>CM057234.1:65131730-65731730 GCA_029891385.1 Erythroxylum novogranatense | reverse complement strand
TTGGATGATTGTCATTTTGTACCTGTTTTAACAAAGAACATATTATGCATTTCTTGTTTCAATAAATTTGGTTTCCATTGGACTTTTAGTAGCAATGGTTGTTCTATTAGTTCGAATGGAATGCTCTATGCTACTGGTACATTATGCAATGGAATTGACATATTAGATATGTCATATCCAATTTTGAATGTCAATGACGCGAAAAGACATAATCAAGATAATTTAAAATCAACTTACTTATGGCATTGTCGGCTTGGCCATATAAATGAGATACGCATCGCTAAGCTCCATAAGAGTGACAGTTTAGGGTCATTTGATTATGAATCATATGACACGTGCGAATCTTATTTATTAGGCAAGATGACTAAGTTACCCTTCAAGGGAAAGGGTGAACGAGTGATTGGAGTATTAGACCTATTACATTCAGATGTATGTGGTCCGATGTCCATCCATGCCAGAAGTGGTTGTCTTTACTTCATTACTTTTATCGGTGATTATTCACGATATGGGTACCTGTATCTGATAAGATACAAATCTGAAGCGTTTGAAAAGTTTAAATAATTCAGAAATGAAGTAGAAAACTAACTTGGTAAAAGTATGAATACATTACGATCTGATCGTGGTGGAAAATGCTTAGACCAACAGTTTTGGATTATCTCAGAGATAATGGAATTTTATCTCAGTACACTCCACCTTGCACGCCGCAGCACAATAGTGTGGCTGAAAGGAGATATCGAACCTTGTTAGACATGGTGCGATTAATGATAGGTTTTGCACAGTTTTTGGGGGTATGCGCTCGAGACAGCTGTTTACTTGTTAAACACAGTTCCATTAAAGACAGTTGATGTTACTCCATATGAGATGTGGATTAACTGAAAGCCCTATCTTTCTCAGCTGAAAGTTTGGGGTTGTCCAGCTTATGTGAAGCGGACACAGTCAGATTAGGTTGATGCAAAATCTGACAAGTGTTTGTTCGTAGGATATCGTGGGATATCAATTCTACCTTCTTTGAGGAACAAAAGTTGTTTGTTTTAAAGCATGTTGTTTTCTTAGAAAGAGTTTCTTTTACAAGAGGACAATGGGAGCAAACTTGAACTTGAGGAAGTTCAAGATGCTCGAACAAACGCAGATCAATCGCTGAACTCAAGAATCGTAACTCATGTACACGAGGTAACAGATTCAACCTTCTATTACACAAGAATTTCATAGGTCATGTAGGATACGCCTGTTCACGAGAGATATGGATTTCGTGAGGAGCAGAATGGCGATTGCTCATACGAGATGATGAGCTTACTACCTATGAAGAGGTTCGAAAAGTTCGAGTCGAAAAATGGCTTTGTGCCATGAAATCTGAATGGATTCCATGTAAGAAAACCAAGTTTGGACTTTGGTTGTTGCACCCGAAGGAATAAAGCCCAAAGGGTGCACATGGGTTTTCAAGAAGAAAACCGACATGGATGGTAATGTGATTACTTATAAAGAAGGCTTGTGGCCAAAGGATTTCGCCGAGACAAGGAGTTGACTATGACGAGACCTTGATTTCGTAATAATGCTTAAATCCATTCGGATACTCCTAGCCATTGCCGCTCATTATGATTATGAGATATGGCAAATGGATGTGAAGATAGCTTTCCTGAATGGAAATCTTCCCGAGGATGTGTATATGACGCAACCAGAGGACTTCACCTCCTATAATGGCGAAATGGTATGCAAGCTTCAGAATTCCATGTATGGATTGAAGCAAGCATCCAGGAGTTGGAATATCCGTTTTGATGAGGTACTCAAAGAGTTTGGTTTCTCACAAAATTCGGATGTACATTGTGTGTATAAGAAGGTTCATGGAACTGCAATCATATTCCTTGTGTTATAAGTAGATGACATATTAATACTAGGAAAACGATGTCTCTATGCTACAATCAGTTAAGATTTGGTTGTCCAAACCCTTTTTGCGATGAAAGACCTTGGTAAAGCAACTTATA
This sequence comes from Erythroxylum novogranatense, assembly GCA_029891385.1. NCBI lineage: Eukaryota > Viridiplantae > Streptophyta > Magnoliopsida > Malpighiales > Erythroxylaceae > Erythroxylum > Erythroxylum novogranatense. The sequence continues at coordinate 65,729,751 of CM057234.1, read as the reverse complement.
TCCTTGGGATAAAGATTTATAGAGATAGATCAAAGAAGTTGCTTGGTCTTTCACAATCAACGTACATAGGTAAGATGCTAAAGAGGTTTAGCATGAAACAATGCTATGTACGAGACCCGATGTATTCTATGCTCTAAGTGTTACGAGTAGATACTAATCGGATCCTGGTGAGGGTCACTGGGTGGCTGTCAAGAATATCCTCAAGTATTTGCGAAGCACTAAGGATGTTTTCTTGACACATGGAGATGAAAATCTCCAAGTGAGCGGGCATACAAATGCCGCTTTAACTCGATAAGGATGATTACGAATCACGATCGGGTTATATACATTCACCGAACGGCTGGCGGTCGGTTTGAAAGAGTTCCAATCAAGTGACAACCATCGATTCAACAACCGAGGCAGAGTACATTGCCGCATGAGATGCGCAGAGGAAGCGGTTTGGATCAAGCGGTTCATTATCGAACTTGGTATGGTTCCTAGGCGTGATGAGCCCATAGGATTGTATTGTGATACAATGGGGCTAGTCTTGCAGGAAAGGAACCAATGTCTCATCATCGATCCGCATATCGCACTCGCCGATTCCATTTGATTCGGGAAATCATCGGTTGAGATGATGTCCTTATAGAGAATTCCACGAGCAAAGTGTTGTCGATCCGATGACAAAGCCATTGTCACACGAGAATTGTGATTCTTATGTACCGCTTTTGGTATTAGATACTAAGGCGATTGGCTTTAGGTCAAGTGGGAGATTTGTAAGTGCAAGTCGACTTGTACATGGGGTAAGTCGACTTACACGTATTCAGTACCGATAAGTCGACTTGTACATGGGGTAAGTCGACTTATGCAAGGACGGTACTGTTTATATTGTGCCCTAAAGGCAATCCCCTTTAGCGCGTTTTGTTCAAAGTCGTGTGCAGACTTTATGAATAAATAAAGAAAGGCATACTTCATTAATTTGATGTTCATGAACATTGTTTATGAATTGATTAGATCTTTAATCGAATTAATGAAGTCCATGATATATGACATAGCATGAAGGAAATTATGATGTGCTCATACTCTTGAGATTCCTTTCATGTGCAATTATGTCAGTATCTAAATTCTCCCTAGTCATAGGATTAATGAGACTGGACATCATTAATCCGGATAGACTAGCACATGTCATATTCCTTGATTGGATCAAGCGGTGGATCTTAAATCGTAAATATGAGATATTTAGAATTGACATGTGGATGCTTACTAGCGGTAGTAAGTACATTGGATGACCTGTCATGAGATCATCACATGGATATCTTCTTCTAGTGTCAGTGATAATCTCATCATAGCAATGGTGCAAGTATCCTTAGACTTGAGGTACTCAAGGATATCTTGGATACTGATCCTGTGCTTTGACTCCATTCCTTGTTGCCTTCCAGAGGTAACTCATAGGGTGGTGCTTGGGTACAGTTTGAGGTATTCGAAGATAATTGAGTAGCCAATAAAGGATTCACCACTTCTGGATTAGCAGAAGAGATACCCATGGCCTCTTGTCGGGATCATTACTTGTAAGGCTGGCCAGCAAATATGTCATGAAGAGTGTCCTCATTGACATATAGAGTAATGAGTCCTAGGACAAGAACTAATTTCACTTGGGCTAGACTCAGTCTAGTGAGAGTTGACACTTTGACCATACTCATAACCAAGTGGGGTATAGGATGGTGAAAGGACGAATTGCACAGTAATTGTCTATGGAAGGGTTTGTGATCTGGTTCGTAATGAATACATCAAACCGATTACTTTCCGGTCAATTGGGGGTCAAGATGTGTTGCTAGATACCGCTCATGACTTGCTTAGATTAAGTGTTAATCTAAGTGGCCAACATAACCAGGAACCTAAAGGGTCACACACATAAGAGTGTTTCAGAGAATCCGTAAAATAGTATTGGACAGAGTTCCAATTATGGAGAGCATTAGGATTAAATGGATCCCGATGAGATCGAGATATATCCCGATGAGATCGCGACATCGATATTGCTAAGAAAGGTCTCAAGGCGTTTTGATCGGGACCCAGAGTAGGGTAGGATGACCCCAGTTGGACTGGACCTTAGCAATTATATTCTAATTAATTAATTAAGTAATTAATTAATTAATTATTATATAAATATATGCATGTGTTCGTTTGAAAGTGGGAGGAAGAAGAGATTAGCTTTGAAAAGTCAAAGCTTGATTTCTTTATTCCATTTATTAATGAATGGCTATTAAGCCATACACATGGCCTCATCTTATGGTAGTATTTTAATGGTTAAAATACATATAAGATGGCTTACTTTGCAAGATGATAAACGACGGTTTTGCTAGGGATGAGAAGTTGGAAAACTTAAGTGTTAAGTTTGCTTTGAAAATGAGTTTTCATCCTTCTTCTCTCATAAGCATCATCGTTTTTCTCTTCTTCTCCAAGCAATTCCAACGTTGATTCAAGCTCTCCAGAGGATGAGGTAGGGTCTAGCAGCCTTTAATCTGTTCTAGCTATTCCCGGTCAAAGGGTTTGACTCGGTTAGGGTTTTCGATCTCTGCGTGGATCACCTTTAGAGATAGTCTCTTTGGCTATTTAGGTTGATGTCTTCATACCGACACCTGGATCCTGGGTTTCGGGAAAGTCCCGGGAACAAAAATTTTTGTTTTCCGCTACCGGTACATGTGATGTACCTTCCGGGATTTTCCTACACACCAGAGCTAGTAGCTCAGTAATAAGGCTTAGGGGACAAGGCCCACAAGGGTTCACTTCCCTTCCTAGTGTGAGTTACAACCTAATAACAACCAAGAATAAGCTAAGGTTTTGAAGGAATGGAAAAAAGAATCAAAACCGCAACTCAACAAACACATTGTCGATTACACAAAACTAGCAATCAAAAGGAGGAAAGACAGAGAACTTGCTCATTTTACTAGTAAAATCTACATGACCACAAACCAAAAGAGAAAATCCTAAAAGTATAGATGAATCAGACCAACACCAACATTTTCATAAAGAAACAGACCAAGCTAAACAAACATTTAAGTTCAACATCGATTCAATCGAAGAGGCCAAGGCAACTACAAGATCAACCATTCAAAGGAAATCCAAAAACAAACATAAACTCCAAAATAAAACAAAAACAAAAAAGGATAATTACCTCTAGATATTACTTCACTGCAAATGACACCACAACCGATTGATCTTTTGAACCCGTAAGAATAACAACCTAAAATATAACAGTAATTTGCACTGTTAAAGTTATCAATTGAGACGGATAAAAGGCTATACGAACGAAATTCATAAACATATAATGTAGCTATATGAAGTGAAGAGAGTGAAATAATTATTGGTGGCACCAAACACTGCAGATAAGTTCATTGAGAAGTTGAAGATGAAGGGTTATGAAGTCCTCTACATGGTTGATGCTATTGATGAGTATATTGTTGGTATGTTCAACAAATTTGAAGGTAAGAAACTTGTACCCACACTTTGTTTAGAGGTACCAAGGTTATTTTTGTTCAAGATCTCTTCATCTTTAGGCATCCCTAACTTGTGATGTTTCTTTATTACTTTCAACAAATATGCAGCTTTGATTCAGTCTTCAACCAGTATTTTCATCAAGACTTATTAGCCTACCTAATCAGCTTGTTATATGATTAAGTTCGTATAAGAAGTGGACACCACGTACAGAGTTAATTGATTTCATAATAAAACTCTTCCATTGGTTCACAACATATTTAATTACTACTTACCTTAAACAAACACAAATATTACATGCATAATAAGAATGTGATTAAGCAATGAAGATAAAACAACAAAGGTTCAAGTGCATAATAAGAATTTATTCATCATCGTCATCGGTGGACTATTCAAATACAATATCACATTCATTCTCACTACTGCTTGTCTCTAAGTCATCCAAATCGTCATTTAAACGTTGCTCGGAAATCAATACAACATTATTTATTACATCAAATGCAATATCATTTCGATCTAAAAACTATAAGGAACATTCCTCGACTTCCACTGGAACTTCAGAAGACTCCTCAATGTCATTTGCATCTTCTTCATTACCATGCAATGGGATATCATACACACGTCTAACTTCACATTCTTGCACAATTTGCTACTTGGAACCGAGTAACAAATCTTTCACTAAAAAAACTTGTTTTGCTTGGTTTACCAAAACAAATGGGTCATCCTTAAACCAAAACTTAGTTACGTTGATGCTTTTTAGAATGCCATTGACCCTCATTTTTGAATTTCCAAGATCGTACCATTTGCATTTGAAAAGCACAACACTTTTACCTCTAGCATATTCAAGCCTGATAATATATGTCAGCATCCTATAAAATGTAATATTATCTTCCCCATAATTTCCTAACACTGCAACACCACTATTTTGTGTAATCCTTCACAGATCACGAGCTTCAGTGTGAAATTGCATGCCATTTGTATTGCATACAGTATACTTTTGTACCAAACAATGAGGTCCACATGCTAATGCATACAAAGACTCAAACATATTTCCTTCATGGGAGATAGTTAATGTCGTCATCTATAACAAGAAATGAAAATTAGTTAATAATATATAATTACACCACATATAACGTTCTTCTCACCTGATGCTTTAAATGAAGAAAATTGTTCTCTATATCTCCTGTCAACATGCAATGGACTTTGTTGCCTCAGCTCATCCATGTGCTCACTATAGGTCATCATAAATTCAATCAAAATCATATGAAATGTCTCTACTTATGACACATCTTAATTTGACAAAAGGTTAGAAAAACTTACTCAATAAAGGGCCTAATCTCATGACAATTCATAAGCATATACCAATATGCAATCTCTAGCTCATTTGTAGGAAGAGCAATTATTTTGGTAGCACCAATTGGCTTACATGGTTGGAAGAACACTGATATGTAACTACAATCAACCATATCATTGATTTTCTCTGGCACATTGAAGATGGTTTCAATTACTTTTAAATACATTGAACAAAATGTCATGCACTCTTTAACAACATACGTTTCTGCAATTGACCCTTCTGGACGTGCTTTATTTCTAACAAATCCCTTTAGTATACCTAGGAATCTTAAGAAATGATTAACCATAATTAGATAGGCCACTATTTACTTAACTTTTAAAAGTAATAGGATCAATTTAAATAATACCTCTCAATTGGATACATCCATCTATACACAACCGGTCCACCAAGTAAGGTTTCATTTGGCAAATGAATAGCCAAATGTATCATAACATCAAAGAACGCCAGTGGGTATATCATTTCAAGTTTGCATAAGATTAAAGTAATTTCATGACACATCTTCTATACGTCATCTTTATTCAAACTTGGTCTACAAATTTGGAAAAAGAAGTCCCCCAACTCTATTAAAACACCTGTCACATATTTGTTCAAGATAGAACGCATGCCTAATGGAAGAATGCTTTGTAACAATATATGACAATCATGAGACTTAAGTCTAGTAATCTTCCTTTCATCAACATTAACATATTTAGATATATTCGATGCGTAACCATCTGGAAACTTCACCTGCTTTACAAACTCACAAAACTTCTTCTTCTCATCGGAAGACATTGTATAGCATGCTAAAGGTTTTCCCATAATAGTTCCATCAGCTGCTCTTATCAAGTGTAATTCTTTTCGAATATTCATATCTTCCAAATCAAGCCGAGCCTTGAATGTATCTTTTTTTTTACCTTCAACATTCATCAAAGTACCAAGGATATTGTCGCAAATATTCTTCTCTATATGCATGACATCAAGGTTATGCCTTAATATTAACTTATGCCAGTATGGTAGTTCAAAAAGAATATTTTTTTTATTCCAATTAAACTCTCCTTCCAATCTCCTTCTCCTCTTATTGCTAGGGTGCTTGCCATAACATATATTCTGCATATGACATAATTGTTCCACCACATCATCTCCATCTAGTAAGTTAGGTATAGGCCGATGATCACTCTTGCCATCAAACTTCTTGTTTTTTCTCCATTGATGATCATAAGGAAGAAAACGACGATGGCCTAAGTAACCAATCTTACTTCTTAACTTACAAGAAGGAGTGTCTTTGTTACAAATAGGGCATGCCCTATAGCCTTTTGTGCTCCTCCCAGAAATAGTACCATAGGCTGGAAAGTCATTAATAGTCCACATTAAAGTTGCATGCAATTGAAAATTCTCTCCTTTTGAAACATCAAAAACATCAAAACCATCCTCTCATAACTTATTTAACTCATCTAGTAGTGGTCTCATATAGACGTCAATGTCTCTACCGACCGCTTTCGGACCTAGAATAACCAATGATAGCATAAAGAATGACTCATCCATACACATCCAAGGGGGTAAATTTTATGCTAAAAAACAATAGGTCACACGCTATATGAAACTGACAAATTGTCATGTGAATTGAACCCATCTGTTGCTAAGCCTAGTATAGCATTACGTGGTTCTCTAGAAAACTCAAGATATAGCTCATCAAAGCTCTTCCAAGCTTCTCCATCAAAAGGATGAACCATGTTATTACTTTCACCTTTAGGCCTATCATTATGCCATGTCATTTGTTTAACGGTCTTACTTGACATGAATAATTGCTGTAATCTGGACGTTAATGGAAAGTACTGCAATACTTTATGTGGTATCTTCTTACCCCTGCCATCATTAATTATCCATCTTGATGTTCCACACTGGGGAAAACTTTCCAAGTCCCCGTACTCTTTCCAATATAGGCAAAAATCATACTTACATGCATGTATCGACACATAACCCAAGCCTAGGCTCTGTAGAAATTGATTTGTTTCATAATAGGACTTCGACAAAGATTTACAATTAGGTAATACATCCTTCAGCAGAGCAAGTAACATGTCAAATGACTTATTGCTCCACTTGTTGTATACTTTCAAATGAAACAACTTTATTAAAAAAGACAACTTTGAAAAATTCGTACATCCCAGGTACAACTCTTCATCAACTTTACCCAACAATTCATGAAAGCCATCCATAATAGAATCTTCAACACCAGTAGGAGGACTCCTTTCTTCCTGATTAATTGGACAATCATTTAAGAAAGTACCCACATCATCAAGCAAAGATTGCATCCTATCATCCTCCTCATCACCATCACCTTCATTAATATCAATGCCTGTCCCATCTATGTCTACATTTACAGCGTCAAGCCTTTCTTCCCTAGAGATAAATCTATATTCTGGCACTTCACCATGTAAAATCCAGCGGGTGTACGATTGGTCTATGCCGAATTGCATTAAATATTCAAAAACATTTGTCTGAGACCTCATATAACAATTCATGCAACGTGCACAAGGGCATCAAATGTCACACTCTTTGCCCTTTTTTCCAGCCACAAAATTCATAAACATCCTCACTCCATCAATGTATTCACAAGAAACCCTTACACTGTTCATCCAACTCTTGTCCATAGAGCAACAAATACCTATAAATTCAATATAAGAATGAGAACATTATGTTATGTTAGTAAACGAAGGATGAGGAAAGGTTTACTACGTACCTAAATGAAGTAATAGAAAACCTAACTGTTAAAGTAGGAAAACTAATTTTTTGCTGCGAGCTTCTTCATAATAGACATAAAATATGACACTATAGTTCCCATCATGTTGAGGAGACCATTTATGGCTACTAATGGGGTACTAATTGATGTGCGCAAAAGTAGTTTGATATTTATGATTGCCAATGGGCTACTAATTGATGTCTCGGAATTATTAGGTTAGGTTTTAAGAAATCTAACTACCTATGAGAGTCATAGATTAAAAAAAATGGCTAAACCATCGTTTAACAACTTCGAAAATTTAAAAGAAGGAAGATTTTGATAAATGCATATTCGAAGCTAAGGCATCTGTACAAATATTAGCTTTGCTCTACAAATACTAATATGTATAATTTGTATTATTATTTGATAAACTATATGGAGAAATAGGGAGAGAGTAATAAAAAAAGTCATAAAACAAATTAAGCAAAATATGACATTTCATTTCTCTATTTATATATGAATGCAGGATCCTTATTTTAGCAAAATTGCATAGAACAAAATATGGCATCTCATATAGCAAATTCAATAGCTATAGTATGAATGCAAACAAAACAATTAACAATCTAACAACTTTATACTTATAAGTTAGCATACCTGGTTCTTGTTTTCCAATGGCTCCTCCAACTACCTCCTCCTCACACTTGCAAATAGTATCTGTCATAAAACACGAAAAATTAGAACTAAACTTTTGCAATTGAATGTATAAAATCTTATGAATAGATACTTTTGAATATGATTCGACAAACAATCCTCTTAAATTCAAACAATAACCAACTACACTTAGCAAGTAGGGCTGACTTATTTAATGTAACTATATACATCCTAAACATATTGCATCCTTCATACATCTTGTTTACCTCGTATGACTTGTTATTCCCTTTAGTCTAAATTTTCTTATCTCATAATATATCACACTTATTAGTTAGTACCTTTAAATAATTTTACAAAAATTATGCTCTTAAATACAAATTTTATAATAGGATACTAAATTTTAACTATATTAAATTAAGAGATTATATTCTAATATTAAAATTTATTCAAAAAGTATCCACTATTAAACAATATTGATACTTTACAAAAAGAACTAAAATCAGTGTAAATTTTATACGATATTGTAACTTTAAGTATGGCATTTCAACCCTTACAAAATAAATTTTAAACTCAAGGAAGTATTTGTCTAAGAATTATATTGAACTTAATGAAGTATGTTTTACTTGCTCTTTTAACATGAGGATCTAATTGAAAGGTATAAGTACTAATTATTATAAATATTTTATATTGTTAATTGAAAACAAATATTAAAAGTTGTTATTACAATGTAATTTATAGATCCATCATAGTTAAGCACATATGTATACAAAGAGGAATTATCTTGTTTGGGGAAAAGATTAGGGATAACAAATTTTACAAATGATGCTTGGAGTGGGGAGGGTGTGGTTATTGAACCAATGATGGTTTCGAGATATTTTGTTGATAGAAAAATATAAGCACAACTAATAAGCTTATTATTTTGATGTGATGCAATATAAGAGCAAAATATCGTCATAAACTCAAGAAGATAGTTTATAAAGTTAATAAAGAAAAGTTGAAATTTGCAACTATCTAAGAGAAGATCAAGTAGAAAATAAAAGAAGCACAAGGAGTTAATAAAGAAAAGTTGAAATTTGCAACTATCTAAGAGAAGATCAAGTAGAAAATACCAATTGTAATCTCATTTTGTTACTTTGGTGGTCTTAAAGGCTCACCATGTTTAAACATTTTATCTTACTTCATTATACGAAATATTGAAGCTTTTATTCTTAAAAGAAAAGTCTCTTGATCTTTTAGACATTCTTATAGAGACAATTTGAAAAATAATGTAATTATAGTTTCACTAAATAAATCAAGCTTGAGTATTTGAAATCTTTAAATTATATTTTGAGAGAGTGATTAACCAATATAAGTTAAAAGTATAACATTTGAGTTTAGTGGATTAATATGCCTTAGTCGTCAACCAATCTCTCAATTAATAGGGAATTTGTGTATGTTACATTGGTCAATCACTTGTTTTTAGCTACAACAGGAAGTAAGAGTCTCAAAACCTTATAAGTACATGTACTCTCGTCGGTTTCTTCATAGAGAAACGTTTGTCATATACATATATATAGACATTCATTGCCTCGTATTTATGTAAGTAAACCTCTTCAAAATTATCAAAGTAATAAAGTCATATACTTCTTTACTGAAAAATGATTCTTTACTTTAAAAAAAGAGTTAACAGTATCAGTGGACACTAAACTATATTTCTTTTACCTTAACTTTGTTACATTATTACTTAAATGCATTGTTAAAATTTGTTATAATATATCATAGTTTCATATTTTATAAATTGTGTTTATTAATACACTAAATTTATCAACCCCCAATTTTACCCTCAACCGAGAGTCAATAGAAACTAATATATTTAATTAACTATAAATTAAATTAACTAATATGTTTATTAATACTAGTTAGTTCGATGCTTAGCCCTTAATCATCAACTCACTAAATAATATACTCGAAACAAATAGCGTGTTTCTATGTGATCTCAACAATTTATTAAACAAACCACTTAAAGGGACTTGCATAATTGAAAACATATTTGATAATAAGCACAAAAAAATTGGGAAATAAAGTGCAGGTACATGCTTAGGAAGCCTTAAAACACTATAAAGAGTATACAATGCTAAGCATTGAAAAGAAAGAAGAGTAAATACAAGTCACATTAATATTTAAGCCAAGAATTCACCCCATGTATTCAACAGATAAATTGTTTAAACAAATTAAATCAATAGTAGACTCCTCACATCAAGTATATATAGACATTGAATTAACAAAATCATCCATAATACAAACGTGATTCAAAGCTATAAACCCTCTCAGAACTTTCATCGAACACTTCAAATGCATTCTTCCTTAACATACTGTCACACAATGTAAAGCCAAATGCATTGTGTTACAGATAATCAAAACAAATGAATAAGCACTCTTAAACCCAAAATAAACTGTCCACTTCAATCGAGTCAATAAACAACATTTTAGCCGACATTAATCGCAAGCAAAATAGTTGAATTACTTACCTCAACCAACACTTCGATTATAGACGACAGAAGGACGTCAACTGATGAAGCAACCTCCAACGATTCCAAGGGTAATAGAAGATGAGAGAGGGAAGGTGGCTTGACGAAGAGCTAAACACAGAAGATGAGACGACGTCGTTATGGGGACGGGGACACGACGTCGTCTCATCTGCTTGGAGGGCGGGAGTTTGAAATTAAAAATGACGTCGTGTTATTCTGGTGGGGCCAGGGGAAGAACGTTAATTACCTGACCTTTCCCGAGGTTTAACTCTCCACAACATCGGGCTAAGTATTTTGCGACGTCTTACTAACAAAACGACGCCAAACACTTCGTTTTTCCACGACATCTGCATACAACGTCACATAATCTTGGCTCTTTTCGTGACATTTGGACATTTTGCGATTCTTCTGAAAAACGAAGCGAAATGTATGTTTTTTTTGTAGTACATGAATCTTAGGAATCATATTTTGTAGCTTAGAACTTGATTGTATACATTATTCAATTGTATGAATTCTATTATTTGGACCTATTTTTTAATGAACAAGCACTTTAATTGAAATTTGTGTAGAAAAACAAAATTTATTATATTTTCATCTAATTTAGATATAAAAGTATTACCTAAAATCATCGAGTTGAAAGGAAGGAAAAACTTATTCTAAAGTATCCCCTAGGTACTAGGTCCTATACTTAAACATTAATTTTAGCTAAAACGGTCTCACGTATAATCATGTGTTAGCAAGAGTTACTCTAAAACAAGATGTAGGTATACTTTTTTTTTAATAATGGTTCTGCCGGATTCTGGCGGAACTGAACGTTGCCGTTTGGATCCATGGAGTGAGTTGGTTCTTGCAAGAGCTTCGGCTTTGAAGGTTCCTGCAAAACAAGGAAGGCACGTCGGGGGTTGTTTCCCGATACGCCCCTCCGACGCTTAAGTCAGTCTCTTTTGGTGAAGGTGAGGTTGCTGTATGTAGAGAAAACTAGGTTATGATTACGTACCTCTGTTATGGTAGAATTATACCTTATATATGGAGCAATAGCTAGGTTTAGGTCTTTACATATGCATGGGAGACTCTCACATGCGAACGGGCTAAGGAGATCGTGGATTGGACCTGGGCTTGGCATAGGTACAAGACTGACATTTGAAGGACGAACCAATCGGCCCACGGGTCGTTATGACTAGGTGCGGGCCCAACACGACCGACCCGACCATAAGCCCCCTACTCCTCGAGTCTGAGCGCAGAGAGGGGTCAAAGGAGTATGTTAGGATTTTGTTGCTCGTCTGCTATTTTATAGCTCGTCCGTAAGACAGCTCGTGAGGTGGTCGATCGGTCAAATATTGGCATTGTAGCTCATTCATGGGACAGCTCGGGTAGGCCCGATCGATCGGATATTGACTGGCTTTGTGTGACTGCTCGTATTGAGATCGGTCGACTGAGTGCCCCTACCGATTGGCATCGGCACTTATTGCGTGATAGCTCGCGTTAAAGTAGATCGGGTGGTCATCATTGGTGAGCGCGTGAAAGTACTTGAAACATTTATTGTTTACTACTACCGCCCTCGATGCCTTTTCGAATCAAGCGATCGTCTTGTAAATTGTGCGGTACCGTCTCCAGACGTCCTTTCAACTATCTCGCCACCCCGGATTTCGAACAACCCTAATTCTCCTTGGCTCGGATTATGCCACGTGTCCAAGAATAGCTCGGATTTTCTCCACGCGTCGCGTTTTGACTGGAACGTAATTTGAGTGTTTCCTTATAAATGTTCAGGATCGACAAACTATTTGGTTTTCTTCACGTTTGTTTCGTTCTTGCTTCCGCTTTGCTTTCATTTTCTCTTTCTTGCTCTCAGTTCCCGAAAATTTCCTTCAGTCGTCGTTCGATTTCCCCTTCTCCATTCACTAAATAGGTACGCCCCTTTTCTTCATCTCCTCCTCTAAATTTTTTCATTTCAAAAGTTCTGTTCTTGGTAAGCATGTCGACGGGCAGTTCTAGAAGTATGGTAGAAGGTGTTGAAGAAATATCGACGAGAGAAAGGAAGGATGGGTTGGTTGTGGAGGCGTAGCCGAGGAATGAATCGAAAATGACCGTGGGGGAGTTGAATCGGTAAGTACTTCGATATAACATCCCCACGTCCTAGGGACCCCCGCTAGCCCTAGGGAACGAGCTAATCCACAGCAACTTGAGTGGATATTTCGTCGTTTCTGACAGTTTTTTCTCGATTGGTGGTATGAGGCTTCCATACGTCCCGATCATCGACGAGGTGTGCACGGCCTATCAGCTGATGCCGAGCCAAATTCCTCTGAATAGTTGGAGGTTTATTAATGGTCTGGCGTTGCTGTGCCATCAATTCGGTCATCCGCCCTCTGTTGACATTTTGCGTCACTTTTTGAGGTTGAGCCAGAGTCCGAGCTCTGGTGTCGGGGTCCCCTCTCTACCGTGTAGAGACGCCCGATATCGCCCGACCGGTACAGCTTCGAAAGTCTCTTCTTGGCGGACGAAGTACTTCTTCGTGAAAGCCCCAGGATCTTCCTGCGAGTCTCGACCGTGGAGGTATCCCTTAGCCGAGCAGTGGAATGACACGTCGAGCGTGTCTCTTAGTAGGGAGGAGTGGAGAGTGATCAGTCGCATAAAGGAGCTCGGTCGATACGATTTCGCTCGGCTCATTGCGGGGTATTACGGAGGGGTCTCGGCCGATTCCTTTTTACTTGTCCCTCCGCCATAAATTAGCGGGCTAGGAGAGGAGACCTCCCCGTATGGTTGGGCCCTCGTGGTTGAATTACTTATCGCATTTTTGATTGTTGGTTTCTTTTTCTAACTTGTTTTGTTGCTGTGCAGCCATGGTGAGGATAGAAGATTTCACCGGGCCATCCCAATCCTCTAAATCCAGGAAGTGGGCTGGACAGGGGAGAAAGAGGCAAGAGGAGGAGGTTGGCGAAGGTGTCGCTTTGCCTGTGGAGCTAGGCCATCCTATAGTGTCGTCAGCCCCTCCGCCTATTGAAAGTTGTTCTGTTGTGTCGGCGTCTTTGCTAATCGTACCAGCTGGCACGGGCCGAGCGGTTTTGGTTGAGGATGAGGAGGAGGAAATAGAGCCTCCTCTTAAGAGGAAGAGATTGAGGAGGCTCGGTGATCTACCGTCCGGCCCGTCCAGTTAGGGCGTGAAAGAGAAGGAAAAGAAAGGCAAGGGGAAAGGACGAGCGATCAATACCGGGCAGTGGGAGTCTGCAATCAAGTCGTATATCGCTCGATCGGGACCTCAAGTGTCCCGTTATATTACTGAGAAGATTACTCTCCCCACGGACGAGCAGATTATGGACAAGAAGAGTAATCTGGAGTTGGGGTCTCAACTCGTTCGCTGCGGTATGCGGAGCGCGGTGATGTCCTTCAAGGTTGACAAAGATCTGGAGGCTCGACTGGTGGGAAGTCCAGACCTCCTCGAGCAGATGAAGGCTGTGAAGGACGAGCCGAGGTGAAGGAGGAGAGACCTCTTCGTGCTCGTAACTCTTCCTTAGAGGAGGAGAAGAAATCCCGAGAGGATACGATGGGCGTCCTGAAGGCTCAACTGACCACGGGAGAGGAGGAGAGGAACCAACTGGTTGCAACGAATGACAAGCTGAAGAGGACGGTGGAGAAGGAGCGGGAGCTTGGTAAGAAGTACCTCGAGGATTGTCATGCCGCGGTGGAGGGCAGGAATAGAGCCTAGGACACATTGCAGAAGGTGCGGGGCTCTATTAAGAACCAGCGAGTAGAAGCGATCAAGAGGTGGAAGAGGCGGTTTCTAAACGAGGAGTGCTTAGAGCTTGCTTGTGATTTAGCCCTCTCGCTCCTGAAGAAGTGCCACGAGATTCACGTTCCTCAGGGGTCGGAGTGTCCTTCCTTTGAAGAGTATGCCGAGTCGCTTCTTCCCGCAACCCTCGGCCTTTCTTTGGAGGATATGAAGAGGAAAGCCGAGGGAGAGCGGAACCTTATTTCGGACGAAAAGCTGGATCTTAGCTCTGAAGAGGAAGAGCTTCCTCATGAGGATATCCCTCCGGTTGCTCCCTCGGACCCTGCTCCTGCCTTGATTGTCCCGTCAACTTCTGAGGCTTCTCCTCTGCATCCGCCGACTTCCAAAGCTTCTCCTTCTGCTGAATTTTAGAGCTCACCTGGTCGGGCTTGTGGCCAGGACGAATTCAAAGAAATGAAAATCTTTATTTTTGTCCTTCATTTTTTTGAAGTCATTTTTCGAGTTTATCTTCTTTATTTTCGATCTATAGTGGGATTTGATGAAGTTTCTCATAGCCGACCGGCATCGAGGTCGACTTATAGTCGAGGCCGAGCCGTGGTCCCAAGGATCTTGTCTTGGCGACCGACTGGCCATAGTCGATCAGTATCGAGGCCGAGCGATGGTACCAAAGATCTTGTCTTGATGACCGATCGATCGTAGTCGATCTATGTCGAGGCCAAGCAATGGTCCCAAGGATCTTGTCTTGGCGACCGACCAACCGTAGTTGATCTATATCGAGGCCGAGCGATGGTCCCAAGGATCTTGTCTTGGCGACCGATCGACCGTAGTCGATCTATGTCGAGGCCGAGCGATGGTTCCAAGGATCTTGTCTTGGCGACCGACCGACCGTAGTCGATCTATGTCGAGGCCGAGGGATGGTCCCAAGGATCTTGTCTTAGCGACCAACCGACCGTAGTCGATCTATGTCGAGGCCGAGCGATGGTCCCAAGGATCTTGTCTTGGCGACTAACCGACCGTAGTCGATCTATGTCGAGGCCGAGCGATGGTCCCAAGGATCTTGTCTTGGCGACTGACCAACCGTAGTTGATCTATGTCGAGGCCGAGCGATGATCCCAAGGATCTTGTCTTGGTAACCGACCGACCATAGTCGATCTATGTCGACGCCGAGCAATGGTCCCAAAGATCTTGTCTTGGCGACCGACCGACCGTAGTCGATCTATGTCGAGGTCGAGCGATGGTCGACGGGATTTTCTGCGCTTTGCCAAATATAATGAAATTTTGTCTTGCCAGGAAATCTGAAAATCCCTTTATCAACGATAATGAGGGCGTGGGCCGTTAAAAAACCTACCTGGCAGGGACAGGAAAAAGGTACCCACAGGTTTTGTACAAAAACAATAATGAACAAACATTAACTAAAATAAAACTTATCTATCGGTAAAACGTCTTCAGGTTTCGAGAGTTCCATGGCCTCGGTAGAGTTTTTCCTATTCGCATCGCGTAGGATGTAAGAGCCATGCCCGGCTTGCTTGATCACCTGATAGGGTCCTTCCCATGTTTGTCCGAGCTTTCCGAGGTGTTTCCCAGCTGCCTCAACTTTTCTCAGGACGTACCCCCTGACGTTTACGTCGCTCGGCTTTACTTTTCTGTTGTAGAACTTCGTCGCTTTCTGCCTGCTTCTGAACGAGCGGCTGCCTTCTCCCTATCTTCACTGAGAAACACGAGCTCGGCTCGACGGGCTTCATTATTCCGCTCTTTGTCATAGTTCGACACCCTTTGGTTGTGCAACACCACTTCTACGGGGACTAAGGCTTCTGCCCTAAAGGTCATCCTGAACGGTGTTTCCCCTGTGGCTCCGTTTGGTGTGGTTCTGTACGCCCGCAACACTTCATCAAGCTCTTCCACCCAAGTCTTTCGTCCGTCTAGGCGCTTCTTAAGAGCACTCATTATCTTTTTGTTTGTGTTCTCCGCGAGGTCGTTGCTTTGGGGGTGGGCTACGGAGGTCAACTGTAGCCTTATCTTTAGTCGGTCGCAGAAATCTTTGAACTTATCATTATCAAATTGTCGACCATTGTCTGCGACCAGCACCATAGGCATCCCGAAGTGAGTTAGTATATTTTTCTTTACGAAACTTTTCACTTTCTGCTCGGTGATTGTAGCAACCGCTTCCGCTTCTGCCCATTTGGTGAAGTACTTCACTGCCACTATCAGGAACTTCTTCTGTCCGGGACCGAGAGGGAAAGGCCCCAGTATATCCATCCCCCATTGAGCGAAGGGGATAGGATGACCGAGAGGGAAAAGCCTCACATCGGTTGACTTTCTCCTGGCAGTCTTTCCTCATCATCAACCAGTAATATCCCTGTCTGATCAGCCTATGGGCTAACATTCTACCTCCTACGTGGTTGCCACACATTCCTTCGTAGACTTCAGCCATTGCTTATTCTGTCTCTTCTTCATTTAAGCATCGCGCGGGGCTACCACAAGATCGCCAGACAGGTATCGTTTATGATCGTGTATTCGACTGCCTTTATTCTCAATCTCTTGGCCTCCGAGGTTTCTTCTGGTTGTGTTCCCTCTAGGAGATACCGTCTAATTGGTTCCATCCAACCCGATCGACCGGTATTTACATCAAGAACTTCCTTGGCTTTTTGTATGCTAGGGCGATCTAGTTATTTGACTAGAACGTTATTTTTGGCGTCTCAATCGGAGGCCATTTTGAAGAGCGCATTTGCTTTAGCATTCTGAGCTCGTTCTATCCTGTTGATCGAGTACTGCTCGAAATTACTTAACTCCCGCTTTACTAGCTCCAGGTACTCAATCATGTTGTTCCCCTTGGCTTCATACTGTCCAGTGACTTGGCCGACCACCACTTGGCTATCGCTATATATCTTTAGATGCTTTACCTTCATTTCCTTAGCCAGTTGGAGACCCGCTATCAGAGCCTCATATTCTGCCTAGTTATTGGAGGCCTTGAATTCTAGCCGAAGGGCATATTCCACCTTCTCTTCCATATGCAGGTTGATCAATACCACTCCTACTCCGCATCCTTCAGCGTTGGACGACCCGTCAACGAACAGGCTCCAGGTAGGGAATTGCTCACCCTGCGAGCTGGGTTGGCTCATCTCTGTAATGAAGTCTGCTAACACCTGTTCCTTAATCGTCGTCCGGGGCTTATATTGTATGTCGAACTCTCCCATCTCAACCGCCCATTTTATTAACCGCCCGGAGGTCTCAGGTTTTTGGAGGCATTGCCTGAGAGGTTGATCGGTCCACACCTCAATGGTATGGCTTTGAAAATACGGTCTCAGTTTTCGCACTGCAGTTATCAGGGAAAGAGCTAACTTTTCTATGGGCGAGTACCGTATTTCTGGCCCACTCAGTACCTTGCTCACGTAATAGATCAAAAATTACGTCTTACCATCCGATCAAACCAGAATCTGGCCGACCCCTTCAGGACCGCCAGATAAATAATCGTGGTTTCTCCTCAACGGGCTCGCAGATGTGGGCTTGTCGACATCGCTTCAAGTGCTGGAAAGCTCTTTCACACTCCTCCGGCTAATGGAACTGGGTTACATCCGCTTTCCTTAAGATTTTGAAAAATGGGAGACACTTGTCCCTAACTGAAACGAATCGCCAGGAGACTATCCGACCAGCCAATGTCTGTACTTCTTTCAAGCATCGTGGCGAAGGCATTTGGACGATGGCTTCGATCTTCTCTGGATTAGCTTCAATCCCTCGTTGAGTAATCATGAATCCCAGGAATTTTTCGGATGCCACACCGAAGACGCACTTTTTTGGGTTCAGCTTCATTCGAAATTTGTCAAGGGTCTAGAAGACTTCTTTTAGATCTCCCACGTGCTCGGCTGTCGTCTTACTTTTAACTACCATATCATCTACGTAAGCTTCAACAGACCGACCGATCTATTTTTTGAAGACCTCCATGACGAACCGCTGATAAGTGGCCCTCACATTCTTCAAGCCGAATGGCATTACTTAGTAACAATATGTGCCCTGGTCGGTTATGAAGGCAGTCTTTTCTTCGTCTTCGAGGCTCATTTGAATTTGATGGTAGCCCGAGAAAGCATCCAAGAAAATTAGAAGTTCATGTCCGGAGGTAGAGTCTACTAACTGGTCGATCTTGGGCAGGGGGAAACTGTCCTTTGGACATACCTTGTTTAGGTCGATGAAGTCGATGCACATTCTCCACTTCCCGTTCTTCTTCCTTACTAACACCACATTGGCGAGCCACTTGGGGTACTTGACTTCTCGGATGAACCCGGCTCTGAGTAGTTTCTCTATTTCTTTCTCGATCACCTCCTGTCACTCCTTGCAGTGCCATCACTTCTTTTGCCTAACCGGCTTGTAATCTTGTCGAATACCAAAAGAGTGCGAAGCGACTAATCGAGAAATTCCGGGCATGTCGCTCGGTACCTAAGCGAAGACCGATCTATTCTCCACCAAGCAGTCTGTGATTTCTTTAATCAGGTCCTTCTGAAGCTCGGAACCTAGATTTGTGAATTTGGAGCCATCTACTTCATCCAATACGACCCGCTACGTTTCTTCGACGGGGTTCAATCTTTCTGTTTCTTCATCAGCTCTCACGTCAAGAGAGCTCGTCAATACCACCGCCCCATCTAATGTTTTTGTCTCTGTCAAATAGCATTCTCTAGCGATTCTTTGTTGACCTCGAACAACACCTACTCCACGGGGCGTTGGAAACTTCATCGCTTGGTAATAGGTGGAGACGACCGCTCTGAGGGCGTTCTGGGTAGCTCGTCCGATTATTGCGTTGTATGCCCCTTGAAACTTCACGACTAGGAATTCAATGTCGCTCTCTATTTGACACGGCTTTAGCCTGAATTTCACTTTTAAGTAGACTCGGGCGAAAGGGTAAGCTGATGCTCCAGTTACCCCTTTAATAGGTCCGTCTATAGGCAGTAGTCGATCTTCGAGTATCTCCATCTGCTTGAAGGCATCATAATACAATAGGTTGACCGAGCTGCCCGTATCAATCATCACCCGCTTTACCTCGTTGCCGTCCATGTTCAGGTTTACGACGAGCGCGTCGTCATGAGGACAACTTACACCATCAAGGTCAGACTCGTCGAACGATATCATCCCATCGCTTCCCTCTTTCTTTTGATTGACGAGTCTTTGTTGACCTACTTGGCATATCTCTTTCTTCCTTTAGCAGTGGATCCCCCCGCTGTGTTTCTACCAAAT
Source organism: Erythroxylum novogranatense (assembly GCA_029891385.1). Classification (NCBI taxonomy): domain Eukaryota; kingdom Viridiplantae; phylum Streptophyta; class Magnoliopsida; order Malpighiales; family Erythroxylaceae; genus Erythroxylum; species Erythroxylum novogranatense. The sequence continues at coordinate 65,710,132 of CM057234.1, read as the reverse complement.
ATCATATTAATGACCCTCACCGGTCGGTCATCTTGTTGCCCAACATCCCTGTCGCCTCGCGCTCTGGATCGGCCTCTCATTTCGCGTCGATCATTTGTATTGGCGCTCTGCCGCTTTCCACCGTTTCTATCATTTCGCCTTCCATACTGTCGTCTATTGTCGAGCCGACCGGGCTTATGCTCGTTGTCTCGGTCGGTATTTTGCTCGTGCTTCACAAATCAGCTCAACCTTCCCCTTTGGATGAGGGATTCGATCTCTCTTTTCAATTGCCGACAATGTTTCGTGTCATGATCGATGTCTTTGTGGAAATGGCAATATAAATCGGGTTTTCTATCCATGGAGGGATTCTTCATCTTTTCGGGTTCTCGGATAGTTTTTCCATCCGCTCTCATGGTCGCGAGTACTTCTACATATCGTCTGTTGAGCGGGGTGAACTCCTATCGATATCCCTGTCGATCGGTTGGTTTTCTCCAGTTCGACTAGCCTTTTTGTTGCTTGTGCGAACCACTCGCTCTGTCATTTGGCGAGTGGTCATCCGTCCGACGCTTCGTATTTCTCAACACTTCTTCGAGCTAAATGTATTTATCCGCCCTTTTTCTTATTTCCTGAATGGATCGGGGCTGATCGAGGGCTAACGACTTTTTGAACTCCTCATCCCTCGTGTTGTTCATAAGCGCTGCCAATATGGACGAGCAGGTGAGGTCGGGGACCTCGACCGCTTCACTATTGAACCAAGTAATGAATTCCCGTAGGCTCTCATTCCTCCCTTGTGTCAACTGCATCACTTCCAATGTTGTCTTTTGCGGCCGCTTACTTGTGGCGAACTAGTTGAGGAATAACAATCTAAAGTCCTCAAAGCACGTAATACAGCTAGGAGGTAAGCTACTGAACCATCGTCGAGCTCCCTCTTGGAAGGCTGTACAGAAAGTCTTGCACCGAATGGCGCCTGAACGCAGCAGATTGATTCATCATCATTGGAAGTGTCAGAGGTAATCCAGGGTCGATCTTTCCAAAGGTACTTTTCAGCGCCAGATTTTGGTGCCAGCGCCGGAGACTATCCAAGATTGCCGAGTAAAGGAGAGTCAGACCGAGTGTCAGGCGATTCGGTGAAGCTCATTGCCGCATTGATCGATCATCCACGATTTTTCTAGGGCTTGGTAGGGTGGCGATCGGTCGTCATGCCGATCTGCCGGCGGTTCCGCCGCTGATGATCGCCGTTGGGCCTACCGAGATCAGAAATCTCGCTAATCAACAACCGCCGCTTCCTCAATCTGCCGTAAGTGGAGGTGTATCGTGAAAGAGGATCTGCATCTGATTGGTGTTAGAGATTCGGGCACATATTGAGTGCAGCGTTATTCTCCAAAGCTACGCTCTGTTCTTCTTGTTTCAAGTTTTGAGGTTGCCGTTGATCATTCGGGTCTGAAGATTTCGTGCGGGAAACACGATGTGCATGCGGCAGGGTTGCAGGTAGCTGTAAACCTATCCTTTGTAATGCTAGAGCCGCGACAGCGGCTACATCAGGATTAGCTACCGCCGCCTGACTGATCTGCGTGTTTCTGGATGTGGTGCCCTGATGTCGGGCCCCACGGTGGGCGCCAATTGGTTCTGCCAAATTCTGGCGGAACTGAACGTTGCCGTTTGGATCCATGGAGTTAGTTGGTTCTTGCAAGAGCTTCAGATTTGAAGGTTCCTGCAAAATAAGGAAGGCACGTCGGGGGTTGTTTCCCGATAAGCCCCTTCGACGCTCTAGTCAATCTCTATTCGTGAAGGTGAGGTTGCTGTATGCAGAGAAAATTAGGTTATGATTACGTATCTCTGTTGTAACACCCCACTCCCGCTAGACTCGAACCCGATATCGTGGGTGATATCCGAGCCCGTGCCTCATGAGAATGGTATGCTAGAGCAGTCAATGCAGTCCAAAAATTCGGTAATACATTTTTTTATTTTTGAAAACAATAGAGTGCGCAAATATCAGTAAACAATCTGGGCCCGCAATATGAAAATATTTTCAATCAAATACTATTTCAGTACTCAAATCAGTTCATATACATATAATCATAGCCAAATTGGTCCCGATACAATAACAGTATTTATCTGCGAAAATACAAATTTTCACATATAAATTAGAATGACTCAAATACAGACATGAAACCGATCCCGACTTCAAACTCCGTCACTCCTGTAGTAATCATACTCCCGTTTGTCTAACGGGGTACTCTTCAATTCCTGAAAAATGATTGCAATGTTGGGTGAGTTTGCGAACTCAGTGAGAAATCATCATCGATGGTTCACTCAATTCATGCATATTTACACAGTTCACATTATCACCTATATCACTTCCAAACATATCACACTATCCACATTTAATCATTTATATATGCAATGCACATGTGACACTGTCCAATTTACTACGGTGTTGTGACCGAGCGCCTATCAGTGATCAGTAATTAGATGCGTCTAGGGAGTAGGAGAGCCCTCTGGGTATGCACTAACTCCCTCGAGCTCAAGGCTCGGCTCAAGAATAATGTTTCGTGGGCTTAAAGTTCTAATACAAATGAGCCTCGTGGCTCTAACGCTATCGCCCGGCCACAATCGTCATTATCGATCATGCTCTTATGCATGAATGCATATGCTCCAATTCTCATTTACGATCGATTACATTCCAATAACCAATTTTCGTTTCTTCGCACCTTTGATCCAGTATTTCACCATATGCATTTACCGCTTGTTTCATTGATGCATTCCTAATCGCCATACACAATAGCACTTCAATATCACATTTCCAATATTTCAACACCCATGGTCCAAATCAATCAAAATCAAACACACATATATCCATCCGTTATCTCCACATGGCATCAATGCGTAATATTAAACACATCAAGATTGAGGAACCAACTAGGTTACTCACCTGAACTTCCGAGCTACCTGCCTGGAAGTCTCAGTAATGTCCGTGGAATCGTCGTTCCAACGGTGCCTCTAAAACAATCAAACAATTTCCAATTACTAAAATGCACAATCAGAAATAATTTAATGATGCACATGTCTTACTCGAAAAGATGTACTATGCCTATTCATGACCTTCCCGGTGCTAAATCCCATTTTTCACTTTCTTTTTTTAATTTCTAACTTTTCACTCAATTTATCAATAATGACTTATTTCAATTCAATAACATATCATAGAGCTCCACTATATTCATTTCTGCTGTTTAATCCCATTTGCCAATTTATATACACTAGGCTAATCTCACAAAAATCTCAAAACCAATATCATTTGAACTAGATCAAATTCATCTATTGAAGACTCTAATTACATTAAATTTGCATTCATAATTCTCACAATTATAACCCAATTATCAGAAACCATCCTTAGGTTGCAATACAATCACATCCTTAACTTTCTTTCACTAATTAAGATCCCAAAAATCCAAATCCAAACTCTCATTCTTTTCCTCAATTGTAGACCTCGTTCTCTAGTTCATAACGAGTCAAATATCACCTCAATTGGAGGTATACACCATAAGTTATGCCCCATAAACCAAATTAAGTCAAATATGAAAATCATCCCTCGTCGAGACCTCAAGCCATTCGCCGTGGCGTCTTGCAGGCGCTCGCCGCGACGTGTGATGTCGCTCGCCGCGGCGAACATTTCTCTTGGGGCTCGCCGCGACGTACGAGAGAGGACTCGTTGCGACGTGGAAGACTCGCGCTTGCCGCGACGTCGAGAGGAGCTCACCGCGGCGTCCAACCTTTATTAAGCTCACCGCGACGTCTTCCTTCCCGCTCGCCGTGACGAATTAAATGTTAATTCGCCGCGGCGAGGCTTCGAACATGCCGCAACGTGCGAGTCGCAGGTCGTCTTCTCCGATCGATTTTTCCCATTTTTCTCTCTCTAATCAACCATAACTCACAACCAACTACCACAATCTTTCATATTTAAACCCATGAATGCATTTAACACAATAATAAACAACATTAAACCATTTTACTTACCAAATCAAGCTCAAAACCTCAAATCTACCGAAAATCCTCCAACCCTTCCTCTTCTCTCTACACCGACGATGAACCCTATAAACTCATCAAATCTTCTTCTTCTCTCAATGGTTTTCATTGATCTTTAACCACAAGGAAGGAACAAACACAAATCTCTAAGGAAGAATCGAAAATCACCAAGGAGAAGAACCAATCGTGCCCTAGGAGAAGAGAAGAGGATTTTTCCTTCTTCCATTTGAAACCTAAGGCATTTTATAAGAGATTTGTCTCATTTCCTCATACATCATTTAAATCTCTTTCTCTTTTCAATTTCATTTCCAGCTCAATTCATCTCCAAATTTCAATGGCTCGACATATTAAATTCCTAAAATCATATTTCTAAATTTCCATAGCCATTGGACAATTATTTCGGTACTATACAATCAATCGGTCCGCCATTCGAAAAATTCTGGTCCAGACATTTTCTCCCGAATTTTCAGAAAATTTCCGAAGAGTCACTACCAATTAGCAATTACTCTAAAACATTTCCTATTCAATTTTCAATCCCAATTATTCCACAATTCTCCATAATTCAAAATCAAACCTAATTATTCACAATTTCACAATTCATAATCGTATCACAATCAAATGCCGGGAAAAAGTCATAAATGCATGTACCTATTAGTGCACGTGCCAAATGACTCGATCCTCTACAATTAGAGGACAATGAAGGTTCAGTCGATATTATGCGGTAAAATCCTATCCCGTCCCAATTTACCACTATAACCTTCTCATCGATGACGGGATGTTACATCTGTTATGGTAGAATTATACCTTATATATGGAGCAATAGCTAGATTTAGGTCTTTACGTATGCATGGGAGACTCTCACATGCGAATGGGCCAAAGAGATCGTCGATTGGACCTGGGCTTGGCATGGGTACAAGACTGATATTTGAAGGACGGACCGATCGGCTCACGGGTCGTTATGACTAGGTGCGGGCCCAGCACGACCGACCCGACCAAATAGAAATGATGCATTTACGCTATAATAATAATGTCAAAATGCAAAGTATCATACAAAAAAATGGTGAATATATCCCCATTCTAAATCAAGCATAAAACCAGCAACACGTGTAATACTATGAGTCGATTGGTTCGCTGATTTTTGAACATGCTAAATAGTCATTAATGGCAACAAAGATAAAAGATATTTGCAATCTTGTACAATTGCACCAAAATAAGAAAAGACAATAGTAGCAGACTGTAAAGCATTTATTAGAAGTAAAGAATCAGACTTCATAATATCACACTTCGCTTGAGTTTGTTTCAGCCAACTAAGAGCTTCTCAGAAAGTCAATACTTTGCCCAAAGTCGGATCTCCCACACCTGAAATTGTCATCATCTTCTCCATCATACATCTTCCCTCAAAATCATTCCCATATCATATAGCTGCTGCCCAACTACAGCAGAGACATCAACATTACATTTATAACACCCTATCTGCTCAGGGCTCCATATAGCAATAGGTGTGCTTTGATAAAAGGGTAGAGAAAAGATAAATAGAAATATATATTGCCTTAGACAGACACGGACATGTTTCAGCCTACCTCCATTTACAGAAACTTGACATGGCCTAGGATATTGTAGTATTTAGGCCCAAGTCTCCTTCCAAAATTTTGATGGAATAATAATCAGCCAAGGATCTGATCATGTCTCACACCGTGTTCAAAGCAAATAAAAATTATAAAAGACGACAAATAGTGTTTGAAGGACTTGTTCACTTTTTTTTTAATTCTAAATTGTTAGTTTTATTTTTGATTTTAGTTTCTTATAATTTTCAAAATTATAAAAACCATAAAAATAATTTTTGTTTCCTCGTTTATTTTACTATCATTTAATATTTTATTTAATTATTTAAATTTTAATAAAATTATAAATAATTTAATTCAATATTAAATTTAATAAATTAAAATTAATTATCAATAAAATTATGAATTATCTAATTTAATTTAATTTTATAATTAAATTATATGTAGTTAAATTTTAATAATTATTAATAAATATAATTAAATTTAAAATATATAAATATTCAAATAAAATTTAATTTAATAATTAAAATATATTTCAAATAACTAATTTTTAAATTATTTATTTTTAAAATAACATAATATTAAAATAAATATTATATAAGAGATTAAATAAATTTATTTAATTAAAATAATTTATCGATAAGGTTTATCTAACAAGCAATTATTATTAGTGATAAAATATAACTACATTAATACTAATAATTAAGCAGGTTTTTGATTTTATTTGAAAGAAAAGCAAAAACTAAAAACAAAAATTAAAAACTACAACAAAAAAACATAAGTTGAACCAAACGGCTCCTTAGTTTTTATTAGGTTTAGCATCTACGTACAAATGAGGAGGCCATTTTCAATACAAAGAGATCATAAGTCATTCCAAAAAAGTGAACAACAACGGAGGATAGAAAATTTTACTAGGGGATACTTTAGAAATAAGCTTTTCCTTCCTTTCAACTCTCTTTTTATTAAGGATAATTTTAGGTAATACTTTTATATCTAAATTCGTTGCTTTTAATGTATCCAAATTCGTTGTTATATCATTGCTCAAGAAACTTCTTCCATAACTGCATAAAGTAAGATATAAAATTAAGTAAATTAAGGCAATTGGATGGAAAATATATCAAAATACTAAGAACAATTGATAAGTTTTTTCGTTTTTCAAAATTTTAAGTTCATATTTAAGGAATTTTTGCTTGTGTATTTGAGTATTTTCGTTGTTTTTGGTACTTAATTCATTCATATTTAATTTACTTATTTCATTCATATTTAATTGTTACGTCAAAATGCACTTATCTAGAGCAAAAAGAACTAATTTAGACAAATTTAAGGTGATTTATAGTTATTATTGGACCCCGCTGCCGGAGCCCAACATCGGACATGAGAGCGTGATGTTGTATGCGTGGAATGAAACATGTTAAGTAAACAATCTCGGAAAACGACCCTCGGAGACTTAATGGGGTCACATGAAACCTGCTAATTATACATTTAAGAAAAAGACCCGCGGAAGATTAATGGGCCTGCTGGAAAAATAAACTTGAAACTTTCTTTCATGTAATTTAAACCTACAAATTCATAATTCATGCTCCAAAAGATGAGTTTCATAAAGCTTTAAGAATATCTCAAACTAAATTACAACTTTGAGTTCAAGAGCCAAAAATCTAAAACACTCTTGAACCAATGATACTTGAAATGTAACTAAAGTCTTGACTTTCAAAAATATAACATTGGAAGTAAATAAACATAAAAAAATGAAAACGGGAGTGCTGCCGAAACTCGTGACTCACTCGATCTCTTGCTCGTCACCTGTATGAGGGAGATTAGAGGGGGTGAGCTATAAAGCTCGTGGGAACATATTTATAATATAGCAATAAGCAAAATTATTCAAAATAACTCATTGCCGTGATACTTGTTGAAATCATAGTCATTGATCATGTATATGTCATTGTCTTGAAAAATGCTTGATTCTTGAACAATTCATGATGCATGTCACATAACAAAACATAACACATAACATAACATAATGGTTTGGTTTGTCCCTGGTTCATGACGTACTACACATGCCATCGAAATGTTGATGTGGAGACGTAGTTTTGTGAGGGAATCCTTGTGAGAAACCCTGTGCCACAGTCGGGCAGGCGGGAGAAGCCTTTTCGTGAGTCAATGTGCACTTGACTATTCGTGAGGGACACCGCAAACCCACATAAGTATGCATGATTCGTATTCTTTTAAACTTGTTTGCCAAACTGGCACTTGCTTGTAATCTTGCTTGTCATATATTTCGTAAAACTTGAATTCATGTACTTGTATTCGTGAAGGGAAGAAAAACCCCTTTTTGGAAATCATTTTCATAATTTATGAATGCAATTCATATAACATCATATAATCATTCATAATAGTATGTAATGCAATCGTGATGATGCAATTTCAATGCATTAATTCTTTCTTGATTTGAACAAAACAATGAGTACTTATTTACTTTATTATAAACATGAACCCACCTGATTTCCTTGCTTGTTCTTGCCTAGGAATGAGTTTCCTCTTGAGCCTCTTGATCCTCTTGCCTCACTTGTTCTCCTAAAATAAGAATCAAAATCCCATTCAATAACTCATGCTGAAACAATATTTCCATTCTTAACTTCCATCCAAAATTTCATATCCTTAGAAACTGATTCATAACTTTATCACTTCACAAACTTGTAGCTCTATGTCTCTAGTTTACAACGCCTCTAAAATCACCCCAAAAGGACTTCTGTAGTAAAAGATATGAGCAAAATACTAAAACCAACTCGCTGAAAATCGGCCTCGCCATGACGAAAGCGCTGGCTCGCTCGCCATGACATGCGACCAAGACGTCGCGGCGTCTTGGCTGGCTCGCCAAGGCAGGGTCTCTCACACGTCAAGGCAGTAGCTCGGCACGTTGCGACATGCGGACGGGAGAGACGACTCCCGAACCTAGATTCCGCCATTTGCAACCTTAAAACCTTCCATTCTTCTACTACAACACATCTAAGCCATAAACCAAGTCATATACTACCATTCTGAACTTATTCTAGCACCAAAAACATCAAAAACACAACAACCCATGCAAAACTACAAATCTTTCCCATAAACCCTAACTCCAACGATTTCTACTCATACAACCTATTCTAGGTTTCCAGCCATCTCAAACATAGATAAAAGAGTTAATCTTACCTTAAGGATGCTTGAAATCATTTGAAACGCTCAAACTAGCTTCCTCTTCTTCTCCTCACTCTGATCGATGCTCTTCTCTTCTCTTCTTTCTATTTCTTCTTCCTTTTCTTTTTCCTTTCTTTTTTTCTTTAATTTCTTAAACCTACAAGATAGGGCAAAGACTATAATGCCCCTCCATGTAAGCATAAAACCTCTTACCCTTAAGTGTCTTGCCCATTTTGCCCTCAACATTTCTACTCTTTCAAACACTTCCCACACTAATCTCAAATAAATCCTAATTTTCCATGAATATTTCCAATTAATCAAACTATGCCATAAATAACACAATCAAATAAATTCATACTTAATAACTTCAAGAAAAACAAAAATTTGGGGCCCAACAGTTATTGTGATCAAGTTATAAAGTTATAGGGTAAGAACATGACTTAGTACACTACCATGTACTTGCTTGTGTTATCTATTGTTTCTTAATGTCATGCTTACATGGTTGTCTTTGAAGAATTTAAGGTGTGTTAATTAAGTCTATATATTACAAGTTTGTGTTTAAGAGGTACACGCTCGTGTTATTTGTTAATGAGCTTGTGTTCACGTTTTAGGGGCATGTTTACAACTTAGTACATAATTGTTTACTTACTTGTGTTCCTCCTAGAAACTTAATTTTTGAATTATAGAAGACAAAGCTGAAGAGCAACAAAAGAATTTTGGGAGGTGCAACTAGGTAACCTAGAGCGGTAGAGAGAATAAAGAACAATCAAGGAGACATTGTTAGAGTGGATTCCTGTCGAGGTAAAGTGGATTTTTTTATGATTAAAAGAGATTTCATCATGTTTTTTTTTCTTTTAGTTTTGGTGCTATTTTTTTCATGATTAGGAACTAAACCATTATGGTACCCAGATATGATGAACCCTAGGATGGATTTTTTAGTTTGATTTCATTTTAATTAAATGTATTCTTTGGTTTTATTGAGATTCAATTATGTATTCTTTACCATTCTAGAATTGATATGTGTTAACATTTTGATTCATGTTTTATTTCATATATTTAAAATAAGAAATCCTTTTATAAAATGATATAGAATAGTTAAAAAGAGTACAAGTACCCTAAAGGTATGATGACATAAATCTTCTAGATTAGGATTAAATTTAATGGAGGAATTCACAAATTGGTTAATGAAATTATTGGGGTTTTAATTAGAAAGAAATTTTAATTAATCAACCTAAAATTAGTTATTAATAATCTAAAGAAAATATTACCATAATTGAGGCATTGCTATAATCCAATAAATTTTAGGTTAAATTGATGTGTGAAGTCTTATTTGCAAGAGAATTCCTAAAGGGATTCACTAATCTAGTATTGTTATCTTTTTTGGTTGTTTCTTGATTTAATCTTTGCTCTAGTTATTTAATTATGTTCATTCATTTTAATTTATTTGTTTAAATACGATCAATCACCATTCCATTCATTTGTCAATGATATAATAAGAAAAGGGTTAACACTAATAGTCATTGTCCCTGTAGGATTGACACATGATACTTTATAACCTATAATATAGAAGTGATAAAGGCACTTACCTAAAAAGATCTATAAGGTAGGAGATCAAAACACACTAAGCTTTTGGCATTAATATTATAGAATAAATATTAGGAACACTTAATTTTATTAATCAATCCCTTATTTTTATATTCATTTTCTTTCTTTTCTTTTGATTTATTTTAATTAATTAATTCTTTTTATTTTATTGCTATTTTAGAAGCTTAGCTTGTTTATGACCTAAAATAATCCATTTGAATTTGTTGAAGAAAATCTAGAAATTAAGAGGACAACTCTTTGGAATCTATTATGGTACCATATGGCTAAAGAAAAAATTCTTGATGACGTACTTCTCGCTTGTCAAAACTACCAAAATGAAGAATGATATATCTTCCTTTGCTCATATTGAGTTTAAAAAATCTATATAATATATAGGATATTTTTAAGGACTTATTAAGGAGATGCCCACACCATAGACTTCCTTTATGGTTACATGTTCATAAATTCTATGATGTTTTGAATCCATCAACAACATTTAAATGCATGACTTTAAATTGTTTTTAACTTAAAACACACTAAAAAAACAAATCATACTAAAATTCAATGCTAAAAATTTATAAAGTTACTAGATTGAAATAAAAACACCTAAATTGTTAGGTTGCTTCCTAACAAGCACTTCTTTATAAGTCTTTTAGTTGAAAACCTCACTTAAACCCTTTATCTTGCTAGCACCTCATAATTCTTCTTTCTAATCAAGGATTCATTTACTTTCAAACATGTCATATGCTCCTGTAGAATAAGGCTCACCATTTCTTCTTCTTCTCCTCGTATGATACGCAAGTCTCTAATTTGTCCCAAGTGATTATTTCTTACAAGAATAAGATGTTTTGGTATCACTCACATATATAGATATACAAGTATCATTTTTATCAACAGAATATCCCATTGCTTCGAATATCTTAAAATTTACTTCTTTATTCCATAACTTTAGGATTAATATCATGCATATCTATCATAAACTTAGAAATGGATAAAAAATGTCATCCTAAGATCAATGGAACCGCTACATCATCCTATATATCCAAAATCATTAATTCTATAGAAAATATGAATTTAATCTTTTATAATGCCCCTAGGATACTTAATTGATCTATCGACAAATTGAATGCTCATCCTAATTGGTTTAAGTTCACCTTATCCTAACTTTTTAAACATCTTATATGGTATCAAATTAATTCCAGCTCCTAAATCTACTAATTCCTTTTTAATTAAAAAGCATCAATATTACAAGTAATATTGAAACTCTTTAGATTTTTTATTGTTTTATAAGATGGATGATAATTCAAATTTTGTAGATGAGTGGGAATGATTTAGATTCAATTTGACTTATTTTATTTGATTGGAATTGAAGTTTATTCAGTAAATTCGCTCACATTTCGAGTTTATTACTTTGTAGGTACAAATGCTCGATTTTGGGAAATAAGGGCATAATTCACCTTGGAGATGCCGGACCCAAGCCAATTGAGGACGAGAGTAAGGAGAATTCCGAGTTCTGCAACTTCCGAGAAGACTCCGAGAAGAAATTATAGCATTTGGAATGTCAAAAGCATGAAGAGCCAAGGACTAGGCCATGTCCGTTAAACGGACATGAAGCGGCAACAATAACTCTCAGACCCGAGAGTGTCCGTTAAACGGACACACATGTCCGTTTAACGGACACACGGTGGCAGTAGACCCTTACTTGGAGAAGTTAATTTTTCTGGAGGGGGAGATATAAATAGAATGAGGGTTGACCTAAAATGGGGGATGACAAGAGGACTACAGTAAGAGGCACAGAAAAAGAGGAAGAAAGGAGGAATTTGGGGACTTTTCCAAGAGGATTGAGACTTCATTCTTTCATTTCTCTGCTACTTTCTCTCTCTCTCTCTTCTAATGTTGAGCTTCTTATTGTGTATGATGTTTGTTGCCATGTTTGGGAACTAAACCTCGCTTAGGGTGAGGGATGTAACTTAATTGAAGGAAGTTTGGTACAATGTGGATGGTTGAATGTTAATGAGAATTTCTGGGCTTTGTTTATCTTCTTGCACTTCATTATGTTTCTATGCTTGATCTCCATAGATACATTTTTAGGAAGCATTGGGTATGCTGAAGAGTAACCCATGTTTCATGCCTTAGGAAGATGAACACCTTGAGTTTAGAGTTAGAGATAACCTGGGCTAGGGTGAGAGCTTGAAGTGGCTTGTGCTGAGTAGATTTTGTTAGAAAGATATTACATTAAGAAATGGGTAATTCTAACTAATTGCTCCTTTATACCTTGAGAAAGGATATAGGTTTATTAGTGCCACTGTTTTCTTAGCCTGCATCCAACCCATTCCATGTTGTGCAACTCATCCTTTCAATTGAGTGAATCCCTATCCCTAGTTTTAATCATTAATTAAACCAATTTTCTAATTGCTTATTCATTTTTTGCGATTCAATTGATCAATCTACTCCAATTATTTTTACACTTTTCTGTCGATATAATGCAATTAGTTAGGTTAATTTGACATGTAAATGAATTGGTCCTTGAGGGAGACGACTTTAGAATACTCACTGTGCGGGTACTAGGATGATTCTGTGCGCTTGCAGAAAGAATTGATCAAGTTTTTAGCGCCGTTGTCGGGGACCTTTTTGTTTATAGTCTCTTTTAGTCTAGCTATTTGTATTATTTGTTTGTCTATTGTTGGAACTCTTTCTCCTCTACTGAATTGTGAACCTTGCCTTTGTTTGGTTTCAGGAATTACATGCATTTGAGGCATTCGCGAAGAATGAACGACGAACCCTTGGTTGAATTCAATCCAAAAATTGAACGAACGTGCAGGAGGAACAACGCACAAAGGAGAAGAGAAACGGCTCACAACAACCAATTCCCAGAGTTGCACGAAGAACCTGAATTAGGAAATGAACAATTTAATGGGGAAAACCAAGCTGAACCAGTGGTTGTCAATCCCACGGCTAGGAGGATTAGGGATTACCAAATGCCTTTCATTGCAGGTAATCCGTCATGTATTAGGTTGACTGCGGCTGCACGGAACTATGAGTTGAAACAAATCCACTTGTCTATGTTGCGACAATTTAATGGGATGCCTAGCGAAGATGCGTTGGCATTTATGAGGGATTTTTATGCGACAGTCCAAACACTTCCATTGTATGGACTGACGGAGGATGAATTGAGATTAAGGTGTTTCCCTTATTGCATGAAGGGTTTAGCTAGAAATTGGTTGCTGAGTTTGGAAGTGGACTCCCTTGATACTTGGGAGAAGGTAATGGAGACCTTTATGTTGAAGTGGTACCCAGCTCATAAGACTTTGGAACTCCAGAAAATGATACACTGGTTTTCACAAAAAGACGGAGAAAAGTTTCATAAGGCTTGGGAACGGTTTAATGATCTCCTCAACCAAAGCCCTCATCATGGATTTGATATGTATTCGTTGACTCAGTTTTTCTATTATGGACTGTCTGACCATAACCAAACTTTGGTGGATTTGAATGCTGGGGGTAATATAAGTGATTTGAGTTCTCAAGAGTTATGGAATATCTTCAAAAAGGTTGCCGAGAACTCACATTGTAAGGTAACCCACAGCAAGGCAGTAACTTTGAATGAAGTAGGGTCCAAGTCGGATATGGCATATCAAGTCGCGGAAATCAATAAGAAGCTAAATGTGCTAATGAACGATAATAAGTCCAGTCACGACCCGTGTACTTTATGTGGGAGATTTGGGCATGCAGCAGCGGGATGTATGAACATAGAGACCGATTTGACTGAAGAAGAAGTGAGTTATGTGAACAACAGTAGGCACGGTCAAAGGTTAGATCCCTTTTCAAACACATACAATGAAGGTTGGAGATTTCACCCGAACTTCTGTTGGAAGAATCAAGGGGCATCAAAACCAATGGGGCCACAAATGGGGCCACCAGGGTTCCCGCCACCAACCAAGCAACAGTTCTCAGGCCCATCATCTTCTGCTCCACAATAATTTTCGTCTCCATGGGAGAAAAAGGTAGACCAACTGGAAGACATGTTCACTCAGCTTATGGGTAAAATGGATCAGAGTACTCAGGCCAGTTCGCAAGCAATGAGTAGAATGGAGCAGAATATTCAATCAAATCAAGCTGCCATTAGAAATCTGGAAGTGAAAATAAATCAAGTGGCAAGAGAGGTCAGCGAAAGAGGAAAGGGTAAGCTGCCTAGTAACACTCAAGTAAATCCAAAACAAGATTGTATGGCAATTTTTTTGAGAAGTGGTAAGATAGTAAAGGGTGTAAGCCCGAAGAAAAAGAAGGCTCCGGAAAAAGAGGAAGAAAAGATAGAAGAAGGAGAGGAGCTTAAGGAAGCACTTCCAAGGAATGAATCGCCATTGGGGTCGGACCTAACTTTTGTACCACCCATCCCGTATCCCCAAAGAGTAAGGAAAAGGACTGACCAGTCTAAATTCCAAAAAATTTTAGACTTTTTCAAGAAGATTCACATCAATATTCCTCTTACGGAAGCGCTAGCTGAGATGCCAGCATACACAAAATTTTTGAAGGAAATGGTCTCGAAAAAAAAGAAGCAGGAAAATTTCACCACAGTGGCCTTGACCGAGGAGTGTAGTTCTATTCTACATAATAAACTGCCTCCCAAGTTAAAAGATCCAGGGAGTTTCACTATACCTTGCCATTTTGGAGATTCTAACATTTTCCAAAGTTTATGTGACCTTGGTGCGAGCATTAATCTTATTCCTCTGTCTTTGTACAACAGGTTAGGAATTGGAGAACTTAAACCGACAACAATTTTGCTGCAACTTGCCTACAGATCAATTCGATATCCTATTGGGATAGTCGAGGACTTATTGGTAAAAGTCGGTAAGCTTATAATTCCTGCTGATTTTGTTGTGCTTGAGATGGAGTTTGACTTGCAGGTTCCTATAATTTTGGGAAGACCATTTTTAGCCACAGGGGGAGCTTTAATCGATGTCACAGAAGGTAAGTTAACTATGCGGGTTGGTGATGAGAAAGAGGAGTTCAATATTTTCAAGGTGCTGAATGGACCCTCTTTTGATGAAGTGACTTACCGAATTGATGTAGTTGATTCCCTTGTGAATGAAACTGCTCCTCAATTACTGAGTGAAGATGCGTTAGAAGTGTGCTTAACTTTAGAAATGGAACCAAGGGAATTAGATGAGGAATTAGCTAAATGCATTTTTTGGCTGCAGGGTAGTGGTTTTAGGCACAAACCTCAAATTGAAGACTTGGGCCCTCCAAAACCCAAGCTATTGCCTTCTGCAGTAAGCCCGCCACATCCTGAACTCAAACCACTTCCAACTCATCTGAGATATGCGTTTTTGGGGGAAGCAAATACCTTCCCTGTTATCATTTCTGCCTCTTTGGATTCCTCACAAGAGGACAAGTTGTTAAGAATATTGCGTGAACACAAATTAGCCATTGCTTGGAATATTACGGACATAAAGGGAATTAGCCCTTCTATTTGTGTTCATAGGATTTTGATGGAGGAAGATCATAAACCGAGGGTGGAAAGTCAACGGAGGCTTAACCCTAACATGAAGGAAGTTGTGCGAGCTGAGGTACTCAAATTGCTCGACGCAAGGATTATTTATCCTATTTCTGATAGCTCTTGGATTAGTCCAGTGCAGGTAGTGCCTAAAAAGGGCGTCATAACTGTTATATCGAATGATAGGAATGAAATGATTTCTACTAGGGTTGTGATGGGATGGAGAGTGTGTATTGACTACCGGAAGGTAAATGCAGCCACTAGGAAGGATCACTTTCCTCTGCCCTTTATTGATCAAATGTTGGAAAGATTAGCAGGGCATGAGTACTACTGCTTTTTAGATGGTTATTCTGGCTATAACCAAATCCCGATTGCCCCGGAGGATCAGGAGAAAACAACATTCACATGCCCCTACGGTACATTCGCTTACCGTAGAATGCCCTTCGGATTATGCAACGCTCCTGCTACCTTCCAACGATGCATGATGGCAATATTCTCGTACATGGTGGAACATATAATTGAGGTATTTATGGACGATTTTTTTGTGTTTGGGTCATCCTTTGATGCATGTTTGTTCAATCTAGAGCAGGTTCTGCAGAGATGTGAGGACACCAACTTGGTGCTCAATTGAGAAAAATGTCACTTTATGGTACAAGAAGGAATCGTCCTAGGGCATAAGATCTCCAACAACGGGATTGAAGTCGATCCGGATAAAATTGAAGTCATCAACAAACTACCACCTCCTACTTCAGTTAGGGCAATCCGGAGCTTTCTAGGGCATGCTGGGTTCTATCGTCGGTTTATAAAGGATTTTTCAAAAATCTCTCGACCTCTTTGCGCTCTATTACAAAAAGATACCCCTTTTGAATTTACTGATGAGTGTCTTGTTGCGTTTGACAGGTTAAAGAAGGAACTGACGTCAGCTTCTATCACGACCACACCGGATTGGACCCTCCCGTTTGAATTGATGTGCGATGTTAGCGATTTTGCACTCGAAGCTGTTTTGGGATAGCAACAGGATAAGAAACTCCATGTTATTTATTATGCTAGCAAAATTTTAAATGATGCCCAGCTTAATTATGCGACAACTGAGAAAGAACTGTTAGCGGTAGTCTATGCTTTTGACAAATTCAGATCTTATCTAGTTGGTTCTAAAGTTATTGTGTATACAGATCATTCGGCCCTGAAGTATCTTCTTACTAAAAAGGATGCAAAACCGAGATTGATTAGATGGATTTTATTTTTGCAGGAATTTGACCTGGAAATTAGAGACAAAAAGGGGTCAGAGAATGTAGTGGCCGACCATCTGTCGCAGCTAGAACGAGAGCACAAGTGTGTAAAAGAACAGATCAACGATGCATTCCCTGATGAGAGTTTGTGGTCATTAAAGGATAATCTTCCTTGGTTTGCAGACTATGTCAACTTCCTGGTGTCCGACATTGTACCCACAGACTATTCGTATCATCGGCGAAAAAAATTCTTAGCTGAGGTAAGACACTACTTTTGGGAAGACCCACTATTATTTCGAAGATGCGCCGACGGGGTAATCAGAAGATGTGTACCCGAGGATGAAATGAGGTCAGTGCTATATCTCTGTCATGCCTCCTTGTGTGGAGGCCACCATGGGGCTAATAAAACAGCAGCAAGGATTTTACAATCTGGACTCTATTGGCCGACTCTTTTTAAGGATGCTAGGACATTTTTCATGACGTGCGACAAGTGCCAAAGGACAGGCAATATCAGTATGAAGCATGAGATGCCTCAATCTGGAATTTTTGAAGTAGAGCTCTTTGATGTATGGGGTCTGGACTTTATGGGACCATTTTCGAAATCATTTGGAAATGAATATATCCTAGTAGCTGTGTACTATGTGTCAAAGTGGGTAGAGGCGGTAGCACTGTCCAATAATACCGGGGTGAGTGTAGTCAAATTCATCAAGAAGTACATATTCTCCCGATTCGGTGTCCCAAGGGCAATAATCAATGATAATGGGGTGCATTTTCAGAACCACCACTTTAAATCCCCGCTATCGAAGTACGGGTGTCAGTTCAGGTTTGGCACCGCCTACCACCCACAAACCATGGGCAAGTTGAGGTTTCTAACCAAGAACTCAAGCAAATTTTAGAGAAGACGGTAAATACTTCTAGGAAAGACTGGGCATTAAAACTTGATGATGCTCGTACAGAACTGCATTCAAAACTCCCTTGGGGATGTCACCCTACAGACTTGTTTTCGAATAATCATGCCATCTCCCAGTTGAAATTGAGCACAAAGCATTGTGGGCCATCCGGAAGCTGAATTTCGATATCAAGGCAGTAGGGTAGAAGAGATTGTTGGACCTAAACGAGATGGATGAATTCTGCCTGGACGCTTTTGAGAACGCTTTGATTTATAAGGAAAGAACAAAAGATTTTAATGAAAAACGTATACTGTGGAGGGAATTCAAACCTGGCCAGAAGGTGTTGTTGTTCAACTCTAGGCTCAAACTTTTTCCCGAAAAATTGCGATCCCGATGGTCAGGGCCATTTATGGTCACAAAGGCATATCCCCATAGAGCAGTGGAGATCAAGAAGGATGATCAAGAGCCCTTCGTGGTCAATGGGCAAAGATTGAAACACTATCATGAGGGGGACACGATGGGGTGCATTGCCACCGCCACATTTCAACAATAAGAACCAATTAACCGAGTCCAGCTAAGGACTTTAAATTTAGCGCTTGTTGGGAGGCAACCCAATATTTCTAATTTTTCTTGTTCTTGTTTTCATTTACTTTCCTTCGTGTTTTATTCATCTGGTGGTTTTCCTTTTATTGCTTCACAGTAACCTTGTTGGTGAACGAAAGACTTTTCATGGACATTCGCAAATGATAGGAAGAACAGAGGGGTCGGTTCATTTCAAAACTTTCGAGGTGAGATTCAATTTAACCATGGGAAAGCAGGTACGTGAATTTACAATTCTTTATTCAGCTTTTGCCCCATTGTGCACATGATTTTTAATAATCTCATAGGAGAAGAAATGGATCAAGGAAGCCTGAATTTGAATCTGATCATAAATTGCCCCTTGTCTCTTGATTTACCCGTATGTGTCCGTTAAACGGACACGCATGTCCATTTAACGGACATGAGTTTTTCAGAGCGGCAAAATGACCAGTACGTGTCCGTTAAACGGACACACATGTCCGTTTAATGGACATAGATTGCCCTCTGTATACAAAATGACCCGTACCTGTCCGTTAAACGGACACGAGTTTTGTTTCAGATGCATAAAGACCCGTACGTGTTCGTTAAACGGACACACATGCCCGTTTAACGGACATCGTCTGTTTTAAACCTCAACCCTATTCTTTTCCCGCATCTTTTCTTTTCCCTCCTCTTTTCCCTAGCCGTCAGCGACTCTATTCTCCCTTCTAGTGATTCCGACCACCACAACCCTCCCTTCTTCCCTTCTTTCCTTAAAGGCTACTCCATTCTCTTCTCCTCACCTCCACCTACCCACCTTGGTAGCAGCTGCGTGGTTCAAGTTTGGAACTTTGAGCAGAACGTGTAGGAGGGCCAACTTCTGGTCACAAGGTTGTTCTATCTTCGAAGAGGAAAGTACATCATGTCCAGGTTCAAGCAAACAGCCCAGAAAAATGCGGGGAAGCCCTCTCGGTCAGAAAAAGGGAAAAATGTAGTCCCGGAGGAACCAATTGTCGATCCCACATTATTTATCAATGAGCAATGTGAGGCCTGGTACCTGAAAAAGCGGAATAACAAATTTGTAGTTGAGGTGTCCGTGACCGACTACATTAACGAGAAGCACAGGGTGCAGGCTAATCTAGATAAATTCCATTGGGGCAAGTTGTTAACCCTTACAGGTACTTATTACCCCGAGGCCGTCAAGCAGTTTTATGCTAATCTGAGCTCAGTAACAGGTAAACAACCACCAGTGCTCACCTCGCGGGTCAATGGGGACGAGGTCATCATTACTGAAGAACTGATTTGTAGTCACCTAGAGCTACCTCCGGGGGGCAATGTCCTGTCTTTTGATTCGCGAACTCGATGCTCTGGTGATGAGGCGTGGTCTAAGGATGATGCTATGGATCGACTGGGAGTCCGCAGGGTTTGGCGTCCATCGGGGCAGCGATATTTTGTGCATTGCAAGCATCTAGATGTCGCCCCGAGACTCATTGCTTATGTAGTTGCTCATAATTTATTTCCGAAGGCCAGCGATTCAGGATTTCTCCGCAATGAAGACTTATACATTTTGGACAAGATGTTTTTCATCGATGAGCAATTCCAGGGTATCGCGGCTGCTAAACTGATAATGACGGCCATGTGGCAGGTGGTCCACCACAAGGCTGACACCAAGGCTTTTGTTTTTCCGGTGTTATTAAGTCAACTGTTCCGTAAGCTGGGGGTCATAACAAGGACTTAAGTGGTAGCTCTTCTTGATGAGGGGGATGTGATTAATGCTGATAAAATGCATCAATTCGAGTTCGATGACAATAGTCCCCACGATTGGGTGAACCCACGAAGAAGACGCCACGAGGATCGCGCACCACAGGTACCTTCACCTCCTGAAAATGCCCCCAACTGGCAGCAATTGAATGCTAGCATTCTTACCCTCCAAGGAGAAATGGCAGAGGTCATCGCTTCGCAACGGCGACTCGAAAGCATGATGAAATCGTTCATGGAGGCGCATCACCCACCACCACCAGAGACTTGACGTTTAGGGCTTAGGATTTTGTTATTTTGCCTGTTGTACTGTCTTTTGACCTGTTGTGTTGATGAATATTTTCCTTCTTTCAGGATAATGCCTCATCAACACTGCACTTTTCAGGGAGTTCCCTCCTCTTTGCTTTACTTATTCTCAGCTACATTGTTGCTTTCCTTATGTTGATGCCATTGAGGTCAATGTCACTTCTAAGTGTGGGGGAGTAGTTGATTTTAGTCTACATTATACGTAATTTAGACCTTCTTGAGATATGTGCCTAATTGTTATTACTGGTCTAATTTTTAACATTTTTTATGCCTAATTGTCACTATACTTTCATTTCCTGAGTTAATTGTATGAGAATTGAGGTTGGCTTTGAATAGGATGCATAATATGATTAATGGGGTTTGCATGTCTTGCATTAATGGGATGTATAATGTCAAATCGATTGAATAATTGTGCTTTAGAATGAGGAAACATAAACAAGTAAGCGAAATTGAGCCTAGAGGATTGCACTCAATCCCATTTTCTTGTGAGTGATAAATTTCTCTTCCATGTATGCCCACTTCTAGAACTTGCATCATATCTCTTCAAGGTTACATAATCATATTATGGTATGTCTTAGAAATGATAAAAGGCAGTAGGAATGAGTTTGAGCCAAACAGCCAACCCTTCATATACATCAATCCCCTAGTGAACCCCTTGAGCCTGGTAAGTGCAGTAAAACCATGTTCCTTGTAAACCCACTAACCCAAAGAACCTTGAACCGAGAAAAACAAATTTACCCTTATTCAACGGTTAGGAGAGCTGTTAATGTTATGCATTCACTACCTTTTTGGTTAGAAATACAAAGGAAGAAGTGTGGGGGAAATCAGGCTTGACAATTCAATAAGCATGTATAAGCAGCAAATTTGTTTTTAAAAAAAACATTTTGGGGAATACAAGGAAAAAGGAAGGGAATCTTTCAAAGACACAATTTCATGTTCATGCTACTTTTAGACTCCATAGTAAAGAAATGGCAAAATCGAGACAATAGCATTGGTGGAGTGTTCCACTCTAAGGAAGAAGGTAGGAATAGAAAAATTGGCTCTACTAACTGTTGAATATTTGAATTCCTATCCCTTCATTCATAAACCACTTCACCATAGGCCCCATTATAACCCAAGATTTAAAGACCTTTTTGATCTATAGATATGCCATAGATGGAAGTAGTGGAGAAGTAGATCAAATGCAAGCTTATGGTAAGTGACATTCATGAGAAGATGATTGAGAGTGATCCTAAACACTGTTTGGTGTGAGCATGAGCATTGCATGAGAGACTTCATTCTAAGCACATGATTTGGATCGATTGAAGCATTATGGAATTTCATTGTTCCTGAATGCGATCGAATTTATGATGTATTATGTCGTCTTAATTCCAAGTCCAATTTTCACCTTTCATGCAGTTGACCTCTCGGAATGAATTATGGTGATAACTAGGTGTAAACTGATGGCAAGGAAATATTTGTGGGTATCATTCGTTTTAAGTAAACCCTCAGGAGACTATAACTCCTCCATTGTGGACACATAGTGATTTAAAGGCTTGTGACATAGGCTAAATGTCACCGTGCACCTACGAAAGTGGAATCAATAATTTGGTTAGGTTTGTTAGAAGTTTTGTTGGTTGCTTGGGGACAAGCAATGACTCAAGTGTGGGGGAATTGATAAGTCAAATTTTGTTGATGAGTGGGAATGATTTAGATTCAATTTGACTTATTTTATTTGATTGGAATTGAAGTTTATTCAGTAAATTCGCTCACATTTCGAGTTTATTACCTTGTAGGTACAAATGCTCGATTTTGGGAAATAAGGGCATAATTCACCTTGGAGATGTCGGACCCAAGCCAACTGAGGGCGAGAGTAAGAAGAATTCTGAGTTCTGCAACTTCCGAGAAGACTCTGAGAAGAAATTATAGCATTTGGAAGGTCAAAAGCATGAAGAGCCAAGGACTAGGCCATGTCCGTTAAACGGACACACATGTCCGTTTAACGGACATGAAGCGGCAACAATAACTCTCAGACCCGAGAGTGTCCGTTAAACGGACACACATGTCCGTTTAACGGACACACGGTGGCAGTAGACCCTTACTTGGAGAAGTTAATTTTTCTGGAGGGGGAGATATAAATAGAATGAGGGTTGACCTAAAATGGGGGATGACAAGAGGACTACAGTAAGAGGCACAGAAAAAGAGGAAGAAAGGAGGAATTTGGGGACTTTTCCAAGAGGATTGAGACTTCATTCTTTCATTTCTCTGCTACTTTCTCTCTCTTTCTCTTCTAATGTTGAGCTTCTTATTGTGTATGATGTTTGTTGCCATGTTTGGGAACTAAACCTCGCTTAGGGTGAGGGATGTAACTTAATTGAAGGAAGTTTGGTACAATGTGGATGGTTGAATGTTAATGAGAATTTCTGGGCTTTGTTTATCTTCTTGCACTTCATTATGTTTCTATGCTTGATCTCCATAGATACATTTTTAGGAAGCATTGGGTATGCTGAAGAGTAACCCATGTTTCATGCCTTAGGAAGATGAACACCTTGAGTTTAGAGTTAGAGATAACCTGGGCTAGGGTGAGAGCTTGAAGTGGCTTGTGCTGAGTAGATTTTGTTAGAAAGATATTACATTAAGAAATGGGTAATTCTAACTAATTGCTCCTTTATACCTTGAGAAAGGATATAGGTTTATTAGTGCCACTGCTTTCTTAGCCTGCATTCAACCCATTCCATGTTGTGCAACTCATCCTTTCAATTGAGTGAATCCCTATCCCTAGTTTTAATCATTAATTAAACCAATTTTCTAATTGTTTATTCATTTCTTGCGATTCAATTGATCAATCTACTCTAATTATTTTTACACTTTTCTGTCGATATAATGCAATTAGTTAGGTTAATTTGACATGTAAATGAATTGGTCCTTGAGGGAGACGACTTTAGAATACTCACTGTACGGGTACTAGGATGATTCTGTGCGCTTGCAGAAAGAATCGATCAATGGAGGAGCAAATCTTTACTTAAAGTCACCATTTATAACTCCTCAAGCTTTTCCTTTTCAAAATGGAGATTCTTTAAGAATTTGGTGTAGTTCAACATCTACTAAAGAGCTTTAATAAAAAGGGATGCTAATATGGATTTGTTTAAGATGCTCCAGAACTTACCAAATCAAACATCTTTTCTATCTTTCTCAAGTTTACTTAAGTATGAAATTCTCAATAGATACTCTTTAACCATGACCTCTTTTGGCTCCAACCTCATTCTCTTTCCTTTTCTCCTCATCCTTCACCTCTTATATAGTAGTTATTCCTTGTTTTATACATATGTTTCTCCTCAAATTTATTGCATTCACTTGCTCACTCAAGTTGGCTTGATGTTTCTAGGCAAAGTACTTATTTGCCTTTCAAAAATAAGCTTAGCAAGCTATCCAATCTAAATTTTTATGTTATGTTAACATCTTGTTGATTTCATATAGATGCTTTAGTTATATGAAAGCAATCTTTGGATGTAGTGACAAGCTTTATCAAGAGATCCTCGAGACTTTTATTTTCTTGCTTCTATTATTGTTAAAATATAGGTGGAGCTTGATTTTTTATGAGAAGTTTAGATGATTCATCCACTTCAGATTATAAGTACTATTATAAGGTTATATTAAGATTGGTTCCCCACAAAGTCAACTTACTTAGTAGGTTATTTTGTGTCATTAGGCGTCGAAAGTTTATGACTTAGATGCCCACTAGCATAAATACCTTAACATAATACTTGATTCGATTGAGCTAATAATCTCATATTGTTGATCTTATCACCTCTAATGTTGTCACCACATCGACAATATGGATACCACCTCATTTTTGCTTTAATATCAAATACCCCTACCGATAAATATTCATTACTATATTATCAATCAAATCTTGTAATTCCTTAGGAGTTTTAAAGATGATAGTCCCATTTGAAGAATAATTAATCAACTACATAGTTGAATAGCTCAATCTACTATGTAATGTTTACCTTTAGTACTAAGTTGAGTCCACAGTACGAAAACTTTCTTAATAGATCCTTATATCTCTCTCACTAGCCTGTAATGTCACATTCCTTGATTGTTAAAAGGAGAAGATGTTATTCGTAAGTCTTTTTGTTTATATTGAAACATACTTGGCTAAAAACTTCTTCATAAATCCATTATACGAGGTAATAAATCCAATAAGCAAAGACTTCAATCACGATTTAGTTCTATCTCCCAATGTAAAAGGAAATAATCTTATTTAAATGGAATCTTCTAAAACTCCATTAACCTTGAAAGTATCTCAAATCTCCAAAATTGTTGATATGTGTGTTAGGATCCTCATCTGGTATACTATCAAGCTACACAAGTTATTGAATTATCTTAATCATGTTTGAATTTATCTTGAAGTTATTAGCCTTCACTCTTGGCCTATTAATGCTAGACTTTGTCTCAATAAGTGATAGCTTAGCATAGACCCCCATAATGTGAGGTATTCCACGTCCTACAATTATTTTCAATTCTTATAATATTAAATATCTAAATCTTGAAATTTAGCTAACAAAAACAAAGATCGAGAAGGAAGCTATAAAATAAATAAAATATTGATTATTAATAACAATAAATCATTTCTAATATTCTAGTTTCCCCTTAGGGGAACCAAAAACTTGGTATATCTTTGAAAAAAAAAGTATTAAACAAAATTACTAAGGCAAATGTACATATCATTATTATAGTTTAGTGAGTGCGAGTGTCAATGTCGTAAGAACTACAACTACTAATGCTAATCATCTTTCTATTATCTAATCTAGTATAATGAATAATTAATTTTAAAATTTTAACAAAACTAAAATAATGAGTATAGTATAACAAATTAAATTGATAAGCAAGAGTAGAACAACCAGTTGATAATGAAGATCTAGATGTAGAATCCCAATAGAACATTTTCTATGCTTGAATTTAACTTGATTTAATGATTAACCCTAGTTTATTTGGCTAGTAGAAACTTTAAAGTTACAATTATATTTATTCTCAAGACATCCAACGCCTATCCTTAAGTTAATTGATTGAAAGTTTCTCAAATCAAAACTCCTAAAAATGCGTTACTTCATTTTATGAATTCACTTAATAGATTTGGATCTAACTCAAAAGATTTATATGATCCTAGTTTTAAGATTCCATGCAACTCTCAGTATTCATGTCATGATATATTTATACATATGATTTCTTAATTTTTATTTATTAAATTTGAAATTGAAAATTTTATGTCACTTTTTTAATTAAACACAATATTAGATTCATGGATAATTCTTAAGAAAACTTGGGTCTTGCATAAAATCAAATAATTAATTCAAACTCAGTAGATTCTAGAGTTCATCCCACCTAGATCAATCCCAATTTAGTCCATAAAGAGACAACAAGAAATGAGATAAGTGATAGCATTTTCATGGATCTTAAAGTCCTTATGTTTCTCGATTAAATCTTGATGAAATCTTGAACATTGTCTCCTAGATTACCTCATTCCTATCCTAATATGCTCATTCTAATTTGTTATTGATTTCTTTAGTCGTCCTCTTATTAATTCTCCGACTATCTTTCCTCAAATTCCTTATATCTCTCTCCTTTTTATCTAAAAATTTTTGAAATTTCGACCAAGACATCTTCACAGTCCTCTATTCTTCATGTTCATCAAAATTCATGCCAAAACTCTTCCAACTTGATTCTAACTTTATTAAATCCATTCCTTCTTTACTAGAGAACTAAAATAAGGCTTGTACATGAAATATAAGTTGCATTAAATATTAAAATCTATAGAAATCATCTAAATTCAAGTCATATGGTCATAAAATCATGTTAAAAAAGAAAATAACTTATATTCATCACCACTTATCTTATTGTTTTTCATGGAGTCTTGAGATTCTTGAAGGGCGTCTAGGCCTTATCATTTTCCTTTCCTGATTTAGGCTAGTTGTGTTGGAATCTAACCGTGGTTGAATCATAGGCGCAACGGAAAATAAAAAATTTTACGGATTCCAAGCGGATCTCGATAATTAACTAAATTTGAATAAAACAAAAATCAATTTAGAAATCGTACCTTGTTCGTTTTCTGTTGAAAAATCTTTGAAACTTTTTTTTTATTGATCAATCACGAGCTATTCAATTATTCAACCTCTGATGGTATCCACAGAGCAATTCCCAAACTACTTTGAGAGGAAGAAGACAAAAAAGTGATAGCTTCTAAAAAACTCTACCCTTTAAATAGAAAAATCATAACAGTCTTTTATTAAAATTAAATCTCTTTAATTATAATTAAAATCAAATTATAATTATAATTAATTTAATTTTAATAAAATCAAATATCTCATATTTGATCCTAAATTTTTCATTTTATAATTAAGTCCAACTTAAATTAAATTGATTTTCTTTCACAAATTGCTCTTTTGATGTGTGATCCATTAGGTTCCTAATTAATTGGCAATGATTATAAATTATAATTTAATTCACAATTAGAATTAGATAAATTAAAATCCTCAAAATTTATCTTTAATTCTTCAATTAAATAATTCAAATTCATAAATCATGATTGACGTCTAGCAACATGTCATGATTACCCAAATATTAAGAATGTCAAAGTGATTGACTTAACCTGTCTATGCATAGCTATAATGTATAATTTAGCCCTTTCGTTATTCAATATTCTAATTGGATAGAGTATGGATACAGTGTCTACTCTTATATCATCTAATCATGTTCGTTCTTGCTAATTAGTAAATGATTTATAATTGAAATTTGAAAACTCCTTTTCAAATATCAATTCACTTTGGCCAGAGAATTCCATAAATTATTACTAATCAAGAACAGTAGAATATTCTCTATAATTACTTAGAGTAATAAATCCTATATTGACTTACTCAACTATCTACATATGGTTCATATTGTATCCAATTACTGTCGACTGAATTATCCTGGAACAATTTATAAGTAGCATCAAAACACATTAATTTCCATACTAGATACCTTGGTAATCTCAAATCTGATAATCAATTATACAACCATCATTATGAGATAATTCATAGACATATAAGTAATATTCCATTCAGAATTCTCACACTACAAGAGTTAAGACATTTAGTGACAATTTTTTGTGACTAACTATTATTTTGTCACAAATACGAGGTTTTTTGTGACAAGACAATTGTTTGATACTATTGTTTGGATTAACTGTGATGATATATTTTTTTGTCACTAATACAATAGTAATTGTGACAATTTAGTATCTTTCACAATTAAGTTGTCACTATTAATATATTAATAGTGACAACTTTTCTTTTATCACTAAGTTTTGTCATTAAAAGCCTATGTAATTTGGCGCCAAAATAATTTTGGTGAGAATAAATTGTAATTGTGACAAAACATATGTTAGTAACTAATATTTTCTGTTGGTTGTGACAAAACATAATTTAGTCACAAATATTTTTTTCTTTTTGTTATGAAATGGTTAATCGTCACACAATATTTTACTTGTGAAAAAATTTTGTCAATAAATATTCAATTAATTAGTGTCTACTTTATATTGTCACAATAACCAAATTATAACTACAGTCACAATTATTCGTAATTTAGTGACAATTTTTTTGTGACTAACTATTTTTGTCGTCAAAATATGATATTTTTAGTGCCAAGACAATTGATTGACACTATTGTTTGGATTAACTGTCATGATTTATATTTTGTCACTAACATAATGGTAATTGTAGCAATTTAATATCTTTCACAGCTTAAATTGTCACTATTAATATATTAATAGTGTTAAAATTTATTTTATCACTAAGTTTTGTTACTAAAAGCCTATGAAATTTGGCGTCAAAATAATTTTGGTGAGAATAAATTGTAATTGTGACAAAATATATGTTAGTAACTAATATTTTCTGTTGGTTGTGACAAAACATAGTTTAGTCACAAATATTTTTTTTTGTTACGAAATGGTTAATCGTCACACAATATTTTACTTGTTGTGACAAAAAATTTTGTTAATAAATATTCAATTAATTAGTG
This sequence comes from Erythroxylum novogranatense, assembly GCA_029891385.1. Classification (NCBI taxonomy): domain Eukaryota; kingdom Viridiplantae; phylum Streptophyta; class Magnoliopsida; order Malpighiales; family Erythroxylaceae; genus Erythroxylum; species Erythroxylum novogranatense. Next base: position 65,681,541 of record CM057234.1, on the reverse strand, counting down.
TCTACTTTATATTGTCACAATAACCAACTTATAACTACAGTCACAACTATTCGTAATTTAGTGACAATTTGTTTGTGATTAACTATTTTTGTCGTAAAAAATATGATATTTTTATTGCCAAAATAATTGATTGACACTATTGTTTAAATTATCTATGATGATTTATATTTTTGTCACTAATACAATGGTAATTGTAGCAATTTAATATCTTTCATAGTTAAACTATCACTATTAATATATTAATAGTGTTAAAATTTATTTTATCACTAAGTTTTGTTACTAAAAGCCTATGAAATTTAGCGCCAAAATAATTTTGGCGGGAATTAATTGTAATTGTGACAAAACATATGCTAGTAACTAATATTTTCTATTTGTTGTAACAAAACTTAGTTTGGTCACTATTTTTTTTTCTTTTACTGACGAAACTGTTTATCGTCACATAATATTTTACTTGTTGTGACGAAAACTTTTGACAATAAATATTTAGTTAAGTAGTGTCTATTTAATATTGTCACAATCACCAAACTATAACTATGGTCACTACTTTTTGTAATTTACTGGCAATTTTTTTTTGCCTAAGTATTATTTCATCACAGATATTAAGTATTATTTAATATTGTCACAATCACCAAACTATAATCTATTTGAAGGTATTGCATTTTCATAAGCTTAATAACAAATGACTAGTTAAATAAACAAAGAGAATGATTATTATGAGATTTAATTATTAAAGTGATGGAGTCAATTAAAGGTCTTAAGTCTATTGTGAATAGCAAGTTAGAGGATGAAGTTATGGAGGAGGGATAGAATGATATTTCTCTCATATGACACTTTATTTCTTATTCAAATCCGAGGGACTCTTCATGAGGATCCGGTGACTCCATGGGATTTTCAATCTTCTTCCATTCAGCTGTACTCAACAGGTAATCTTCTCCTTCTTTGACAACTTTTTGAGATTATGATTTTTAAATCTTTAAGAATTTCTGCAATTTTGAAGATGAATAGGGACTCTTCGTGGGCTTGACTCCGTTGAATGCATTTTCTCATTGGATTGAGTGACATTTTTCCTTAGTTTCTGCATACAATCATTAGGTTTTATACATATTTACTTGATAATTTGGGATTGTTTGGTTCTACTTCTGTTTTTTTGTTGTAGATTTTAATTTTCTTTTCAGTTTTTGTTTCTATTTTTCTTTCAAATAAAAACAAAAACCTGTCTGGTTGTTAATGTAAATGTAGTTATATTTTATCACCGATAATAATTACATATTAAATAAAACTTAAAATAAATTATTTTAATTAAATAAATTTATTTAATTTCTTATATAATATTTATTAATAAAATTATGCTACTTTAATAAATAATTTAAAATTAATATTTTATTTATAAGTTAATATTTATTTGAAATATATTTTAATTATTAAATCAAATTTTTTGAATATTTTTATATTTTTAATTTTAATTATATTTATTAATAATTATTATAATTTAATTACATATAATTTAATTATAAAATTAAATAAAATTGTATTATTCATATTTTTATTGATAATTAATTTTAATTTATTAAGTATATAATATTGAATTAAATTATTCATAATTTTATTAATAATTAAATAATTAAATAATATATATTTAAATGATAGTAAATCAGATTATGGAAAAACAGAAACAGAAAACATGAACCACTTTTTATGGTTTTCGTAACTTTTGAAAATTGAAAGAAACCAAAACAAAAAATAGAAACTAAAAATTCAAATAAATAAATTTTTTTACTAAATTTAAAAACAAAAACGAAAACAAAAATTAAAAATTAAAAACAGAAGTGAAAACAGTCCGACTTACCCAGAGGGAAGGACCACAACAACAGTTAAATGAGGGAAGGAGAGTCCAAGGTAAAACGACGCAGTACAGGAAAGGGACAGAAACGCATCAGGGGCAAGATTTTAAAGCTGTGAGGTTTTAATTGAGAAGGAGCGCGAAGTCCGCGAACCACGCGAAGAGGCACCACCAGGCCGAAGCACCCAGAGGGACGCACTGCGCATAAACGAGTTGCACGCAAGAGGGGGTGAACCACCGAGACACACACAAATGCAGAAACGAATGAGGCACGCAGCTGGGGAGAGACGCATCAGGGGACGACACGGACGCTTGCGAGGACGCATCATGGACGCACCACCAGACTCTTCAGTGACATTCGAAAGAGGAAGATGAGAGCTCATATTCTCATGCTATACTCAACAGGTAAGAATCTCCCTCTCTATCATCTTTTTGAAATTAGGGTTTTAAATCTCTAAGCAAATTCTTCAATTCCATAGATGGTAGGGGACTCTTCGTGGGCTTGACTCTTCAGTGACAGTCGGAAGAGGAAGATGAGTACTTAGGTAAGTTCCTTTTCATGAACTAGTCTATTTCTTCTTATCTAATATATGAAGATGAATTCTAAATGTACCATTTGTTTACAATTAGAAGAATGATATTGTGATAATTCCAATTGCTAACGGATTAAGCGTCCCTGATTATAATTTGTCTGAATGATGTATCTATTGAATCCACATAAAACTTTCGCAGAGAGATGATGATTAAATATCCAATGAATTATGTTATTTTGCTCACATATTCTTTGGGATAAATTTCATGTTTAGTCAGTAACATGCGAATCGTATGTTAGATTCAACGATATTGATTCTTTATGGCGAGTTCATACTTCATCTGTTGTTTAATCAATATAGACTTTTTGTGGCAAGTTTCATGCCTCCTTTTTGTTGTAAAAATTCATGTATATTGTAACATAAATAAGTTCAACCATCGGAGGAGATCAAGTTTATGAAATTAGAGCCCATGTCTTAAATAAACTATATTATCTCCTTTTTCTGTTATTTTCTCTGTGAGACCTCTCCATTTGTCACTTCTTATTTGGATCATCTCCCGCAGACTTCACTTTTAGGTTCAGCAGCATCAATTATTATTAGTTCTGTTTCAAAGCCTTCTTTGCTTGGCACTGGTGCTCCATCATTTGGTATTACAACTGCTATTGGAGACTCCATCTTTTCAACACCATTTGTTGTATATACCTTTCAGTCTGTTTTGTTCTCTAACGACTGTAACCAAACACAAAGAAGTATTAACTGTAGAGTAATCTTGTTGGATTATCTTATTCAACAACACCTTATAAAAATACTACAACTAATCACTTTAGCTCATCTGTCTCCCTCTTTAGCTATCTCTTTTATTATTATTATATATATAATAATACTACTCCAAATTAAAATTAAATTTGGATATCAAACTTTAATAAAATTGTAGTTGACGAATATTATTTGTATTATAAATATTTTGCATATTACTGTGCTTGTAACGCTGTATCTTTTTCTGTCCAATTCCATTGATTTTTAGTGCTAAATTTTAATTGTTCATTTTCATTAACTAGTCTATTTCTTCTTCCTTTGATCTGTTTTGTAGAAAATTGGAAATCTGATTTGATATCTCTAGACATGAATTACTTCCTTATATGTTTACAGGGATTGCAAGATCTTCCCCGAAAGAGAGGATGAGTTTTCCTATACCGGTATGTGTTTTATTGCTTTCATACTTCTCCTTTCTTTACTTTAAGAAGATCCCCGCATGATATAACATAGGATGAACTAATGAAATTGTGAACTTGTGAATGCTCCCGATCCTGTGTTCCTCCCTGTAGAGGGCATGGTTCTAATATGTAAATACCTCAATTTCCTTTATGATCTTTGGTAGTGAATAGTTTCTGCATATTAGATTTCCTTTATTTAATCAATTCTTCTACCAAAGAAAAGGGGCAGTCTTCAAATTCTAAAACACGCCCCAAATTCATTTGTGACATCTGCATTGAGCCAAAGTCTAGTGAAGAGTCATTTCTCATAAAGGGGTGTGTTCATTCTTATTGCAGAGACTGCATGATCATAATATGTGTAATCTTTGTAAGATAGCACATATCTTTAGTAAAGACAACAATATTTTTCATTTTTGAAATTCGAAGTATCAATGTTTATGAATTTACTCTTATTCTTATCTTAATCCTCTGTTCTCTTCTTCTCTTGCAATTTAAGATGGTTATCTTTCTGGTATTAAGATAGCCCAGTCTTAATTATTCATATTGTTGTTGGTGATGGGTCTTTTTCCCCCTATGTTTTCAATTAGGAATATAAGATAACTTGCAATTCTTGCAGAGAACTTATTGGTCACAAAAGATGTAATTGAAATTGCTGACTTCAATCTTGTACGAGAAATAAATTCTTAACCACCATATACTGAGTATGCCTCAACACAGTGGTATGTTATCTTTCCCTTATTCTTTTAACTTTATGCCAATTTGGGTATTACAGTCATTATGATGTCATACTAAGGTTCCTCTGTGGATATTATAGGTATCAGCCACCTGAAGTTCTGCTTCAGTCATTTGTATATGATTGTAAAGTTGGTTAGTAGCAGATCAGTTATGTTCTACATTTTATGAATTAATGTAACTGTAATACATATGTATCACATATTCTAATGAATACATAACTCTGCAGTAGATATATGGGCAATGGGTGCTATTATGGTTGAGCTACTCACTCTTTGACCTCTTTTTTGGGGTACCAGGTATAGGTCTTTATCGTTTCTGTGATTTTGCTACATGTTTGTTTGCCTTTTGCTCATTATTTATCACAGCTAATTTTGTAGTGAGAATGATGAGATCTACAAAATATGCAGTGTAATAGGCAATCCAATAGAGAATTCTTAGGTTGATGGACTTGATCTTGCAAGAGCTATAAACTACCAATTTCCACAGGTCAGATTGTTTGTATCTATGTCATATAAGAAGCATATTTAAATATATTTGGTTATTAATGTTTGATTAACTTAGAAAATTGAGGAGTATTTCTTAATGTTGTTTGTTCTTAATAGTTGTAATTTTGTAAAGTTTTTTTCCTTGGCAGAACGATAAACTAAAAAACAAATGCATGTCATTTTAAGAATTCTAGGTGCTTTTGTATTTACAACCTATATATTTTGAATGAATAAGATGTAAAACAACTTTGGATGTTATTCTGTTGCAATTTGCTGGTGTAATCATTTATGTCCTAATACCATCTGCAAGTAATGATGCAATCAATCTTATTACGGTTAGTACTGTTTGCAGTGGATTTAATCTTGTATTATTTTGTTCCTTCTTTTGTATAAGTTAATGTATGCTTTCCCTTTCTCATTGGTCCTTCCCTATATTTCTGGATATGCAGTCACTTTGTTCAGAGATCCCTGCAAAAGACCTACAGCTGGAGAGGATGTGAAGGAAGATTGCCCAAAGGATTTGACAAACATGAACACATTAGTGATAAATTTATTGTAACATATAATCTTTATTTAGTGACATCATTATTGTAACATACAACTTTCATACTTGTGACAAAATATGTTGGACAATATGATCACTGATGTAATTTTTTTTTACTAATAATGCAATTTATTGTTGAATTGATAGTTTTATTTGTGACAGTAATAAACACATTAGTGACAATATTTATCGAAGAATAATTTTTTATTTTTATGACAAAATGATATTGACACTTTTTCCTTAAAATATTAGTGACCAAAAAGTAATAGACACTGATAAAAAGAGCACGAGTGGCAAATATTTTGTCAATATTTTTAATTATTTTAGTGGCGATAATGTTGTCACAATAAAATGAAGTGTTGTTACGATTTTATTTGTCACTACTTCATATTATTTGTGTCAACAAATTTTTCATAAATATGTAAAGTTACTGTGACCATAAAGTTTTGTCACACATTCTATAAGTTTTCGTGTCGGTGCTTTTGTCACAATAAAATGAAGTATTGTTACAACTTAATTTGTCACTATTTTATATTATTTGTGACGATAAATTTGTCATAAATATATAAAGTTACTGTGACTATATAGTTTTGTCACAAATTTCACAATTTTTGGTGTCGGTACATTTATCACAAAAATGTCGCATAATTGTTACCATTTTCTAAATTAGTCACTATTTCATTAGTGACGGAGGTATTTGTGACGGGAGGTGACGACTTCAAAAATTGGACACTATTAATAATAGTGACAAATATTACTGCTTTTAGTGGCAACTTTTACTTTCACTAAAAATACAATTTCTTGTAGTGTCATAATCGGATCAATTCAATGACTTATTCTCTAACAATCATCCACACATTATTCTAAGTATTTCTATACTTTAATTTATAAGATCAATTACTTTTTCATAAGAAAGAAATATAATGTCTTTAATTTTACTGTTTCAACAATATCCAATCTTAATAAAACTACAACTAGAAATATTTAAGAATAACTCATAAGCGTAAATTGAATATTATAATTATGATCTTATCATAATTTCAATTACATAGTAATTATTTCAAGAATTTTATCTTCAACATTAAAAATAAAATACTAAATAAATTAATACATAAAGATAAATAAAACTTTTATTAATTTAAAATAATGTCATATATTAATTTAGATCCAGTTGTTTAGTTGCAAGGATAAAAAACAATAAGTTGAAACTCACCGGATTCATCGGGCATATTCTCCTACTATTAGATAAAGTTTTTTACGTCTTTCTTGGTGATGCTCTTCTTTCGTGGCATATCAAGAAATGAACGTCCATACCTCAATCTTCTTTGGAGGCGGAGTATCAAACCATGGTTGCTACTGCGTATGAGGTCATGGTATATACACCGTATTTAAATTAAACTTTAAAGTTTTAGAATATTTAAAATAAGTTTTAATGTATAAAAAACGTTTAAAATAAATTCTAATATTTGAAAAACGTTTTAAAAAAATTATGACTATTAACGGTATTAAACTAACGTTAATTAACTGCTGCATTGTCAGCAAAACTTTTTGGGTGGTGTAAATTTTTTTTTAAAAAAATTAAAGTGGAACTCACCGTTTGATAACGTGGAACTTTAAAAATAGAAGTGGTCCTCCTGCATATAACACGGCTGCGTTTTTGGGATGGATTCCACTTAAACGCACCGTATGCTGCTCCAACTCTTCCTTTTTGAGCCTGATAATCCACCAAGTTCTGCATTAACAGATGTTACATGTCCTCGGCTCAAGCCCAGTTCTTCAGGTGATAAAATTGCAGAACTATTGACGTTATGAGAAGGCTGAAAACATTGAGTCTGTAGAAGATGTAGGAGTTTTAATCCCTTTAAAATCCAATATCGATTCATATCAGATCATCAACAATAAAATTAAAGTGGAAGCATACCTGAATCCATTGTAAAATCTATAATGAAATTTTGCGGTTTTGTCTTCTAAATTAGAACGTAACCCTTTTCCAGAGTTTTCCGTAACTCTCTGCTTTCTCTCTGACGATGGGATTTCAGAAAAGAATTTTTAGGTTACGTTTAATTTAGGGACCATAACCATTTATATTAGGGTAAAACCCTAATTTAATTTCTAGTTTGACCCATCATAAAACTAGAAATATAAGCCCGGTCTCTACACATATAGAGCTCACACTTAAAATAGATACATGAAGCCCAAATACAATAAACATATTAGATCACTTTAATTAATTGGGCTCAACTTTATATGATAGTCTTTATATACAATTACACACATATAAGCCCACATGTTTGATTAAAAATTCTTACAATCTCTCACTTGGGCTCTATGTGTTACCTTAAAATTGTATATTAACCTTATGAGTACTCAAAATTGTGCTATCATTACTATATACATCTCCAGCCAATCCGGTCCATCAATCATACCAACATAGGATCAAAGCGTCTTTCGCTACAATTGACGTAACTAGAACCATCAATGGTCACGTATACTGATATAACCAAATGACATGGATCAAACATGGATGTGTAGCATGGAAATTATAAGCAGCGTGATCTTAGCATGCTTATTTCCAACTGGTCTAACCTTATGCTTTAGTGAGATCAATCTTAAACAAGTTCAGAGACAAAATAAACCAAATATCTTAAAGCTGAAAATAATCTCAAACAACTTAACCGAAAATTGTATCCAAAATGACAGTGAAAAATTATCTAATCCGAAACGCATCTACAATACAAACTCCCACTGAAACTATATATCCTGAAAATATGTAACACCCATATGAGCAGTGTGCTCATAAAAGACCTTGGGTGGCACTCCTTTAGTAAGCGGATCCGCAACCATGGAGTTTGATCCAATATGCAGTATAAACAATTGTCCACTCTGAACTCTCTCTTTAACAATTAGGAACTTGATGTCGATGTGCTTCAACTTTGTCGAGCTCCTATTGTTATTGGAATATAGCACTGTAGAGTTATTGTCACAAAATAACTCAAGTGGTCTTTCAATAGAGTCCACAATGCGCAGCCCAGTGACAAAGTTTCGCAGCCATATCTCATGGTTGGATGCCTCATAACACGCTATAAACTCTGCTGCCATGGTGGAAGAAGCTATAAGTGTCTCCTTAGCACTTTTCCAAGAAATAGCTCCTCCAGCAAGCAAGTAGATATAGCACGAAGTAGATCTCCTACTATCTTGGCATCCAGCAAAATCGGAATTATAATAACCAATGATCTCCAACCTATCCGATTTCCTGTATGTGAGCATATAATCTTTCGTTCTCTGCAAGTACCGCATTATCCGTTTGGCTGCTTTCCAGTGATCCAATCCCAGGTTACTTAAATATCTCCCTAGCATTCCAACAATGTACGCAATATCCGGACGCGCACAAACCTGAGCATACATTAGACTTCCTACTGCCGAAGCATAAGGAATCTTCTGCATTTTCTTAGCTTCAAAGTCATTCTTGGGGCATTGACTTAAGCTGAACTTATCTCCCTTAGACACATGGGTATCACCTGGTTTACAATCCTGCATGCCAAACATTTTAAGTACCTTTTCGATATATCTCTTTTGTGACAATCCAAGAATACCTCGAGAGCGTTCCCGATGTATCTGAATCCCTAAAACAAAAGAGGCGTCACCAAGATCCTTCATTTCAAATTTTTTTGACAGAAATCTCTTGGTTTCGTGTAATAACCCTATATCATTAGTGGCAAGCAATATGTCATCGACATATAAAGCCAGAAAAATGTACTTACTCCCACTGAACTTATGGTGTATACAATCATCAGCCAAGTTTATCTCAAAACCAAACGAGATGACAACTTGGAGAAATTTGTAAAACCATTGACGAGATGCCCGCTTGATTCCATAAATGGATTTCTTTAGTTTGCAAACCATTTGCTTTGCATCTCCTGATACAAAGTTTTCTGGATGCACCATATAAATCGTCTCATCAATGTCACCATTAAGAAACGTTGTCTTAACATCCATCTGATGTAATTCAAGATCAAAATGTGTCACTAATGCCATTATTATCCTGAAAGAGTCTTTTGAAGAAACCGGAGAGAAAGTCTCTTTATAATCAATGCATTCTTTCTGTGTAAAGCCCTTTGCGACAAGACGAGCTTTGTACCTTTCTACATTGCCTTTCGAATCCTTCTTCGTCTTAAATATCCATTTGCAACCAATAGGTTTCGCACCTTTAGGCAATGGTACAAGGTCCCAAACATCATTGTCCTTTATAGACTTTATCTCTTCATTCATGGCATCAATCCACTTTTGAGAGTTAGAATTTTCCATGGCTTGATGGAAGTTGATTGGATCATCTTCCACCATACCAATGTCAACTTCATGTTCTTGAAGAAATACAACATAATCATCTGGAATTGCACTTCTCCTCTCTCTAATGGATCTCCTTAATGGCATAGGTTCTTAAGGTTGTAGAGCTTGTTCTTCTGGAACAAATTATTGAACTTGGGGAGGAGTTTCTATGACATTGTCTTGATCCGGAATTGCTTCTTCAACAATGTCAGGAATGGAAACCTGAACCTGATCATTGTCAATAGCAATTAGAGGAATTTCAACACCTCTTCACAAACAAGGTCCTTAATCCTTTCTCCCCTCGCAAACTCAACATCCTCAAAAAACCGGGCATTTCCCGTCTCAAAAATTGCCTTAGTAGTGGGATCATAAAACTTGTAACCCCTGGATCTTTCAGAATATCCAATAAAGTAACAACTGATAGTCCTGGAGTCTAGTTTCTTTTCATTAAGGCCTATAAGGCCTTGCCTCAGCTGGACATCCCCAAATATGCAAATGCATTAAACTAGGTTGCTTGCCTGTCCAAATTTCATAAAGGGTCTTATCAATTGCTTTACTTGGAACTCTATTGAGTATATATGTTGCGGTCTTTAGTGCTTCTCCCCAGAGTGATTCTAGTAAGGTGGAATGACTAATCATACTCCTCACCATACCCTTAAGCGTTCTGTTTCGTCTTTCAGCAACACCATTCATGCTAGGCGAACCTGGCATAGTGTACTGTGGGACAATATCGCATTCCTCTAGGAATTTAGCAAATGGTCCTGGACATTGTTCACCTGATCCGTCATATCTACCGTAGTACTCGTCACCACGATCAGATCTGACACTTTTAATCCTTTTGTTGAGTTGGTTCTCAACTTCAGCCTTAAAATTTTTGAACACGTCCAAAGACTGTGATTTGTCATAAATGAGATAAAGGTAGCCATATCGCGAGAAGTCGTCTATGGACGTTATAAAATACGGTTGACCATTCCAAGACGTCATAGGGAATGGCCCACAAATATCCGTATGTATAAGTTCTAAGACGTCTGACGCCCTATTGACACCAAATCTCCTAACATTTGTTTGTTTCCCCTTAATGCAATTAACACGAGTAGCAAAATCTGTAAAATCAAAGGGATCGAGAATTCCATTGGACACAAGTCTCTCAATTCTCCTTTCGGAGATGTGACCTAATCTCTTGTGCCACAACGAGGCAGAATTCTCTTCGGTTAATTTGTGCTTTAAACTTCGTGTACCCACTTGCAATGCTTCATTAAATGAAGTATTAATGTCAAGCATATATAGATTATCGTAACCTGATAAAGAACCGGTACCAACCAAATTTGAATTTTGAAAGAGACTAAATATTCCATTTCTAAATGAACAACAATAACCAGATTTGTCCAAAGCAGAAATAGAAATCAAATTCCGTCTAAAAGACGATACAACGAAAGTCTCAACTAAATCCAAATAAAATCCAGTTCTTAACAATAATCTAAAAGTCCCTATTGCTTCGACTTCTACCGACTTGTCGTCCCCTACATAGATGTATCTTTCACCATCACTTGGTTTTCGACAACTCAGGCAACCCTGTATAGACACACGGATGTGAGTTGTTGCACCAGAATCTAACCACCATGTGTGTCTAGGTACCGAAGTCAAATTAACCTCAGAACAAACCAAAGTAAGAAGCATACATTTCTTTGAACGCCATACGTGATAATTGGTACACTGCTTCTTTACATGACCTTCAACGTCACAAAAGAAACAACCTCTTGGTTTTTCTTCCTTATTCTATTTCTTTTGTATTGCTGGAACCGCAGCTTCCTTAGTTTTCTTTCTTTTGTTCCTTTTGTCCTTAGATGTTGTGGCTAAGTGAGCACTTTTTGCCTTATCATGCTTCAACATTTCCTCTTCCTGGACACAGTGTGAGATAAGCTCATTAAGAGACCATGTCTCTTTCTGACAGTTATAACTCACTTTGAATTGAATGTACTGTGCCGGAAGAGATATCAAAACCAGATGCACTAACAAGTCTTCGGATAATTCCAACTTCAGTGCTTTCAATTTTGAAGCAATGTGAGACATTTCCATAATGTACTCCCTTATGTTTCCTTTTCCTAAATATCTCATTGAGATAAGCTTTGCCAAAAGTGTACTTGTTTCAGCCTTTTCATTTTTGGCAAATCTTTTCTCAAGATCCTCAAGGAAACCCTTAGCCGTAGTAATATGTTCGGACATAGTGCCCCGAAAAGCTTCTGGAATGGCACGCTTCATGATCATCAAGCTCATACGATTCAATCTTTCCCACTTTTCCATCTCCCTCTTTTGATCAGAGGTACTCTCACTAGTAAGTGGATCAGGTTGATCAACTCGTAAAGCAAGATCCAAGTCCATGACTCCGAGAACAATCAAAACGTTCTCCTTCCATGACTTAAAATTAGTGCCATTAAGCATAGGAATTGAATTAACACTAGCAGAGATACTTGCAGCAGAACCAGGAACCGAACAGAGAACAAAACAAACAAAATATAATTACTCACATAACAACACTATAATATGCCAAATTAATTATAAACATATAATGGCAGGGCCCCATCACAAGATACCATGCACAACATTAATATTTAGTCTTTAGACAGAAATACTAACTTGTAAGTAGTACCTTATTGTAGTGATCAAATAATGACAATAAGGCATGTCAAACAATAAACCTTTCTTTGGACCGATTTAATATTCACATATTATACTGAATAATTGCCACGCATTTACCACCACAAATGTATATGCAATTCGGGCTAAATATAAAATATAAATTTTCCTTTGGGCCAGTTTATATTTGCATGAATAACATACACACAAAACCTTTTAACATTCTAAGTTAAATTAATTTCACAAGAGAGGTTGCTTTGGCAACATGTTGCTTCAATTAATTTAATTTAAAATGCTATATATTTCTTTAAAATACCAAAGTCTGAAATTAATACCAAACTTTACATAAGCTGTATGAAAACTTCGTAGCTTTAATTTCTTGATGCTATGATATTGACAGTCTTATCAGCTTAAATCAAGAATTGGATTAAAATTTTACAAATCAAACCAGAAATTATAAATTTAGACTCAAAACTCATTCCTCGTAATATTAAACTCAAACATGTAAAACTTTCCAATGGTTAATTTATAAAACCAAATAAATTCAAAACAACCATCGTCACTTTATTATAAAACAATAAGAACTTCATTTGTCATTAGACTTGAAAGCATTCTGGAAACATCGAAATAACGTACACAATAGATAAAGATTTAGTCTTTATATGAGAGGCATTCTTTCCTTATCCATTGGTTTACAGAAACAACTTTATGAGCTATTGAACAAAGACACAACCTTTTGCAAATCTAATAACATTCATGGGTAAAATTCTAATCTTTTATCCAATGGGCAAAAAATGCTCATTATCCAGTGGCTAACAAACGTTGCATAAAGCTTTATTCTTGATTCAAAAACCCAGAAAACAATCCAGAACTTTCAGCAAATATAATCGGTAAAACACCAATGTTAAATAAAACATCGTAAACGTTTCTTTAAAGAACTTTCCACTCGAGTTATCGCTGAAAAACAAGGTTCACTGAATACATATACGAATAACAAAACCTACACCGAAATATAATCGTTTCATGCCAAACGAAAGAAACTCCAATACCGAAGACAAAAGGAAACCAATCAATCATTCTCGATGACCTGATTATGAATTGGCTCTGATACTACTTGTAGGAGTTTTAATCCCTTTAAAATCTAAGATCGATTCATATTAGATCATCAACAATAAAATTAAAGCAGAAGCATACCTGAATTCATTGTAAAATCTACACTGAAGTTTTGCGATTTTGTCTTCCAAATCAGAACGTAGCTCTTTTTCAGAGTTTTCTGTAACTCTCTGCTTTCTATCTAATGATGGGATTTCATAAAAGAATTTTTAGGTTACGTTTAATTTGGAGACCATAACCATTTATATTAGGGTAAAACCCTAATTTAATTTCTAGTTTGGCCCATCATAAAACTAGAAATATAAACCCGGTCTCTACACATATAGAGCCCACACTTAAAATAGATACATGAAACCCAAATACTATAAACATATTAGACCACTTTAGTTAATTGGGCTCAACTTTATATGATAGCCTTTATATACAACTACACACATATAAGCCCACATGTTTGATTAAAAATCTTTACAGAAGAGACTAATATGTGAACATTTGGTTTTGTATGACCTTACCCACTCTAACATAGTTACGTTACCTGTAAACAAGAGACAGATAAACTCCTGTATATAGAAGAAAGTCATACAATCTCTGCCGGCGTCTCTAATCTTCCGTTGTAGAGTGGCATTAGAAGGGAAGGTGGCTCCGGATGGGCAGAGATAGAGGATTCATCCAGTTGTAGAAAGTTGAGCGTGTCCTTATACTTTCACCGATATACTTTCAAAATTTATCAAAGTTGTGGTGCAAGAGAGTGTAACCATATTCGTCAAATTACAATATTTAACACCTATGATATCTATATATGTTATTTTTGTGATTTTTTTTTCAAAAATATTCGTTTCCAGGGATGGATGCGAACTTCATTTCCTACGTACCACTTTACAAGCATATAAGAAATCGTGATCGGCAGAATACAAAGATCTTTCTTGACGAAAATCCTTAAGCCAAACTTGCCCCATCACAGCTTTCGATGCAACCGCTCTTCACATGGCCGTTCAGGCAGACGTGGGTAAAGAGTTTGTTCAGTACCTTAAAAGGTTGACGATGAGGGAAGAACAGCGCTTCACTATTCTGCTATGGTGGAAACACAGAAGCTGCAAAGATATTGGTAAGCAAAAATCCAAATTTGACACTGCTCCAGGACGAAGAAGATACGACACCACTCCACTTGGCCGCAAAATTCGCCCACGAAGACACAACACGTTATCTCTAATCAATACTATGGAGACAGCGATGTAAAAACAACATGCATCTCCGAAAGCACAAGATCATTTAAGTATAAACAAGTTACAGGCATGTTATTCATGTATTTAGCAACCGAAGTTTAACCAAAAAATATACCTCCAGTCATTGTTCCATCGATATCCAGTAACATCTCGGATATTTTGAATCTTCTAGCCTCTATTTTCACGATGTGATGGTGATGAAATTCTTTTTCGTGTGTTAGAGGATAGGGACCCATAACTCTTTATAAATTGCTTCATCGCCTCTGCCCATCACATAGGATGAAACATGATGAAGTATATAGGATGAAACATGATGAAGTATGAGCATTAACGTTTGCATGGATAAGGGTTGAATATTAAATGGACCATAATCTCAACAAGTCAACAGTAGGAACAGTAGAAAGATTTGAAAAATTCTTACATTTTCTCACTTAGTCCATTTAACCTAATACCAAACATAACAAAGAAACAAAATATATGAATCATGACGATAGGTTCTTTTATAGTGAGTATTAACTTCTATGTATTACATACATAAAATTTCTCATTACTAGCTCTTAAACTTAATTAATAAATCATATGTTTATTATAGGTCCAAATAAGATGATATTTCTCAAAACTAGTCAAATATATGTATGCACAAAAACATATGAGAAAACATCAAATTAAATAAGAGTTTCATTGATGCAACAAATGTACAATATAAAATTACACTGTGGAACCAAGTTCCATTTGCACTACATGATCCTTAAACTGTTTAGGTGGCATGCCTTTAGTTAAAGGATCTGCAATCATCAAATCAGTGCTAATGTACTCTATAGTAACTTTCATTTCCTTAACACGTTCTCTTATGGCTAAATATTTAATGTCGATATGCTTACTTCGATTTTCACTCTTGTTATTTTTAGCCATAAATACTACAGCTAAGTTATCGCAGTACAACTTTAATGGCTTAAAAATTGAATCAACTACTATAAATCCATATATGAAACTCTTCTACCATACACCATACAAAGTGGCCTCAAAATATGATATGAACTCAGCCTCCATAGTGGAAGTAGCAATTAGGGTCCGCTTTGCACTTTTTTAAGATATAACTCTACCAGCTAACATGAAAATATAACTAGATGTTGATTTCCTTGAATCAATGTAGCCAACAAAGTTTGAATCAAAGTATCCAACTACTTTCAGGTTCTCAGTTTGCCTGTACATAAGCATGCAGTCTTTTGTGCCCTAAAGATATCTTATAACCTTATTTATAGCTTTCCAGTAGTCAACAACTATATTACTATGATATCTACCTAATATTTTAACACCATATGTGTTGGACCCCGAACTTTTGATGAAAATTAGAAATATTAAAATGAATTTAAGTGAGAAAGAAATTGGTGAGAAAATTATGAATTTAAGGAAATTTGATGAAGTTAAAAAAAAATATGAGAAAAGAATTGTTTAATTTTGAGGACTTTGATATTTGAGTGAACTTATATGGATTATGAGAAGAAAGTGGATGAGTTGATTGAAATGAAGTTAAATAGTAAGAATTAAAAAGAAAAAGTGTGAAAATTTGAAGAATTTAGAAAGTTTGACTTTTGGAGATAAAATATTTGACTTAAGAGTTGACTTTTTGATTGTGGAAGAATATAAGAAAATGATCTTCTGGAAATTTGTAGTTTATGTCAAGAGCTTTCTATAGCCATAAAGTTTGATATTTTTCGATATCGGGAGTGAGAGTTATCATCAGTCAAAGTTCGCTTGAAGTTTGACTTTTTGAGGAAAAAAGTTGACTTTTTGATTTAGGCAAAATTCGAGAAAGTGATCAACATGAACATTGTAGCCTCTGTCAAGAGCTTTTTGTAGACAAAAAGTTTGCTATTTTTCGATGTCGGGATTGAAAGATATGATTTTCTGAAGATATGCTTTGTTTTGAAAATGCTATTAAGTATAGATTTGTGTGTTCTAGGTTTCGAGGCCACTCGTCGTATGGATTTATTCTGAATTAGAGTAAGTGGTCTTCATGAAAGTTTTAGATGATATTTTTATCTTTCTATTGATATAAAGTTTGCAATTTTTCGATATCGGGGCAAGGAGTTATGAGCGATTAAAAATTGGAAGTCGTTTAGGAAAAGCTGTTTTGGACAGAATCTTTGATTGAGGTTTTGACCCCTTTCGAGACCTAATTTGATTTTGAGTTCTTCCGAGAAGTTGTAGAGCTTCCTTTTATCTTTGCATAGACATTAAATTTATCAAATTCCGAGTTCGGGATCGAGAGATATGATTTTTGAAAAGTTCGGTTTTGAAGTTCCATTACTTTGTTTTTAATCCGATCCCTTTTGTAATCTTTTGCTTATAATTCCGTCATCCGACATCCGATTGACTCGATTCTCAAAGCGTTGGATTCCTACGACGATTAATTTCATTTTCAGGAAAAATTATGATTTTTAGGAGATTAAATGGAATGAGAATTGATTGAATCAAGAGTGAGGATGGGTTAAGGTGGTTAAGTTAGAAAATTTTCTGAACATGGTTCGGTATTTTGCGAAATTCGGGAGCTGTACAACTCCGATTGAGTTGATTCTTGAGGAAAAATAAAATTAAGATATGGGGCTACAAATCATGTGAAGGGATCGAAATTTAGTTTCATCCCTAAGATTGTAAATTTCTGAACTGAAGTTATGTTAATGTTCAGTCTCGGATTTTGTGAAGGTCCGAGAGTATTTTGGCTATAACTTCTTCGTTTCTGATCCAAATTGAGCGCAGTCGGTGGCGTTGCATTCGTATGATCTAGAGGAACAATTGTCAAGAAGAAAATTTATCCAAATTATTTCGTTTAGATACTTGAAAACAGGACGCAAGTAGTCAGTTTTTCAAGTTCCTGCAGGGGCAATTTTGGGAAATAGGCAAATAAGTGAGGGTAACTTGGTCATTTTGGCCCCATTTTAATGACATGGCAGAGAATACATAGGGGCTGTCGTTTTATGTCCTGAAACTCACGAAACTTAGCAGCAAAATAGAAGAAAGAAGATAAGAAAGAAAGAAATAAGAAGAAGAGAGAAGAGAGAAGCTTCGTATATGGAGAAGAAGAGAGTAGTAGAAGAAGGATGAAGCAAGTTGGCGTTTTTCCTTGAGATTTCTAATGGGTTTAGTTTGTTTCAAGAGGAAAGAGATAGAAGAAGAAGAAAGCTTGTCTTGGAGCTCCATAAATAACGAAAATGGTGGAAAAATGGTAAGTGAGAGAAAGTTGAGTTTTGAATTTTTTTATGAGTTTATGGTGTTAGATGGCTTGGAATGGTTATGGATTTAGTTTATCTATGATTAATTGAAGAGATTAGGCTATGATTGTGTTTAATTTTGGAAAATTTTGAATTGGGGATTATGCCCAAAATTGAAAATTGGGGATTTTTGAAATTGATGCTTTAGATAGCTTGGATTAATGATGAATTTAAGATATCTTAAGTCAATTTTGATGTTTATGCTTTAGGTGAAGTTTAATTTGAAAAATTGTAAATTGGGGGTTTAGACCAAATTAGAAATTTGGGGATTTTGTGAATTAATGGTGTAGAATCATCAATAATAGTAGGAATTGGTGAAATATAAAATCAATTGTGAAGAAATTGTGATTTATGATATGGAATTTGTGTAAATTGGTTTAGGCCAATTTTGGAAATTGGGGATTTTCAAAATTGGAGATTGAAATAGCTTGAATATGTGAGGAATTGATGTTTCCTAAGCTCAATTTGAGTAGTTAAGTTAAATATGATATTGAATTTGAGTGGATTGGTTTAAGTGCATTTTGGAAATTGGGGATTTTGAAGGATTTTGGAAATTCATGATTTAAATAGCTTGATTTTATGTGGAATTAGTGTTTTCTAAGTTTAAATTGATGAATTATGACATTTATGAAGTTGAATTTGGATTAATTTGGTTTAGGAAACTTTAATGTGGAAGAAAGAAGGAGGTTTGGGAGCAATTGAGGCACAAAGCAAGTTGTTAGCATGGATATGAGGTGGGTAGTATATTTATTTATTGAATTGTAAGCTAAGAATGTGATTTTGAAAATTAAAGAAAGCAAAATTTGATTTTGATAAATTATTGTTGATAAAATGGGTTGAGAAAGGTTGTAAATGTTTGATATTATGATTTCAAAGGGTTAAAATGAGTTTTAGAAAATGTAAGATTTATGAAATTCATGGTTTTCAAATTATTTGATTTATGATATAAATGATTTAAAGAATTAATGCATATATTGTGATGAATTTGATGAATATGTGATTTAAGTGATGATGTGAATTGCATTAGATTTGTTATGTGAATTCATGTGGATATGTGCTTGTGTCATTTATGACACAATATGATGATATGATTTGAAAAATGTGAAAAATCAAGATGTTTGAAAAGTGCCTTCGGGCAATCTGAAAATTTCGTTTTGCTTATGTGCTACGTGGGTTTGGTCAGGTCCTTTGTGAGTCAGTGCACTGTCTTTACTTGTTAAAGCCTTCTCTTGGCTGCCTGCAAGAGGCAATGGAGTTTCGATCACGGACTCCCTTCACGGCTGCACATGACCGCTATGCGGAAATGTGCAGTGCGTCCTGTTAAGGACCAAACTAAACCATTTAATGTGTTATTGTGATTTGTGTTGGATGTCGCGGTATAACCCAAGAAACACACGCCGCAAAGATAACTCGCAAACACCTACGGGTGGGGTGTGGGGTCCAACATCAAACCATTCTGTTATGTTATGTGGTTTTTGATTTTGTTTATGTGCTATGTGATGCATTCATGTTTAAAGCTGTGCATGATTGGTAAAAAGTTTGAGAATTTGAGAAATGAGATAGTGAATTTTCAATTATGAATTTCGGAAACTGTTTATGAATGTTTTGGAAAGTTTGAAAATGGGTTTTTGGATAAATTTCCGAATGGAATATGTTTGAAAATTTTGAAAAGATAATTTTCGCTTATGTTTCAATTTATAAATATATTATCCACGAGCTTCCGAGCTCACCTCCCTTTCATCCCAATCTCCAGGTATTCGAGCAGGAGATCGGATGAAAGAGCGTCAAGTTTAATTTTGCCGCATTTGTATTTTTGTGTAAATTGAGAATCGATATTGTTTTGGCTTGAATTGCCTTTTGTGTATATAAAGCAGTTATTACGGGATGTATATGAATTCGAGACTTGGATATTGATTTTATGATCATAATTGAGTATGATTATGCTTTATGTTTGTAATTGGATATTGAATGAGGATTTTGTATATGGATTTGAGATATTGAATGTGGTTGGGATTGATTGAGATTTTATATAATCGATTGAGGATTTATGAAGTGTTAGGTTTAGATGTGTGTTCCTGCTGGTGTTATGGATTCTGGACGGGAGGGTCCGATGATGATTTTGGATTTTGTGATATTAGAAGTGTATTTTGCCTTTGCAAAAATTTTTGGGATAGGATAAATGCAGCCGTTATGCTGCCGAATTTTTCGTTAGAAAATAAATTGGGAAAGAAGAAAAATAAAATTTAGATGTATGAAAGATGGATTTATGAGATTGGTATTAATGTTAAGAAGTTTATTATGATTTGAGTGCGATTTGGGATTTGTATGAGTATCCAAGCATATGATGATTTTGTATGTAATGAAATAAAGTGATTAAGAATGAAAAGACAAGGAATAAAAAAAAAATTATACCGGATTTCGGAATGGTACGTCTTAGGGTTTCCAACGCGATTAGTTTCCTATGCTTCATGTTTGCAACGGATGTCGATGTTTGTTCAGGTTGATTAATTCGTTCGCTTTGTATTTGATTCGATTCGCATTCAATTCCGAATTCTGTTTGTTTTCGATTTTTGCTTTCTGGTTGGGATCCGGTTCCCAGATCGGGTCCCAACATAGATGGTATCAGAGCCCAGTATTATAATCATACTTGGGCGGAAGTGTTTGTTCAGAGTTTTAATGAATATGATTGCATTAGTGAGAGAGTGATAAAGATGGAAATGGTATTTCATGCATGATGTGAAGAACCTAGTGGATTGTTTGATTAAGGTGATGAGTGATGATTGATTAGAAGAAAGTGTTAAGGGCAATTGAGAGGAGAATTTCATGATGAAATGGGAAGAATTGATTTTAGTTATACATGTGTGAGTCGAATTAAGAAATACTTGAAGGATAGGATTAACTGATATGAAGGTATGTCATGAAATATTTGACAAATTAAATTTGGATGAATTATTTTCAAATATGGATATGTAAGATGCAATTAAGGGATACTTGAAAGATGAGACAACTTGAGTTTATATCTATATATGTAAGGCATATTGAATTGTGGATATAGTGAAATGTGATGTACTTGATATAAGAAGTAAGTTAAGAATGTGTATGATGAGGAAATTAGATAAGAAAAGTGACTATGATCTTTTGGAAAGAAATCAGCTAAGAGAATGTGTTACTTGATGATTTATTACGTATGAATTTCGAGGACGAAATTCTTTTAAGAGGGGGAGAAATGTTGGACCCCGAACTTTTGATGAAAATTAGAAATTTTAAAATGAATTTAAGTGAGAAAGAAATTGGTGAGAAAATTATGAATTTAAGGAAATTTGATGAAGTTAAAAAAATTTATGAGAAAAGAATTGTTTAATTTTGAGGACTTTGATATTTGAGTGAACTTATATAGATTATGAGAAGAAAGTGGATGAACTGATTGAAATGAAGTTAAATAGTAAGAATTAAAAAGAAAAAGTGTGAAAATTTGAAGAATTTAGAAAGTTTGACTTTTGGAAATAAAATGTTTGACTTGAGAGTTGACTTTTTGATTGTGGGAGAATTTGAGAAAATGATCTTCTGGAAATTTGTAGTTTATGTCAAGAGCTTTCTGTAGCCATAAAGTTTGATATTTTCGATAACGGGAGTGAAAGTTATGATCATCAAAGTTAAGCGAAGTTTGACTTTTGAGAAAAAGTTGACTTTTTGATTTAGGCAAAATTCGAGAAAGTGATCAACATGAACATTGTAGCCTCTGTCGAGAGCTTTTTGTAGACATAAAGTTTGCTATTTTTTGATGTCGGGATTGAAAGATATGATTTTCTGAAGATATGCTTTGTTTTGAAAATGCTATTAAGTATAGATTTGTGTGTTCTAGGTTTCGAGGTCACTCGTCGTATGGATTTAGTCTGAATTATAGTAAGTGGTCTTCATGAAAGTTTTAGATGATGTTTTTATCTTTCCATTGATATAAAGTTTGCAATTTTTCGATATCGGGGCAAGGAGTTATGAGCGATTAAAAATTGGAAGTTGTTTAGGAAAAGCTGTTTTGGACAGAATCTTTGATTGAGGTTTTGACCCCTCTCGAGACCTAATGTGATTTTGAGTTCTCCGAGAAGTTGTAGAGCTTCCTTTTAGCTTTGCATAGACATTAAATTTATCAAATTCCGAGTTCGGGATCGAGAGATATGATTTTTGAAAAGTTCGGTTTTGAAGTTCCATTACTTTGTTTTTAATCCGATCCCATTTGTAATCTTTTGCTTATAATTCCGTCATCCGACATCCGATTGACTCGATTCTCGAAGCGTTGGATTCCTACGACGATTAATTTCATTTTCAGGAAGAATTATGATTTTTAGGAGATTAAATGGAATGAGAATTGATTGAATCAAGAGTGAGGATGGGTTAAGGTGGTTAAGTTAGAAAATTTTCTGAATATGGTTTGGTATTTTGCGAAATTCGGGAGCTGTACAACTCCGATTGAGTTGATTCTTGAGGGAAAATAAAGTTAAGATATGGGTCTACAAATCATGTGAGGGGATTGAAATTTAGTTTCATCCCTAAGATTGTAAATTTCTGAACTGAAGTTATGTTAATGTTCAGTCTCGGATTTTGTGAAGGTCCGAGAGTATTTTGGCTATAACTTCTTCGTTTCTGATCCGAATTGAGCGCGGTCAGTGGCGTTGGATTCATATGATCTACAGGAACAATTGTCAAGAAGAAAGTTTGTCTAAATTATTTCGTTTAGATGCTTGAAAATAGGACGCAAGTAGTCAGTTTTTCAAGTTCCTGCAGGGGCAATTTTGGGATAGGCAAATAAGTGAGGGTAACTTGGTCATTTTGGCCCCATTTTAATGACATGGCAGAGAATACATAGGGGCTGTCGTTTTATGTCCTGAAACTCACGAAACTTAGCAGCAAAATAGAAGAAAGAAGATAAGAAAGAAAGAAATAAGAAGAAGAGAGAGGAGAGAAGCTTCGTATATGGAGAAGAAGAGAGGAGTAGAAGAAGGATGAAGCAAGTTGGCGTTTTTCCTTGAGATTTCTAATGGGTTTCGTTTGTTTCAAGAGGAAAGAGATAGAAGAAGAAGAAAGCTTGTCTTGGAGCTCCATAAATAACGAAAATGGTGGAAAAATGGTAAGTGAGAGAAAGTTGAGTTTTGAATTTTTTTATGAGTTTATGGTGTTAGATGGCTTGGAATGGTTATGGATTTAGTTTATCTATGATTAATTGAAGAGATTAGGCTATGATTGTGTTTAATTTTGGAAAATTTTGAATTGGGGATTATGCCCAAAATTGAAAATTGGAGATTTTTGAAATTGATGTTTTAGATAGATTGGATTAATGATGAATTTAAGATATCCTAAGTCAATTTTGATGTTTATGCTTTAGGTGAAGTTTAATTTGAAAAATTGTAAATTGGGGGTTTAGGCCAAATTAGAAATTTGGAGATTTTGTGAATTAATGGTGTAGAATCATCAATAATAGTAGGAATTGGTGAAATATAAAATCAATTGTGAAGAAATTGTGATTTATGATATGAAATTTGTGTAAATTGGTTTAGGCCAATTTTGAAAATTTTTTGAAAATTGGGGATTTTCAAAATTGGAGATTGAAATAGCTTGAATATGTGAGGAATTGATGTTTCCTAAGCTCAATTTGAGTAATTAAGTTAAATATGATATTGAATTTGAGTGGATTGGTTTAGGTGCATTTTGGAATTTGGGGATTTTGAAGGATTTTGAAAATTCATGATTTAGATAGCTTGATTTTATGTGGAATTAGTGTTTTCTAAGTTTAAATTGATGAATTATGACATTTATGAAGTTGAATTTGGATTAATTTGGATTAGGAAATTTTAATGTGTATGAAAGAAGGAGGCTTGGGAGCAATTGATGCACAAAGCAAGTTGTTAGCATGGATATGAGGTGGGTAGTATATTTATTTATTGAATTGTAAGCTAAGAATGTGATTTTGAAAATTAAAGAAAACAAAATTTGATTTTGATAAATTATTGTTGATAAAATGGGTTGATAAAGGTTGTAAATGTTTGATATTATGATTTCAAAGGGTTAAAATGAGTTTTAGAAAATGCAAGATTTATGAAATTCATGGTTTTCAATTTTTTTGATTTATGATATAAATGATTTAAAGAATTAGTGCATATATTGTGATGAATTTGATGAATATGTGATTTAAGTGATGATGTGAATTGCATTAGATTTGTTATGTGAATTCATGTGGATACGTGCTTGTGTCATTTATGACACAATATGATGATATGATTTGAAAAATGTGAAAAATCAAGATTTTCGAAAAGTGCCTTCGGGCAATCTGAAAATTTTGTTTTGCTTATGTGCTACGTGGGTTTGGTCAGGTCCTTTGTGAGTCAGTACACTGCCTCTACTTTTTAAAGTCTTCTCTCGGCTGCCTGCAAGAGGCAATGGAGTTTCGATCACGGACTCCCTTCACGGCTGCACATGACCGCTATGCGAAAATGTGTAGTACGTCCTGTTAAGGACCAAACAAACCATTTAATGTGTTATTGTGATTTGTGTTGGATGCCGCGATATAACCCGCAAACACACGCCGCAGTATAATCTGCAAACACCTACGGGTGGGGTGTGGGGTCCAACATCAAACCATTCTGTTATGTTATGTGATTTTTGATTTTGTTTATGTGCTATGTGATGCATTCATATTTAAAGCTGTGCATGATTGGTAAAAAGTTTGAGAATTTGAGAAATGAGAAAGTGAATTTTCAATTATGAATTTGAAGCTGATTTATGAATGTTTTGGAAAGTTTGAAAATGGGTTTTTGGATAAATTTCCGAATGGGAAATGTTTGAAATTTTGAAAAGATAATTTTCGCTTATGTTTCAATTTATAAATATATTATCCACGAGCTTGAAGCTCACCCCCTTTCATCCCAATCTCCGGTATTGACGGGAGATCGGATGAAAGAGCGTCAAGTTTGATTTTGCCGCATTTGTATTTTTGTGTAAATTGAGAATTGATATTGTTTTGGCTTGAATTGCCTTTTGTGTATATAAAGCAGTTATTACGGGATGTATATGAATTCGAGACTTAGATATTGATTTTATGATCATAATTGAGTATGATTATGCTTTATGTTTGTAATTGGATATTGAATGAGGATTTTGTATATGGATTTGAGATATTGAATGTGGTTGGGATTGATTGAGATTTTATATAATCGATTGAGGATTTATAAAGTGTTAGGTTTAGATGTGCGTTCCTGCTGGTGTTATGGATTCCGAACGGGAGGGTCCGATGATGATTTTGGATTTTGTGATATTAGAAGTGTATTTTGCCTTTGTAAGAATTTTTGGGATAGGATAAATGCAGTCGTTATGCTGTCGAATTTTTCGTTAGAAAATAAATTGGGAAAGAAGAGAAATAAAATTTAGATGTATGAAAGATGGATTTATGAGATTGGTATTAATGTTAAGAAGTTTATTATGATTTGAGTGCGATTTGGGATTTGTATGAGTATCCAAGCATATGATGATTTTGTATGTAATGAAATAAAGTGATTAAGAATGAAAAGACAAGGAATAAGAAAAAAATTATACCGGATTTCAGAATGGTACGTCTTAGGGTTTCCAACGCGATTAGTTTCCGATGCTTCATGTTTGCAACGGATGTCGATGTTTGTTCAGGTTGATTAATTCGTTAGCTTTGTATTTGATTCGATTCGCATTCAATTCCGAATTTTGTTTGTTTTCGGTTTCCGCTTTCCGGTTGGGATCCGGTTCCCTGATCGGGTCCCAACAATATGTGATGTCCAGTTGGGCAGACCTGAGCATACATAAGACTTCTAACAGTTGAAGCATATGGAATGTTCTTCATATGTTCCCGTTCAAAATCATTCTTCGGGCATTTATTCAAACTGAATCTATTATCCTTCACTATGGGTGCTACACTTGGTGCATAATCTTTCATCCGAAATCTCTTAAAAACTTTGTTGATATAGGTCTCTTGAGAAAAACCCAAAATGTCTCGAGATCTTTTTCTATGGATCTTGATGCCAACGATATAAAATGCCTCACCCATATCTTTCACATCAAAATTCTTTGAGAGAAATTGTTTCACCTCATATAGCAAACCCTTATCATTAGTCACAAGTAAAATGTCATCCATGTACAACACAAGAAAACAAGTCTTACTCCCACTAAACTTCTGGTATAAACATTGGTCCATTATATTCTCCACAAAACCGAATGAAGTGATAACTTATGGAATTTTAAAGACCACTACGGGAGGCTTGTTTTAATCTATATATGGATTTATTAAACTTGTAGACTAAATGCTCACCATCACTAGAGGAGATTCCTTCAGGTTGTTTCATGTAAACCTCTTCCTCTAGTTCACCATTAAAAAATGTCATTTCACATCCATTTGATGTAACTCAAAATCAAAATGAGCTACCAATGCCATGATTACACAAAGAGAATCTTTCTTAAATACAGGAGAAAATGTCTCTGTATATTTGATTCCTTTCACTACAAGAAAATAAGATAATTCGCGACGTTTTATTTCAAAAACGTCACTAAATGTAAAATTTTTCGCGACGTTTAAAAAACGTCACAAAAAATTTATAAGTTTTTACGACGTTGTGTGAAAACGTCATAGATTTATAATATTTTTTACGACGTTTTATTAATAAAACGTCGCGAAATAGAATCCTCGAAATTTTAGTGGATAAAACGTCGTGGTTGGCTTAAGGCAGAAACGTTTGGGTATTTTTTAAAAACCCTTCAACCCACCCCCGACTTCGTTCTGCGCTCTGTTCCTTCATTTTCTTCCTCCTCCAGATGTGCTCTGTCGTCCTCCCCACCTCTCCCGCCCCCCGACTTCGTTCTGCACTCTGTTTCCTTCATTTTCTTCCTCCTCTAGATTTGCTCTATCGTCCTCCATGTGTGGTTCTTGTCTCTCGTATGTGCGTCTTGTATCGTCCTTTATCTTTGTCTTGTCTGTAGGAAAATCCTGGTGTGAGCATCACATGCCCACGGTGCGGAAAACAAAAATTTTTGTTCCGGGACCTTCCCGAAAGCCAGGATCCATGTGACTATATAATAAAGTCAAACCAAAACGACCAAAGGAGACCGTCTCTAACGGTATCCACGCAGAGATCGGAGAACCTAACCGGGACAAACCCTTTGACCCGGGAATAGCTATAACAAAGTAAAGAGTGCTAGCTCTTACCTTTGTCCTTGGAGAGCTTGAGAGGAAGCTTGAAGAAGCTTAGAGAGGATGAAGGAGAGCTTGAAGAAGATGAAGATGATGGAGAGCACGTTGGTGAGAGATGAGAGAACAATTTCTCTTCTCTCCTTCACAAGCCAACAATGATCATCAATCTCAAGAGAAAGAAACTCTTTCATTTTTTCTTTTATCCAACGAGCATCATCTTCTTTCATCCTTCATTATTTTGTCCTTTTGTGATTTAATGCTTTTGATGACTAAACATAATCAAAGAAGCTTCCTTTGCTTCTTCCTTCACTCCCACGTTGCAACATATTAATTAATTAATTAATTAATTAATTATATATATAAATGCTGAAGTGGTCCAGTCACACTGGGGTCGGTCCTACCGGCCTACAGGGTCCCGATATGGGAAAAACCCCCATAAACGTTTTTCAGCAATATCGATGTCGCGATCTCATCGGGACATATCTCGATCTCATCGGGATCCATTTAATCTGATTGCTCTCCATATATTGGAACTCTGTCTAAAACTATTTTACTTAATTCTCCGAGACACTCTTATGCGTGTGACCCATTAGGTTCCCGGTTATGTTGGCCACTTAGATTAACACTTAATCTGAGCAAGTCATGAGCGGTATCTAGCAACACATCATGACCCCCAATTGACCAGAAAGTAATTGGTTTGACGAATAAACATATATTCATCATGGACCATATCACGAACCTTTCTATAGACAATTACCGTGCAATTCGTCCTTTCACCATGCTATACCCCACTTGGTTATGAGTATGGGCAAAGTGTCAACTCTTACTAGACTGACTACGTTAAATCTAGTCCAAGTGATTTTAGTTCTCGTCCTGGGACTCATTACTTAATATGTCAATAAAGACACTCTTCACGACATATGTACTCTGATCAGAGATTTCCAAGTAATGACCCTGACAAGAGGCCATGGATATCATCTTCTGCTATCACAGAAGTGGTGAATTCTCTATTGGCTACTCAATTACCTTCGAATACCTCAAACTGTACCCAAGCACCACCCTACAAGCGACCTCTGTAAGGCAACAAGGAATGGAGTCAAAGCACAGAATCAGTATCCAAGATATCCTTGAGTACCTCAAGTCTAAGGATACTTGCACCATTGCTATGACGAGATTATCACTGACATTAGAATAGGACATCCATGTGATGATCTCATAGCAGGTCATCCAATGTACTTACTACCTCTAGTAATCATCCACATCTCAACCCTAAATATCTCATATTTACAGTTTCGAGATCCTTTGCTGATCAAATCAAGGAGCTTGAGATGTCTAGTCTTTTCGGATTCCGTTGTCGATCTCGATAATCCTATGACTAGGATAATTTGAATCTTGACATAATTGCACATGATAGGAATCTCAGTAGTATGATCACATCATAATTTCCTTCATGCTATGTCATATATCAAGGACTTCATTAATTTGCTTATAGATCAATATCCATTCATAAATAATGAACATCAAATTAATGAAATATGCCTTTCTTTATTTATTTATAAAGAATGTACACAATTTTGTATTAAAAGCGCTAAAGGCGATTGCCTTTTAGGTACTACTCTAACAATCTCCCACTTGACCTAAAGCTAATCGCCTTGATATCTAATACCATAAGGTAGTACATGAGAATCAAAACTCTTACGTGACAATGGCTTTGTCAACTAATCAAGCAATATTACATTATGGGAATTCTCTATCTGCACATCACCTCGACCAATGATCTCCCTGATCAGGTGATATCTGCGGAGTACATGTTTGGATCGTTGATGAGACCTTGGTTCTTTCGCCTGCGCAATAGCCCCATTGTTGTCACAATACAACTGTATGGGCTCATCACTGCTAGGAACCACACCAAGTTCAGTAATGAACTTCTTGATCTAAACTGCTTCCTTTACTGCTTCTGAAGCGGCAATGTACTCTGCCTCGGTCGTCGAATCGGCAGGTGTCTCTTGTTTGGAACTCTTCCAACTGACCGCCCCGCCGTTCAGTATGAATATGTAACCTAATTGGGATTTGGAATAATCCTTATCAGATTGAAAACTGGCATCTTTATAACCGCTCACTTTGAGATCTTCATCTCCATATATCAAGAAAACATCCTTAGTCCTTCGCAAGTACTTGAGGATATTCTTGTACCACCCAAAGGACCCTCACCAGGATCCGATTGGTATCTGCTCGTAACACTTAAAGCATATGATACATCGGGTCTCGTACATAGTATAGCATACATGATAGATCCAACCGCAGATGCATACGGGATCATATTCATGCACATCCTCTCATCTTGTGTCTTAGGACACATAGATTTCGAGAGTGTTATCCCATGAGTGATGGGAAGGTACCCTCTCTTGGATTGCTCCATGCTAAACCTCTTTAGCATCTTGTCTATGTACGTTGATTGTGAAAGACCAAGCAATCTTTTTGATCTATCTCTATAAATTTTTATCCCAAGGATATAAGTTGCTTCACCAAGGTCTTTCATGGCAAATTGTTTGGACAACCAAATCTTCACTGATTGTAGCATCGAGACATCGTTTCCTAGTAATAATATGTCATCTACATATAGCACAAGGAATATGATTGCAGTCCCATTAACCTTCTTATACACACAGTATTCATCCGGATTTTGTGAGAAACCAAACTCTTTGATTACCTCATCAAAACGGATATTCCAACTCCTGGATGCTTGCTTCAATCCATAGATGGATTTTTAAAGCTTGCATACCTTTTTGCCATCATAGGAGATGAAGCCCTCAGGTTGTGTCATATACACATCCTCAGCTAGATTCCCATTTAGGAAAGTTGTCTTCACATCCATTTGCCATATCTCATAATCATAATGAGTGGCAATGGCTAGGAGTATCCTAATGGATTTAAGCATTGCTACTGGGCTGAAGGTCTCGTCGTAGTCAACTCCTTGTCTTTGACGAAAACCTTTAGCCATAAGCCTTGCTTTATAGGTAATTATATTACCATCCATGTCGGTTTTCTTTTTGAAAACCCATTTACACCCTATGGGTTTTATTCCTTCGGGTGCCTCAACCAAAGTCCATACTTGGTTTTCATACATGGAATCCATTTCTGACTTCATGGCTTGAAGCCATTTCTCAGACTCTGAACTCTTCAGAACCTCTTCATAGGTGGTAGGCTCATCATCTTCTATGAGCAATACGTTATTCTGTTCATTCACGAGAAATCCATATCTCTCGGGAATAGAGCGTATCCTACGTGACCTCAATTTTAAGAAAATCAGTTTGGCAAGCATGCAACATCAATGTAACACATTTTTAATCACATTAAAAATGATCCAAGGCATTGGAACTGAAATCTACACAATTTCTTATTTCAAACAAAACAGCTCCAGCAACTTTCTCAAAACTGTCAAGCTTTGCCTTTTACTTGAAAAACTCATTGAAACAATTTCAATAAATTCTGAGAAAATTACAGAGGTTACAACACATTCACAACATGCTCCATGAATGTTTTCAGGATTTATTTCCATCAAAAACTCATTCAACCTCAGCAACAAAGCCAATGTAGAATCTGTGTTCCTCAACACAGTTATTCCCAGCAACACACAATAAATTCTCAAATAAATAGTAAATCACCTCGAAAATATTTTTTCATTCTCATAGACATTAATAAACATCTTAGAGACATTTTGGTGAAATAAAATTCGAAAAACAATTTTTCTACAATTTATTCTCGAATTTATAAACATGCCTGTTCAAGGAATGTGCACAAAGACAGCAACCAGAACATTAGGGAATAATTTAGCAAAACCATATCAAATCACATTGATAAATCCCGAGCTTCCACATACATATGCAACAACATCTTGTGAACATATCTGGGCAAGAAAATTTTGAAAACTATATTTCTATACTGAATTCGAAATTCACTCAATTAACATGCATCATCGTCACAAGCAATAGGGAACTCCGACCTAGTCATGGTTTATTCGTTATATACGACACAAGTGTCTCTGATACCACTGTAGGAAAATCCCGGTGTGAGCATCACATGCCCACGGTGTGGAAAACAAAAATTTTTGTTCCGGGATCTTCCCTAAAGCCAGGATCCATGTGACTATATAACAAAGTCAAACCAAAACGACCAAAGGAGACCGTCTCTAACGGTATCCACGCAGAGATCGGAGAACCTAACCGGGACAAACCCTTTGACCCAGGAATAGCTAGAACAAAGTAAAGAGTGCTAGCTCTTACCTTTTTCCTTGGAGAGCTTGAGAGGAAGCTTGAAGAAGCTTAGAGAGGATGAAGAAGAGCTTGAAGAAGATGAAGATGATGGAGAGCACGTTGGTGAGAGATGAGAGAACAATTTCTCTTCTTTCCTTCACAAGCCAACGATGATCATCAATCTCAAGAGAAAGAAACTCTTTCATTTTTTCTTTTATCCAACGAGCATCATCTTCTTTCATCCTTCATTATTTTTTCCTTTTGTGATTTAATGCTTTTGATGACTAAGCATAATCAAAGAAGCTTCCTTTGCTTCTTCCTTCACTCCCACGTTGCAACATATATATATATATATATATATATATATATATATATATATATATATATATATATATTAATTAATTCTATATATATATAAATGTGAAGTGGTCCATCACATTTGAGTCGGTCTATCGACTCATAGGGTCCCGATATGGGAAAACCCGGAAGCGTTTTTCAGCAATATCGATGTCGCGATCTCATCGGGACATATCTCGATCTCATCGGGATCCATTTAATCTGATTGCTCTCCATATATTGGAACTCTGTCTAAAACTATTTTACGAATTCTCCGAGACACTCTTATGCGTGTGACCCATTAGGTTCCCGGTTATGTTGGCCACTTAGATTAACACTTAATCTGAGCAAGTCATGAGCGGTATCTAGCAACACATCATGACCCCCAATTGACCGGAAAGTAATTGGTTTGACGAATAAACATATATTCATCATGGACCATATCACGAACCTTTTCATAGACAATTACTGTGTAATTCGTCCTTTCACCATGTTATACCCCACTTGGTTATGAGTATGGGCAAAGTGTCAACTCTTACTAGACTGACTACGTCAAATCTAGTCCAAGTGATTTCAGTTCTCGTCCTGGGACTCATTACTTAATATGTCAATGAAGACACTCTTCACGACATATGTACTCGATCGAGATTTCAAGTAATGACCACGACAAGAGGCCATGGGTATCATCTTTTGCTATCACGTAGTGGTGAATCCTCTATTGGCTACTCAATTACTTTCAATACCTCAAGTTGTACCCAAGCACCACCTACAAGCGACCTTCTCAGAAGGCAACAAGGAATGGAGTCAAAGCACGTAATCAAGATTCAAGATATCCTTGAGTACCTCAAGTCTAAGGATACTTGCACCATTGCTATGATGAGATTATCACTGACATTAGAATAGGACATCCATGTGATGATCTCATAGCAGGTCATCCAATGTACTTACTACCTTTAGTAAGCATGCACATCTCAACCCTAAATATCTCATATTTACAGTTTCTGAGATCCACTGCTTGATCAAATCAAGGAGTTTGAGATGTGCTAGTCTTTCCGGATTACCGATGTCCAGTCTCAGTAATCCTATGACTAGGGATAATTTAGATATTGACATAATTGCACATGATAGGAATCTCAGTAGTATGATCACATCATAATTTCCTTCATGCTATGTCATATATCAAGGACTTCATTAATTTGCTTATAGATCAATATCCATTCATAAATAATGAACATCAAATTAATGAAATATGCCTTTCTTTCTTTATTTATAAAGAATGTACACAATTTTGTACAAAACGCGCTAAAGACAATTGCCTTTAGGGCACTACTCTAACATCGTCATCCTTGGTACCTGTCACGGCATCTTCACTACACATACACAAAGCACTATAAATGTCGACTTCATCACGCTATTGTTTGTGTAATGCTTCTCAACTGGGACTGCAAATTCGGATTTCGAAGAATCGGTTTGAAGGTGAGGTCAACTTTCTGTAATCCCTTTTCTTTCCTTTTTCAACCTGCGTTAAAAGTAACATTCATTCCGATCTCAATTTTGTTACCCCTTTTTGGTGGCGATTTGTCTGTGTTTGGCTTGATTGTTTGGGGCTTTATTTATTTTGCATGGCTGGGTTTCTGATTGAAGTTTCTAGAGACTGATGCTTTTTGGGTTAGATCTGATTATACTTCTGGGAATCAGTTAAAGTTTGTTTCTTTTAGAGTTTTGGTTGATGGGTCGGTCCCTTTTTGTGGAAACAAACATTGGTTTTGATGTGTTTTTTTTGCCGATTGATTTTTTCCAGTGTTGTCTGGGATTCGTGTTTTAAGCTACATCTGATGGATCCCAGTTGCCGACTTTGAATTTCTGCTGCTTTTTTCTTTGTCGATTAGCAATTTAATATGATTATTAAGATTTAGGAATTTATATGTTCTTATTTCACTAAGTTTCCTTCTTTGTTTTCTAGAATTGAATGCTTTAATTCACTTGGAGGAGTTGCGAGTGGGAAGATTGTGAATGTAAGGATTAGAAGAAACTTTGCATTTGTCCAATATGAATTACAGGAGGATGCCACCAAAGCACTTGAAGCTACTAATATGAGGTTTGTTTTCTTTAAACAGTGCACTTTACCTTGTGTTTTTTTAATTGCTCTTTCCATAAGGTCTGTTCAATGTAAATGCACCTTTTCAAAAGCCTCCAACTCTTTTCCCCCTGAGCTAGTTTTCTACTCAGTATTCCACAAAGTTGTCATCCAAGTTCGAGGTCAGTATCTGTTTCTGAGTTGTATTGTGCCCAGATGATTCTTACCTGTCGATATTTCACAACCTAAAGGACATTAATTGCAAGCATGCTTTCAATTTGCCAGTTAAAGTGTTTAGTTCACAATTGCTCGGTTGACTTATGAATCAGTTGGGGACGAGTTCATGTGAGGTTGTCCAAGACGAAAATTTGAAGACAAGATTCTAGTCGTCATTTGTCCATACTTGTACTGTCAAAATTTGGAATCCTTGATGTTATTGTCTCTTTGAGTTACTTGAAAGTTGACAAATTTAATGATGAAATTGTGTCCTTTAACCAAGAAGTCGAGCGGATCATTGGTTGCTCTGCGATGAACTTGATATATTGAAATCACGAGTAAATTGCCAAATAGGATAAATTGTTCAACTTAAATGGATGAGGATAACGATTAAAAGTCGTTGCTCTGTTGATTTCTCTGTTGAATATAGATATTTACTTGAAGAGATTTCTAAGATAAAAGGTTCCCATTAGGATGGCTAGTTAAATATTTTTTTGTATGGTTCTTTCCCTTTTGGTAGGTAACTATCGTCTGTAATATATGTTTTATGCCTTGATCTGACTTTTCTTCTCCTTTCTAAAGTTTACCCAATTGTTATATCTCGCTAACTTCGTTACTATGATTCTCTGGCTGTTGCTATCTTTGGTCAATTCTGATGTAACTTTCCAGTACGTGGATCTCTATACTTTTCTTTTTTTTTTTTCTTTTTTGGGTCCAAGATATGCCTATTGTCTGTAAAATAAATACCAAGCTGCTATTGGTATCGCATTATAGCCTGTTATTACGTTTCGAATGCATCAATTCCGGTTGAAGCTAAGACTTGCATCAAATAAATACCAAGCCATTCACTAACCACATTTCTTATATTTGTTGCTTATCAGCCAAAACCTGGCTGCTGCATGTTAGCTAAGTTTTCTTGTTTAGAGATGACGACGAAACTAAACTTACAAATTTTCGTGTTTACAAACTGTTCAGGTCTGATCGTGGGAAGAATTACAGGTCATAAAGCTAAAGAAACAGAGAGTTTTTGGCTAATGAGACACGGCGAAGTGTTTGCTAGTCGCACAAAACTGCTCAAGAAATCCAGATCCTGATCTTTTAGGAGTTTCTGTTAGCTTGTCAGGAAGATTTAATTAATTTGATATATTAATGTCACTCTTCTTCTTTTTTTCAACTTTGTAAAACACAAACTTTCCCTATCCGTGTTTGTAAATACAAGAATTTCAGGCACACTTGGATTTCTATCCAAATCAATGTAAATCAGAATTATGCATATGCCTTAAAATTCAATTTGACCAATTTGATAATATATAATCTTCATATTGTTGATGTATATGTGAACAAGATTAGGATCTTACAACTTCTAATTATTAAAATTAATGATATACTAAAAAATTGAAGAATTATTAAATAAATAAAATTCATAAATAATATTGAATAGTTATTAATACGATTTTTGGAAAAAATGGAAAAATAATAAATAATAATACAAATAATAATAAAAACGTCACAGAAGACATTCCGTGACGTTTTTAAAAACGTAGCGGAATGTATTCAGCGACGTTTCTAAAAAAACGTCGCGAATTCCTTTACATTTTGTGACGTTTTTAAAACATCGCGGATTGTCTAATTTTTTTGCGACGTTTTACAAAACATCGCGGAATGTCGGCATTTTTCGCGATGTTTTTCATAAAACGTCGCAAAAAACTTTTGCCTATACCATATTTCACGACGTTTTTTGTGACGTTTTTTAAAACGTCGTAAATACTATTCTGTGACGTTTTACGACCTTTTGTGACGTTTTTAAAACGTCGCAAAAGGGCTTGTTTTCTTGTAGTGTTTCCTCTTAGTGAACCTTTTGACAACAATCTTGCTTTATGTCCCTCAATGTTGCCTCGTGAGTCTTTCTTTGTCTTAAATACCTATTTACATCCAATGATTTTCACACCATTGGGCAACTCAATCAGATCCCAGACTTGGTTAGATGCCATAGAATCCATCTCATCTTTCATAGCATTGTACCGCAAGTCTGATTTAGAACTCATGGCCTGCGAAAAGGTTTCAGGATCATTTTTGGCTCCAATGTTGTAATCTGACTCGTGTAGATACACTATATAATCACTAGGTATTGATGACCTTCTAACCTTAATATATCTCCTCAATATTATATCATCATCCTCACGAAGAACCTGTTACTCAACTTGTTTTTCAACTGGTTGCTCAATAATTTCTGGTTATTCCTCATTTATAACTTGATCTACTGGATTGATATTAATAGCTTATGGAAATTTAGTAACTAGTTCTCCAACACCTGTTTCAACTTGAGGGGTGTGAATGACAATTAATCTATCACTTGAACTAGAAGGTTGAGCTTTATAATGACTTTTTTCAAAAACTATGTCTTGAAATTAACCACTACCACTAATCAAGTCATTCTCAAGAAATTTTGCATTTCTTGATTCCACAATTTTAGTGTTGTGAGATGGGCAATTGAATCTATACCCCCTTAGACCTTTCAGCATATCTAATGAAATACCCACTAATGATCCTTGGGTCTAGCTTCTTCTCTTGTGGGTTATAAATTATCATATCAGACAGGCATCCCCAAATGCATATATGCCTCAAAGTCGATTTTCAACACTTAAATAACTCAAAAAGTGTCTTTGAGAAGGCCTTAGTTGGAACTCAGTTTAATATATACATAGTCGTCTTTAGAGCTTCAATCCACAAGATTTGAGGAAGTTTTATGTTACTCCTCATACTTCTCACCATGTTCATTAAGGTTCGGTTTCTTTTTTCTGTCACATCATTCTGATCTCGAGAATAAGGCATGGTGTATTGGCAACAATCTCATATTGCTAAAGAAATTTTGCAAAAGGACCAGGTGTTTGTCCACTTTTAGTGTATCTACCATACTACTCTCCACCTCTATCTGACCTTATGATTTTAATTAGTTTTTCATATTGATTCTCCACTTCAGCCTTAAAAATTTTAAAGACATCCAAAGCTTCGTCCTTGGAATGAAGTAAAAAGAGGTACATATATCACGAATAATTGTCTATAAAGGTGATAAAGTATTTTGAACTATTTGTGTCCATATTTGGACAACAAATATCTATATGTATGATTTCTAACAGGTTTGTACTCCTCTTGGCACCCTTTTTAGACTTGTTAGTTTACTTACCTTAATGCAATCTACGCAAGTCTCAAAATCAGCAAAATCTAAAGTACTAAGTGTTAGAGTAGTGCCCTGAAGGCAATCGCCTTTAGCGCATTTTGTACAAATTTGTGTACAGTTGTTATGTATAAATAAAGAAAGGAATATTTCATTACGTTGCTGTTCATTATTTATGAACTGATATTGATCAATAAGCAAATTAATGAAGTACATGATATATGACATAGCATGAAGGAAATTGTGATGTGATCATACTACTAAGATTCCTATCATGTGCAATTATGTCAGTATCTAAATTATCCCTAGTCATAGGATTACTGAGACTGGATATCGGTAATCCGAAAAGACTAGCACATCTCAAACTCCTTGATTTGATCAAGCAGTGGATCTCAGAAACTGTAAGTATGAGATATTTAGGGTTGAGATGTGGATGCTTACTAGAGGTAGTAAGTACATTGGTTGACCTGCTATGAGATCATCACATGGATGTACTATTCTAATGTCAGTGATAATCTCATCATAGCAATGGTGCAAGTATCCTTAGACTTGAGGTACTCAAGGATATCTTGATGCTTGATTCGTGCTTTGACTCCATTCCTTGTTGCCTCACCGAGGTCGCCAGGTGGTGCTTGGTGCGACTTGAGGTATTCAAGGTAATTGAGTAGCCAATAGAGGATTCACCACTTCGTGATAGCGAAGATGATACCCATGGCCTCTTGTCGGGATCATTACTTGGAAGTCTCGTCGGAGACATATATGTCATGAAGAGTGTCTTGATGACATATTAAGTAATGAGTCCCGTGACAAGAACTGATATCACTTGACTAGATTTGACTTAGTCGACCTAGTAAGAGTTGACACTTTGCCCATACTCATAACCAAGTGGGGTATAGCATGGTGAAAGGACTAATTGCAATCAGAATTGTCATGGGCGGAGTTCGTGATATGGTTCATGATGAATACATGTTCATTCGTCAAACCAATTACTTTCCGGTCAATTGGGGTTATGATGTGTTGCTAGATACCGCCATGACTTGCTTAGATTAAGTGTTAATCTAAGTGGCCAACATAACCGAAACCTAATGGGTCACACGATAAGAGTGTCTCGGAGAATTTGTAAAATAGTTTTGGACAGAGTTCCAATATATGGAGAGCAATTGATTAAATGGATCCCGATGAGATCGAGATATGTCCCGATGAGATCGCGACATCGATATTCTTGAGATAGGTCTCGGTGATTTTCCCTACCGGACCCGATAGACCAATTCTAATGTGGTGGACCACTTCAAAGAATATATATATATATATATATATATGATTAATTAATTAAATAATTAATTAATATATATATATATGTCATTTACGTGGATTGATGAGAAGGAGAGGAAGGTTCCATTATTTGCTTAGTCATCAAGTTGCATTAAATTGCTAAAAGACAAAATGTTGAAAGATGAAGATGCATGATCGTTATTTTAAGAAATAAGAAGACCAAGTTGTTTTGGTTTTCAGGAGAGATGATCGTTGGCTTTAGAGGATAAAAAGAAAGAGTTTTTTTGGTTGAAGATGATGATCTTCGTGAGTCTTGAAGAAAGAGGAAGGTTTTGTGAAAACCTATAAGAGAAAGTGTTCTCTCATCATCCTCTCTTCACCAACGATCTTCACCTCATCATTCAAGCTTCTCCTTCTTCTTCATCATTGATTCAAGCTCTCCATAGAACAAAGGTAAGATCTAGCAGTCTTTAATTTGTTCTAGCTATTCCCGGGTCAAAGGGTTTGTCCCGGTTAGGTTCTCCGATCTCCGCATGGATACCGTTAAAGATGGTCTCCTTTGACCGTTATGGTTTGAGTTTGTTGTATAGACACATGGATCCTGGCTTTCGGGAAGGTCCCGAAACAAAAATTTTTGTTTTCCGCACCGTGGCCATGTGATGCTCACACCGGTATTTTCCTACAGTGGTATCAGAGTCACTTGTGTCGTATATAACGTAGAAACCATGACTAGGTCGGAGTTGCCTATTGTTTGTGACGATGATGCATGTTGATTGTGTGAATTTCGAATTCAGTGTAGAAATATTGTTTTCGAAATTTTCTTGCCCAGATATGTTCACAAGATGTTGTTGCATATGTCTGTGGAAGCTCGGGATTTATCAATGTGATTTGATATGGTTTTGCTAATTTATTCCCTAATGTGTTGGTTGCTGTCTTTGTGCACATTCAATGAATAGGCATGCTTATAAATTCGAGAATAAATTGTAGAAAAATTGTTTTTCGGATTTGCTTTCACCTACATGTCTCTAAGATGTTTATGATAGTCTATGAGAATGGAAAAATGTTTTCAAGGTGATTTACTATTTATTTGAGAATTTATTGTGTGCTGTTGGGAATAACTGTGTTGAGGAACACAGATTCTACATTGGCTTTGTTGCTGAGATTGGTTGAGTTTTTTATGGGAATAAATCCTGAAAATAGTCATGGAATATGTTGTGAACATTTTGTAACCTCTGTAATTTTCTCAGAATTTATTGAAATTTTTTCAATGAGTTTTTCAAGCAAAACACAGAACTTGGCAGTTTTGAGAAAGTTGCTGGAGCTGTTTTGTTTGGAATGATAAATTGTGTATTTCTCAATTCCAATACCTTGGATCATTTTTAATGTGATTAAAAAGGTGTTATATTGATGTTGTATGCTTTCCAAAATGAATTTCTTGAAATTGGGTTTCCAAATATTTTTCGGATGTCAAATGTGTCACATTAGCGTCTCGTTAGTGTATTTCGTTGTCTTGATTATTTTGGCCGTCACAAATTTTGTGACAGGTGCCGAAATAGTCTTGATAAAGTGTATACTACCTAGAGATACTTAGGGTGATAATTTGATATTCTTAAATTATTTTAAAATCTAAATGAATAAGAGTGTATTCATCAATTTCAAGTTTCATGTATAGTTTGACTATATATGGTAAGCATGGAACAATGAAAGTGTTTCATTGGTACATCATAATAAAGTATATTACACTTGATATTGTGAATTTGATCTACACGGATTGAGAAATTAGCCGATTAGAGAGCAGGCCAAAAACCAGTCGACTAGCACATGTTCCAGTCGACTGGCACGTCCATTCCAGTCGACTAGAACATGCACCAGTCGACT
Source organism: Erythroxylum novogranatense (assembly GCA_029891385.1). Lineage (NCBI taxonomy): Eukaryota > Viridiplantae > Streptophyta > Magnoliopsida > Malpighiales > Erythroxylaceae > Erythroxylum > Erythroxylum novogranatense. The sequence goes on along the minus strand of CM057234.1, from coordinate 65,641,216 downwards.
GGAAAGTGGATTCCAGTCGAATAGAACATGCACCAGTCGACTGGAAAGTGGATTTCAATCGACTAGAACATGCACCAGTCGACTGGAACGTGCACAGTAACCTATAGTAGTCGACTAGCACAAGTTCTAATGATCGGCACACGCACCACCGATCATTAGAACATGCACTGCATCGATCGACTGTAACATGCACCGATCGACCACAACAACACGAGAGGTGGGATGATGGATGATTTTAGGTATAGACTCAATGTGATTGATGAAATACCCTAAATCATTCCATATAGTCATAGTGACTATAATCCTACGACTTGAGAAGAAGAAGATGAGACCGAAAACCCTCACACATCATATGAAAACTAACACCTTCCATTAATATGGGAGAACCGAGTTCTTATAGAGTTGGATTGTTGGGTAAACCCAAGCTCGCTCTATACGGATATGTTCGAACCATGAAAATAAGATTTTCGGATTAATGGGTCGGTTTTCACTAAGCGTTGATTTGTTGAGTAAACTCAAGGTCAACGTGACAGAGGCAAAATTAGGCGATGTACATCGATGTACGCACATCAAGAGTTGATAACCCAATGTGTGCATACATCACGAGTTGATAGCACTAGTCGATAGTTGCATCTATGAATCAAGTGGTATGACCGATACCTGCCGATAGATCTAAGGTGGCTTGTTGGGTAAACCCAAGGTCATTTTAGTAATGTCGGATATCTATGATGCAATTGGTATGACCGATACCTACCGATTGACCTAAGGTGGCTTGTTGGGTAAACCCAAGGTTATCCTTAGCAATGTCGGATATCGACCCACTAGGACATTTTGTCATAATATTTCTTGGATTCATACTGAGGGTTATGGATTCTTTGAAACTAGTGGGAGCCATATGCATGTCATTCAAGTCCTTATGATCATGCATGTAATTCTATTCTAACATTCTTTCTCTCTTTCCTTAAAGGTTATTGAAGATGACTTCAAGTGTGAATTTGCGCTCACTTATGGACTCCAACAAATTAACTAGACCAAACTTTCTCGATTGGCTGAGAAATCTGAGAATTGTTCTCAGGTCTGAGGAACTGGGATATGTCCTAGATGTTCCACTTCCTGATCCACTTGCTGTCGATGCTTCTGATGAGGATCGGAAAGTTTATCGTAAGCATCTCAAAGGAAGTGTAGCCAAGAAGAAAACCAAAGAGACTGCACCAAAAGGAACTTGCTTCCATTGTGGCAAGATTGGCCACTGGAAGTGAAACTGTAAAGTCTATCTGCAAGAATTGAAGCAGAAAAAGGCATCAGATGCCTCGACTTCTTCAGGTATGTTTGTCATTGAGGTTAATACTGTTTCTGACCATAACATATGGGTATTAAATACCGGTTGTGGCTCACACATATGCAATGATATGTAGGGCCTCGGGGACGATGAGGCATTTCATGAAGGGAGAACTAGACTGCGTGTGGGAAATGGAGCAAGAGTTCTTTGCATTAATAGTAAACTTACTTTTGTCACTCCCCACCGGGCTTGTAAATAAATTGGATGAATGTTATTTTGTACCTGTATTAACAAAGAACATATTGTCTGTTTCTTGTTTAAATAGAGCTGGTTTCCATTTGACTTTTAGTAACAATGGTTATTCTATTAGTTTGAATGGAATGCTTTATGGTACTGGTACATTATGCAATGTAATTTACATATTAGATATGTCACATCCAATTATGAATGTCAATGACACGAAAAGACATAAACGAGATAATTTAAAATCAACTTACTTATGGCATTGTCGCCTTGGCCATATAAATGAGAGACGCATAGCTAAGCCCCATGAGAATAGAAGTTTATGGTCATTTGATTATGAATCATATGACACATGTGAATCTTGTTTATTAGGCAAGATGACTAAATTACCCTTTAAGGGAAAGGGTGAACGAGCGAATGGAGTATTAGACCTAATACATTCAGATGTATGTGGTCCGATGTCCATCCATGCCAGAAGTGGTTGTCTTTACTTCATTACCTTTATCGATGATTATTCTCGATATGGGTACCTGTATCTGATGAGATACAAATCTGAAGCATTTGAAAAGTTCAAACAATTCAGAAATGAGGTAGAAAACCAACTTGAGAAAAGTATCAAGGCATCACGATCTGATCGTGGTGGGGAATACTTAGACCAAGAATTTTTAGATTATCTCAGAGATAATGGGATTTTATCTCAATGGACCCCTCCTTACACACCACAAAGATAATGGTGTGGTAGAAAGGAGAAATCGAACCTTGTTAGACATGGTACGATCAATGATGGGCTTTGCAGTTACCAAAATCCTTTTGGGGTATGCACTCGAGACAATTTGCTTACTTGCTAAACAGAGTTCCATCAAAGACAGCTTGATGTTACTCCATATGAGATGTGGACTAACAAAAGACCCTATCTTACTCATTTGAAAGTTTAGGGTTGTCCGCTTATGTGAAGCGGACACGGTCGAGATAAACTTGATGCAAAGTCTCGACAAGTGTTTATTCATAGGATATCCTAAAGAAACAATGGGATATCAATTCTACCTTCCGAGGAACAAAAGGTGTTTGTTTCAAGCATGCTGTCTTTTAGAGAAAGAGTTTCTTTTACAAGAAGACGGTGGGAGCAAAATTGAACATGAAGAAGTTCAAGATGCTCAAGCAGACGCAGATCAATCGCTCAACTCAAACCGTGACTCACATGAGATGAAGTAACAGATTCAACCTTCTACAACACACGAAGTTCGTAGGTCACGTAGGATACGCTCTGTTCCCGAGAGATATGAATTTCTCATAAATGAACAGAATGACGTATTGCTCATAGAAGATAATGAGCCTACCATCTATGAAGAGGTTCTGAAGAGTTCAGAATCTGAGAAATGGCTTCATGCCATGAAGGCCGAAATGGATTCCATGTATGAAAATCAAGTATGGACTTTGGTTGATGCACCCGAAGGAATAAAACTCATAGGGTGTAAATGGGTTTTCAAAAAGAAAATCGACATAGATGGTAATGTAATTACCTATAAAGCAAGGCTTGTGGCTAAAGGCTTTCGTCAAAGACAAGGAGTTGACTACGACGAGACCTTCAGCCCAGTAGCAATGCTTAAATCCATTAGGATACTCCTAGCCATCGCCACTCATTATGATTATGAGATATGGCAAATGGATGTGAAGACAGCTTTCCTAAATGGAAATCAACGAGGATGTGTATATGACACAACCTGAAGGCTTCACCTCCTATGATGGCGAAAAGGTATGCAAGCTTCAGAAATCCATTTATGGATTGAAGCAAGCATCCAGGAGTTGGAATATCCGATTTGATGAGGTAATCAAAGAGTTTGGTTTCTCACAAAATCCGGATGAATACTGTGTGTATAAGAAGGTTGATGGGACTGCAATCGTATTCCTTGTTCTATATGTAGATGACATATTATTACTAGGAAACGATGTCTCTATGCTACAATCAGTGAAGATTTGGTTGTCCAAACAATTTGCCATGAAAGACCTTGGTGAAGCAACTTATATCCTAGGGATAAGGATCTATATAGACAGATCAAAAAGGTTGCTCGGTCTTTCACAATCAACGTACATAGACAAGATGCTGAAGAGGTTTAGCATGGAGCAATCCAAGAGAGGGTACCTTCCCGTGACTCATGGGATAACACTCTCGAAATCTATGTGTCCTAAGACACAAGATGAGAGGATGCGCATGAATATGATCCCGTATGCATCAGCGGTTGGATCTATCATGTATTCTATGCTATGTACGAGACCCGATGTATCATATGCTCTAAGTGTTACGAGCAGATACCAATCGGATCCTGATGAGGGTCACTGGGTGGCTGTCAAGAATATCCTCAAGTACTTGCGAAGGACTAAATATGTTTTCTTGATATATGGGGATGGAGATCTCAAAGTGAGCGGGTATACAGATGCCAGTTTTCAATCTGATAAGGATGATTCCAAATCCCAATCAGGTTACATATTCACACTGAACGGCGGGGCAGTTAGTTGGAAGAGTTCCAAACAAGAGACGACTGCTGATTTAACGACCGAGGCAGAGTACATTGCCGCTTCAGAAGCAGCAAAGGCAGCAGTTTGGATCAAGAAGTTCATTACTGAACTTGGTGTGGTTCCTAGCAGTGATGGGCCCATACAGTTGTATTGTGACAACAATGGGGCTATTGCGCAGGCGAAGGAACCAAGGTTTCATCAACGATCCAAACACGTAATCCGCAGATATCACTTTATCAGGGAGATCATTGGTCGAGGTGATGTGCAGATAGAGAGAATTCCCACAGAGCAGAATATTGCTGATCCGTTGACAAAGCCATTGTCACAGAAGAGTTTTGATTCTCATGTACTCGCCTATGATATTAGATATCAAGGCGATTGGCTTTAGGTCAAGTGGGAGATTGTTAGAGTAGTGCCCTGAAGGCAATCGCCTTTAGTGTATTTTGTACAAATTTGTGTACAGTCGTTATGTATAAATAAAGAAAGGCATATTTCATTACGTTGTTGTTCATTATTTATGAACTGATATTGATCAATAAGCAAATTAATGAAATCCATGATATATGACATAGCATGAAGGAAATTGTGATGTGATCATACTACTGAGATTCCTATCATGTGCAATTATGTCAGTATCTAAATTATCCCTAGTCATAGGATTACTGAGACTGGACATCGGTAATCCAGAAATACTAGCACATCTCAAACTCCTTGATTTGATCAAGCAGTGGATCTTAGAAACTGTAAGTATGAGATATTTAGGGTTGAGATGTGGATGCTTACTAGAGGTAGTAAGTACATTGGTTGACCTGCTATGAGATCATCACATGGATGTCCTATTTTAATGTCAGTGATAATCTCATCATAGCAATGGTGCAAGTATCCTTAGATTTGAGGTACTCAAGGATATCTTGGATGCTGATTCTGTGCTTTGACTCCATTCCTTGTTGCCTCACCGAGGTCGCTTGTAGGGTGGTGCTTGGGTACAGCTTGAGGTATTCGAAGGTAATTGAGTAACCAATAGAGGATTCACCACTTCTATGATAGCAGAAGATGATACCTATGACCTCTTGTCAGGATCATTACTTGGGAGTCTCTGGCCGGAGCATATATGTCATGAAGAGTGTCTTCAGTGACATATTAAGTAATGAGTCCCGTGACAATAAGCGATATCACTTGACTAGATTTGACTTAGTCGGCCTAGTAAGAGTTGACACTTTGCCCATACTCATAACCAAGTGGGGTATAGCATGGTGAAAGGACTAATTGCACCAGAATTGTCTCATGGACAAAGTTCGTGATATGGTTCATGATGAATACATGTTCATTCGTCAAACCAATTACTTTCCGGTCAATTGGGGTTATGATGTGTTGCTAGATACCGCCATGACTTGCTTAGATTAAGTGTTAATCTAAGTGGCCAACATAACCGGAACCTAATGGGTCACACGATAAGAGTGTCTCGGAGAATTTGTAAAATAGTTTTGGATGAGTTCCAATATATGGAGAGCAATTGATTAAATGGATCTCGATGAGATCGAGATATGTCTCGATGAGATCGCGACATCGATATTCTTTGAGACAGTCTCCGTGATTTTTCCTCACGGGACCTAGTAGGACCAATTCTAGCATGTGTTGGACCACTTCAGCAATATATATACATATATATATATGATTAATTAATTAAAGAATTAATTAATATATATATATATGTCATTTACGTGGATTGATGAGAAGGAGAGGAAGGTTCCATTGTTTGCTTAGTCATCAAGTTGCATTAAATTGCTAAAAGACAAAATGTTGAAAGATGAAGATGCATGATCGTTATTTTAAGAAATAAGAAGACCAAGTTGCTTTGGTTTTCGTGGAGAGATGATCGCTGGCTTTAGAGGATAAAAGAAAGAGTTTCTTTGGTCAAGATGATGATCTTCGTGAGTCTTGAAGAAAGAGGAAGGTTTTGTGAAAACCTATAAGAGAAAGTGTTCTCTCATCATCCTCTCTTCACCAACGATCTTCACCTCATCATTCAAGCTTCTCCTTCTTCTTCATCATTGATTCAAGCTCTCCATAGAACAAAGGTAAGATCTAGCAGTCTTTAATTTGTTCTAGCTATTCCCGGGTCAAAGGGTTTGTCCCGGTTAGGTTCTCCGATCTCCGCGTGGATACCGTTTGAGACGGTCTCCTTTGACCGTTATGGTTTGAGTTTGTTGTATAAACACATGGATCCTGGCTTTCGGGAAGGTCCCGGAACAAAAAATTTTGTTTTCCGCACCGTGGGCATGTGATGCTCACACCGGGATTTTCCTACACTAAGTACCCCTTCATTTCCTAATATCTTAATTCTCTCAATGAATATGTGTCCTAATCTATGGTGCTATAATATAAAGGATTCTTTATTAACAACACATCGTTTCAATCCAGTAGTGACATGCATCGAATTATAGGCATTGTTGTGCCCCAAATTTTTATTGATTTTATTAAGTATGAATTGATTTGATTATGTGGTTTTTCTAGATAAATTATTTTGTTTAAAGTTTAATTAGCATGTTAATGATTGGAGGATTTATTGCTTAGATTGATGGAATTGGAAGTATTAAATGGAGAAATTAAGATTAAGTTAGAGTGTAGTATGGTGTAAGTGAAAATGAAGAAGTAAAAGTGTATAAGGGAAAAAATGGAAGATCACTTAAGTTTGAGAGGCTAAGGCATTGCATGGAAGGGCATAATGGACTTTGCTCAAGCATTTAGAGTATAAATGATAGAAGTAAATTGTAGTCTTGTATGTTAGAGAAGCAAAATCATGGAAGAGAGAAAGAAGAAGAGAACAAGAGGAAAAGCTAGGGTTTTGGAAAATTTTGAAGAACTTGAAGACTTTGAGGCTAAATCAAGTAAGTATGAGTATATTCCATCTTGTTTTGGTTATATGAAACCCCAAATATAGCTTAACTTGTGTGGAAAGTGTTAGTGAATGCTATATGCAAGTGTTCTCTTTTAGGTTAGTGATCAAAGATAGATTTTGATGTTTTGTTAATGATATTGGGTTGGAGTTAGCTTAGAAATGAAGTATAAAAGATGGTCTAGGATTTAGATGTGTTATATTTGAAAGATGGGAGGAATATGGTTGAAGAATGTGGGAAAAACAAGGATGGAGGATTTTGGCGTCATGACGTCGCGAATCACAGATGCGCACGTCATGCGTGCCAAAATCCTCGTCGTGGCGAGAGCTCATTTTCCTGCACAGACATGCTTTGGTGTTTTAGGCATAACTTTTGTTGTAAATGTTCAAATGAGGTGATTTTTGATTCGTGTAAACTAGAGATATAGGAATACAAGTTTTGTGAAGCAATGAAATTGAAATTCAGTCTGTAAGAATCTACAATTTTGGATCGAAGTTAAGTATAGAATTTTTGTTTTAGCATAAGTTATAGTTCAAATTGTTAAAGTATGACTTTCCGATTTCTACACCAAATTGAATGGAATTTTGGTTATTGTTTAAGGAAATCAAGTGAGGCAAGAGGAGAAAGAGGAACAAGAGGAGAGACATTCCTAAGAAAGTTTATAAGCAAGGAACTCAAGGTGGGTACACGTTTATAATAGAGTAAATAAGTCACTCATTGTTTTTTCAAATCAAGAAAGATTTAATGATTTAAATTGCATCATCAATGTTGCCTTTATTTCCTTTTGAATGAATTGTGAAATATGTTATATGTTTTCTACATGAATTGTGTGATGAATTATGAAAGTGTTTGTCATTTGAAAAGAACGCACGTTTATACAATCATGTTTTCAAGAATGATTTTCAAGACATATGACAAGTATATGAAAAGAAAGTTTTCAAGAAAAGGTGCCATTTTGGGCAACAAGTTTTCAAGTTCATGAAATATGTGTTATGTGAGTTTGTAGTAGTCCCTCAAGAACCGTCACGTGCACATTGACCTAAGTATAGGCTTCTCCCGCCTGCCTGCTAGTGCCATGGAGCTCCCTAAAGGACTCTCTCAAGAATTTACGGCTACACAGGATCATTATATGGGAATGTGTAGTGTGTCATGAACCTAGACTTACCCAAACCATTCTGCTGTGCTTATGTGCTTATGATATGTTGATAAGTTTGATGCATACATGATTTAAAAATTACTCATGAATTGTTTAAAAATCAAGCATTTTGAGATGATGATATCTACTATTTACATGCGAAATCACGATGATTTCAAAAATGTACGATGGCAATGAGCTTTTGTTTCTTTATTATAAATGTGTTACCCACGAGCTTTATAGCTCACCCCCACTCTCCTCCTCCTAATCAGGTGATGATCAAGAGATCGAGTAGGTCAAGAGTTACGGCATCACTCCGAATTGTCATATTTTTTTATTTTCAAGTTATATTTTTTGGAATTCAAGGCTTTAGTCACATTTCAAGTTTTATTAGTTCAAGTGTATTTTGAATTTTTGGTTCTTGAACTCAAATGATGTATTATGGCTTGAAATGCCATTAAAGCTTTGTAAAACTCTTCTTTTGGTTATCAATGAGATATGGTTGATATTGATTTTAGCTTCAAACCTTTCACATTAAATCGTTTTATCATGAGGTTAAGATTTTTGGAAGGTTGTGTTTATGTTCAAATTTAGTTTGTGTTGGGTTGTTTGATGAAAATGGATGAAACTTTTAAGTTACGGGTTCTATGAAAAAGGGCTTTCGCAACAACGAGACCATTTGCTCGTCGCGGCAAAGATAAGATTGCTGGTTCGCCACGGTGAAGGTTCATTCCCTCGTCGCGGCGTAGCTTTGCCGCGAAGACGCCCGCCTTTGCTTCCGAGGGATCTTTTTCTAAATTTTCAACTTCTAAGTCTTCCCTCCAAGCCCAAGCCTCATGCTTCCGTGTCCGATGTTGGGCTCCGAAACCGAGGTCCAACATGTTGTAGTATCAGAGCGACTAAGTTTAAGTCCAGGTTTGCATTGCATTGTTTTAAATGAACAACTTGCATTGTTTTAAATTGTTCTACACAATTTGAATTGTTTTATATGATTTGAACTGTTTTTACATACTTTGAATATTGTTTTGCTTGAACTAAAGGTTTTTAATGGTTTTATATTAAAGGAGTGAAAATGTCGCCTTGAAAGAGAACTCGAGGAGTTATGACTCGATCTCATTCTCGCCAAGGGAGCACGGATGAATCCCATATCCCACAAGATGCTGGGACACATTCTGTTCCGAATTCTGAGGCACCTAGTTTGCAACAAGAAGTGCCTCCACCGCCTCCTCCTATGCCTCAAGCAAATCCTATGGATCTGAGTTTCTTTCAAGCCTTTGCTCAGGCTTTCACGTATTCCATGGGTTAAAGGTCTCAGGTTTCGATGGAAGCTCCAGTAGATAGGAGTGGATAGTATAACAAGCTCCGTAAGTTTGGGGCTGTGGATTTCAATGGAACGACAAATCTGGAAGAGGCTGAAGCCTGGTTGAAGAGGACCGAAAGGGTTCTATTTTAGATGAGGAAAAGTTAGACTATGCAGTTAGTTTGTTACATGGAGACGCACTGCATTGGTGGGAATCAGTGCCTCACAGTCAGGTCATGCCACCGGTACTGATATGGAGAGACTTTTTGGAAGTGTTCAGGAAGATGTACCTCTCCAGGGTTTATGTACAAGAGAAGGCCAGGGAGTTTCTGAACCTCACATAAAGGGACATGAGTGTGAGTGAGTATGAGTTGAAGTTCACCTAGCTTTCCCGATATGCAGCCAATATTGTGGCGACTGAGGAAGATAAATGTCGTAAGTTTGAGGGAGGTCTTCATTTGGGGATCAAAGAGAAAGTCTTTATCCATAATTTTTGTGACTACCAGCAATTGGTGGATGCTGCACTCCAGGCTGAAAAACTGGAGAATATAAGGAACGAAGTAAGTAGGAAGAGGAAGAACAGGGACCAGTCTTCTAAGAAAGGAATGAGTGCTCCAATGCCTGAGAGGAGTACAAGGAGTTATCACACATAGAGTGAAGTGGGAAGCAGTGGCTCTACCAGGAACAAGCAAGCTAAGACAGTTTTAGGGCAAGCCTCTAATGTGGGAGGCACTGGAAGGACAAGAAGGAGTCGATACACAAACTCCCAATGTGAGCATTGTGGGAAACTTCACCAAGGAGAGTGCTTCAAGTTACTTGGGGCCTCTTTTCGATGTGGAGAGAAGGGATATATGATCAGGGATTGTCCACAGGTTCCGAGACAAGAAGGGTCACAGTTTCAAGCCCCGAGGCGAGCAGAAACAGTGGAAACCAGGCCAGTTACTGAGGTAGGCCAGAAACAGTGGTATTCCTCCAGGAAGGCCAAGGGGTCATGCACAAGCAAGGGTGTTTGTCATGACTAGGGAGGAAGCTGTAGCTACACCTGAAGTTGTCACGGGTATGGCTCAGTTATTTGATTCAGCAGTATATGTTTTAATTGATTCTGGTTCCACGCATTCTTTTGTTTCTGCAAGCATAGCATTGCATGGTGTGAATTCAGAGCCTTTGGATAACTCTTTGATTGTTAGTACTCCTTTAGGGAGGAATGTGGTGATCAGTCAAGTATATAAGGGTTGTGAACTCTTCATTGATGGTGCTAGATTGGTAGTGGACTTACTAGCTCTAGACCTAAAAGGGTTAGATATTATATTGGGAATGGATACTATGAAAAAATATCTGGCGAAGCTGGACTGCGGCCTGAAAGAGGTGAAATTTGATTTGAGCAATAGTGAGAAGGTGATTTTCAGAGGAGACAGAAAAAACACCATCACCAAGAATTATTTCGGCTATGTTAATGTATTGTAATGATGGGCAAGGGATGCGAAGCCTTTTTGGCACATGTTGTGGATACCGATGTGAATGAAGGGAAGTTAGAGGATTTTCCTATTGTGAGGGAGTTTTCATAAGTGTTCCCAGAGGAATTACTGTGTTTACTACGTGAGGGAAATCAAGTTTGCCATCGACTTGATTCCCTAAACCGCACCTATTTTAGTACCGCTTTATAAGATGGCTCCACCGAGTTGAGAGAGCTTAAGGAATAGTTGAGGAACTGTTAGAGAAGTGGTATGTTAGATCGAGTTCGCCACCTTGGGAGCACCTGCCTGCATTTGTCAAAAAAAGATGGAACATAGCGGATGTGTATTGACTATCGGAGACTCAACAAGGTGACAATTAAGAACAAGTATCCTCTATCACGAATAGATGATCTGTTTGACCAGCTGCAGGGAGCAAGAGCCTTCTCCAAAATTAATCTCAGGTCAGGCTATCATTAGCTCATAATCAAGGAGTCTAATGTAAGCAAGACAACCTTTAGGACTCGGTATGGGCATTATGAATTTTTGGTCATGCCATTTGGTTTGACCAATGCTCCAGCTGCTTTTATGGATCTTATGAATAGGGTCTTTAAGGAGTATCTGGATCAGTTTGTCATAGTGTTTATAGATGACATTCTGGTGTATTCCAAGAGTGAAGAAGAACATGAGGAGCATCTCAGGACTGTATTGTAGACACTGAGGGAGGGAGAGCTTTATGCTAAGTTCAACAAGTATGAGTTTTGGCTTCATGAGGTGACATTCCTTAGACATGTGATTTCACAAGACGGTGCACATGTTGATCCGAGGAAAGTTGAAACAGTGGTGAATTGACATGCACCCAAGCCAAAGGATGAGGTGAGGATTTTTCCGGTCGGCAAAGTTATTGTGGAGGCTTGTGGAAGGATTCTCTATGATAGCTGCTCCGATGACTAAGTTATTGAGGAAGAATCAGAAGTTTATCTAAAGTGATGAATGCCAGAAGAGCTTTGAGGAGCTCAATCACAGATTAACAAGTGCTCCAGTTTTGATTCTGCTTATTAGAGATGAAGGGTATATAGTGTATAGTGATGCTTCGAGGAAGGGTCTAGGTTGTGTATTGATGCAGGGAGACAGGGTGATAGCTTATGCTTCTCAACAACTAAAGCCATATGAGTTGAATTATCTGACCCATGATTTGAAATTGATAGCAGTGATCTTTACCTTGAAAATTTGGAGGCATTATCTATATGGGGTTCAGACGAGGATCTTTACTGATCATAAGAGTCTCAAGTACTTACTAAGCCAGAAAGAACTGAATTTGAGACAGAGAAAGTGGATTAAGTTACTTAAGGATTATGACTTGCTGATTGAGTACCATCCAGGGAAGGCAAATGTAGTGGCAGATGCTTTGAATAGGAAATCCTCAATAACCCATGTTCGGACAGTTTATCTACCTTTATTAGAAGAGAAGGCCAAGCTTAAGATAAGCTTGAAGCAGGAGGAACCAAATTGCCTTCTAGCTAACTTTAGAGTGAGGCCAATACTCAGGGAGAAGGTTAGGGAGTTACAGGCACTAGATGCAGAATTAAGCAAGCTTCGAGAAGAAATTCAGAATGGCAAGAATTATGAAGTAGTAGTGAGGGATGATGGGCTCATGACAGTAATAAACAAACTTTGTATTCCAGATGTCAAGGAGGTGAAGGATGAGATTTTGGATGAGGCACACAATGCGCCTTATGCCATGCACCCAGTTAGCATCAGGATGTACAGGTATTTGAGAGAGCATTTCTAGTGGAAGGGTATGAAGAGGGATGTAGCAGAGTATGTAAGTAAGTATCTAGTGTGTCAGCAAGTCAAGGCTGAACACCAGGCAAGTTAAGCCCATTGTCCATTCCTGAGTGGAAGTGGCAAAGGGTAACCATGGATTTTTTGATGGGTTTGCCCAAGAACAGTAAGAAGCATGATGCCATATGGGTTATTGTGGATCGGTTAACGAAGTCAGCCCATTTTCTGGCAATTAAACAGACTGATTCTTTTCTTGTCCTAACAAAGAAGTACATTGATGAGAAAGTGAGATTACATGGGATTCCATAGTTTCTGATAGAGACCCTCGGTTTACTTCGAGATTCTGGGGAAGCATGCAAGAAGCTTTAGGAACTAAGCTGAATTTTACCATGGCTTTTCACCCTCAGACGGATGGTCAATCTGAGACGACCAGTCGGACACTTGAGATCGTGAGTTCGCCGCAGCGAAGGTTCATTCGCTCACCGCGGCGTAGCTTCCTGAAAGGTTTCGCCGCGGAGAGAGAACACAGGTCGCGGCGACGCCCGCCTTTGCTTCTGAGGGATCTTTCTGTAAATTTTTAATTTCTAAGTCTTCCCTCCAAGCCCAAGCCTCATGCTTTCGTGTCCGATGTTGGGCTTCGGAAACGAGGTCCAACATGCATCATCATTTTGTAACTGAATGGAATAAAGACCATCAAATAATGTACTATAACCAATAACTTAAGTTCCATTACATAAACTGAAACCAAAATCTGCAAAGTTAAAGGAAAAACCAAAACGTACAAGTCTTGATACATAAATCAAATTTCTAGAGAAATTTGAAACATAAAAGGTCTTTTCCAAATACAAAATAAAGTCACTTCTTGAAACCAAACTACATGTGCCAATAGCTTCCACATATGAACTCGTCTTGCTTCCTGAATAGATGTATTGTTCACTTTCCACTAGCTTCCTTAGGTTTTGCATACCCTGCAAGGTATTTAAAACATAGATTGTAGAACCAGAATCCATCATGTGTTATGATTAACATTATCCATATTACATTCATAACAAAAAAAAAAGAAATTGGAGTACCTTTCTTTTCGAGGTAGTTCTTACATTTAGCACAGACTTTCTTCATATTTCCCTTCTTGCAGAAGAAACACTTTGACAATTTCTTTACATCATATTAAGGAGAAATTTTGCCTTTTCCCTTATTTTTTGACATCATCCTATCTCTTCTTTCCTGAAATAGTCAAATTCACCCTTTCACTCTCTTCCATCAACAACCTCTTCTCTTCTTGCACACATATGGTCAACAGTTCATTGATCGACCACTTGTCTTTGTGTATGCTATAAGAGATTTTGAAAGGATCGTTTTGTTAGGCAGAGTGCACAAAATCTCATGTACCAAGAAAGATTATGATATTGTAACCTCCAAGGCTTTCAGTTGAGCTATTATGTCCCTCATATGCATGATATGATCACGTACGCCCTTTATTCTAGTGAGCCTCAAGAATGACAACTGAATAATCAAGGTGTTGGCAAGGGTCTTATTAGATGTAGCTAATTACTCATCAATGGCCTTCAATAGATCCCTAACATTATTATGCTATTTGACAGAACTACGAATACTAACAGATATTTTTGTCTTTATGAACATTACAGAGAGGTGATTAGATCTCTCCCATTTTTCTTAAAGAGCAACAATGTCTGGAGTGCTGGTTTTAGTCATACTCGATGGTACATCCTTCCTAATAGCATAGTCTATATCCATCTAGCCCAAATAAAGCAGAATTTTCTCCTTTCACACCTTATAATTGTCACCTCTCAATTCCGGAATATCACACTTAATATTAGAAATATTCACAGTCTGAGTAACTGCAAATTCAAAAATAAAATATATGATTGTTATATATAATTTGAGACCAATAATAATTCATTTTTTACCAATATAAATCATGCTTTTAACAGATGAATCTAATGATAAAAGACTTGTCTCAGAGGCTAAAGTTCTACTCAATTAGATTCATTTATAACTTTATGACAAAACTATTGAATTATGTTCCTTCCTTAATTCCTCGTATGTAGATTAAAAATATAATATGATATTTCATCCTAATTAATCATACAAACATAACAAAATTCTGTGAGTAGATTTTATCATATCACCTATGATTAATTACAATTAACGATTTAATGTGATCTTAAAACTAAATATATAATCGTAATTAATTTGAGATGCTATGGCTCCTCCCAATTAATTAAAATTATATTGATTCCTCACATTACCTTAAGCTTAAATAAAGCCTAAACATTTGCATCAATTTATAAATAATGCAAATAAATCAAATAATAATGCACAAATTATTTAATCTAATTTTGCATGTATAATGATCATAAATTTATACACACAATTTTCAATTAATCATATGTAATTTTGTAAATAATTAAAAATTATAACTAGCATGTCAAATTTAATTCCAACATTAGAAATAGAAATTAAAAATTATATTTTGATAAAAATATTAATACCAAAATGACTTTATAATTAACATCACAACAAAATGGGGTAGGTCTTGATTAACCCAATAATTACTAATATTAACATAATTAATATTAATGAATTTTTTTGGGCTCTGATACTAAATGTAAAAACAACATGCATCTCCAAAAACACAAAGATCATTTACGTGTAAACAAAATACATACATGTTATTCATGCATTTAACAACAAAAGCTTAACTGAAAAATATAACTCCCATTGCTCTGTATATGGCTAGTAACATCTCTAATATTTTGAATCTTCTAGCCTTTATTTTCATAATGTGATAATGTTGAAATTCTTTTTTGTGTGTTAGAAGATAGGGACCCAAAACTGTTTATAAATTACTTCATCACCACTACCCATCACAAAGGATGAAACATGATGAAGTATGGGTGTTAACATTTATGTGGATAAGGGTTAATCATTAAATGGACCATAATCTCAGCAATAGGAAGATTTGAGAAAATCTTACAAGGGAAGCTCAAGCTTATACAACATGACATAACTTGTCCAAGTCCATTCAAGAAGGAAGTAGGATCACATCTAATACATACCTGCAACAAGTGACGCGTTTTGTCACCCATGATGGGTCAACACTTCATCATCTGGCATGAATAACTACCATCGGTAGTTATTCATAGATGAAATATATAAGTAGACAAAACAACGGTTTGAAAAGGTTGAACGTTTTATATTTTGTCCGATCAAAACTGTTGCTTGGGAGAACTTCTGGAGAGGAGAATTTCATGTTCTTTAATCGGTGGAAATCAACAAAGCATCAAGTCAAGTATGTTTTGTTTCCTCCAAACATATATATAATCGATCCTATATGTTATATGATATGTTCATATGAAAGTCTAACATTGGTATCACAGCATATGGTTTTTTTCATGATTTGTTATATATGTTCTACCGTCTACAAATGGATGCTTCATGTTTGTTCATATCTGGGTTTGTTCTGATTGTGTTTTGCTCTGTTTTGTATTTGAGACAAATCAAAACGTTTTGCTATTTTGGTTCACCGAACGGTGTTATCAAACCAACCCATGAATTAATTTCGGTGATAAATGATTTCTTGTTTTTTTTTCGAGTTTCTCCTTCAATCTTGTTAACTGAGAACACAATCACTGTTAATCATCGGTGTTAGTTTATATCTCTTCTTCGGTGTGATATCCCGACCATTTTTGGCATGATTAATTAGAGTGAGAAAATCACACTACCAAATAAGATGGTAACTGTTTAGAGTGATAGTTTCTTCGGTATGATAATTTACATATGTTGCCTCATGCAAGGGAGGAGTCTTGATAACGTCTGTGAAGAAGAAGCCTTAAAAGAAAAAAAATCAAAACACAAAGAAAAGAACGAACCAGAGGCGTTGGGGAAGATGGTGAAGCGTCTGGAGCATGCGTACGCTACGCCACCCAACATCGTCTGGCGTGTGCCACGCACGCGCCAGATGGTGAGATGCTCAGCCGCAGCGCTGGCGCGTGCACTACACGCGCCAGACGCTACCTCCAGGCCCGATTTCCTTTGGTTTTGGGATGTTTCCTCCAAGCCCAGTTTCAGATTTTGGGCTGTTTTTTTTATTTGGGCTCTTGAGGGTTATATGCACTCAATGTTTCTTTGTGACCCACATTAGAATGGACTTCTACATAATATAATGAAATGATTTAGAAATTAGTTTTCTAATTTCCACGAACTAATTTATTTAATTAAATTAGTTTATAAAATATTATACTAAAGGAAATTGATTAGCTCAATCATTTAAAAAAATAGAAATAAGTTTCTAATTATTTAGACAATTTTTTAAGAGAGAAAAATAAAATAACTAATTTGTTTAGTTAAAATACCCTTAGAAATAAACTATTTTGTTGGTTTATTTTCTAATTGAGAAATACTAATTTGTTTCATTAAAATGAAATATTTTTATTTATTTACTTAGAAATTAGTTTCTAATTAAACCAAGAGAATTGATTAGGTCAATTATAAGGTAAATTAGAAATAAGTGTCTAATTACTTAGAGATTAAAATTTTTGATTCGCTCAATAAATTGTTGATAAACAATATATTACAAAATAATTTTTTTTTTAATTATTTCAATATATGAGCATAAGTTCGCTAAGTGTTAGAAAAAAAATTTTATTTTTTTATATTCTTCTGATTCCTGAAAATTTGGTTTTTCAGGACAATGCCTATTATTAAGCAAACACGCAAGCTTATTCGAGGTGAGGCATGTAAGAGATTAATTAGAAGCATGTATATGCAAGCTAGTCAACATGCACTTAATGCTTGAGATGATCTAACACAAGATGTTATTGCAATAATAACATGATGCAAGCGCTATATTTTGGAGGTTGTCTAGCTTATAAGGATGTCAAGTAAAGTACATGACTTTACTTGCAACATCGCCTCAACCTCAAGGCTTAACTATTGAAAATGCTATGGAATAATATGCCCGAGAAGACTTATAATTTGTTAGTGATGACATTTATGAAAAGGATGCGATAAGAGAGTTAATTAGACTTTATATCCTATAGGTCTTCCAATGGAAATAGTTAGATCTATTATAAATCAAAGCTTCAGAATGTTTCACGCGAACTCGTGAACTCATTTCGCAGTAGGTTCGTTACCTATAAATTGTTCATAGGTATACAATAGGTTGTTTGTTTTATAAGAACTAGGTCTTAATATTTATGTAATATGTTTACATGAATTTTATATAAGAATTAGTCTAGAGTAAAGTAATTAGGATTTGATTGCTGTATGAATGATGATTGAACACATTTTGTGGACTTTTGATTTCATAAGCAATTGTAATCGAATTATTTGCTCTATGAACGATTAATGTGACATTAACGTGTATGTATTTCTTTCTTATTATAGAAACTTAGTGTTTCGATAATGGCTATTGCTTCGAAGAATATAGTTGCTGAACTTAATAGGGGTGAGAAACTCAATGACGACAATTACGAGATTTGGAGTATGAAAATCCAATATGCACTAGAAGAGCAAGAGGCTCTAGAACTATTAAACCTGACTACGAATGTTCCTAAGGAGGGCACTACAGCCCAACATAGATGGGACCGTGATGCGTATGACTTATGGAAAAAGAAAAACTCTTTAGCTTGCATCACGTTGCTGAGTAGCATAGATAATGATATCATGCGTGAGTTCCGTAAGTTTGAAACTACAAAGGACATGTGGTCGGCATTGGCTGCTCGTTTTGGAGGTGCTTCAGTGACCAAAGTGAGGTCACTTACAATTAAGTTTGACACTTATAAGAAGCGCCCAGACGATTCAATGCAGAAGCATTTCAAAAAAATGTCTAACATGGTAAGTGAGTTACGTGATGTTGGTCATGAGTTGTCTGATGAGCAACAGGTGCAAGCTGTGATCCGTTCACTGCCTCAGAGTTGGGAGCATATGAAGATGCACCTAACTCATAATGAAAACATCAAGACAATGGAAGATGCTACGAGGCATCTTATCTTGGAGGAAGAGCGTCTTAAAGCCTCAAAGATGTCATCTGAGGCATATGCAGTTAATTCTAGCTCACATGGAGCCATGAACAAGAAACGCAAGCATCATGGTGGATATAAGTGGAAAAGGAATAAGAAATTCAACCACTCCCCTCAGGAATCCAAGAAGAAAAATTGGAACCAACGTGGAAAGGGAAAGCGTCCCTTCAAGAAGAAGAACATGAAACATGTGAAATGCTATAATTGTGGTAATAAGGACCACTTTGCTCGAGATTGTATCGAGCCCAAGAAGGTACAACTTTATAGTACAAACATTTGTTATGTGAATGTTTCTTGTTCTGTTTTTCTAACTGAATCACATCCTTTGTGGATTGTAGACTCAGGAGCAACCAACCATGTAGCGAAGGATTGCGATGCCTTCGGTGAGTTTCGTAAACTCCCACATGGTAGTCGATGGCTTTATGTAGGTGACAATTCCAAAGTTGATGTACAAGGAATTGGGACATGTAAATTGGACATGCGTGGAGGACGAACTCTCATCCTACATGAAGTATTATTTGCTCCACAGATTCGTAGGAATCTTTTATCTGTATTGATGTTAGTTAAACTTGGTTTTAATGTAAATTTCCACAGTGGTGGAATGGATTTGTATCTTAGATCTATTAATTATAGTCATGGTTTTTTATTGGATGGTTTTATTGTGCTGGATGTGTTAAAGGAAAATAATAATATTAGTTATTCATTATTCACATCTAGTAATTCCAACAATGATGCAACTTTGTGGCACGCTAGACTATGCCATATTGGTCAAAATCGAATAAGTCGATTGGCTAAAGAAGGACTGTTAGGTAATCTAAGTCAAGTAGATCTACCCATATGTGAGCATTGTTTAGCTGGTAAAATGGCACGAAAGCCATTTGGAAAGGGAACACGAGCTTTATATCCATTGCAATTAATTCATTCTGACATCTGTGGTCCAATGAATGTAAGGGCTAGACGTGGGGAAATCTATTTCATCACGTTCATAGATGACTATACTCGGTATGGTCATATCTATTTGATTTCTCATAAATCAGAAGCATTCGATTGTTTCATAAAATACTCAAACTTGATTGAGAATCAATTAGATAAGAAAATAAAAGCATTACGAACTGATCGTCGAAAAAGTTCAAGGCTTTCTGTGATGAAAAAGGAATAGAAAGGCAATTAACAATTCCTAGAACCTCACAACAAAATGGCGTCACTGAAAGACGAAATAGGACGCTATTAGAAATGATTTGGTCCATGATGACCCAAGCAAATTTACCAATCACCTTTTGGGGTGATGCGTTGCTAATGTACCACTTATGTACTTAATCGTGTGCCCACAAAATCGCCACTAGCACACCATACGAGTTGTGGACCGGTAGGAGGCTCGATATGTCAAGTCTCCGACTTTGGGATGTGCAGACCTATGTTCATGATCTCTTTCACAAACATTGGAAATTAGCCCAAGAGGGAGAAAAGTATTTTATCGACACTCGTAACACTAAAAGGATACGTGTTCATAAGTGAACAAGGTAGTGGAGGTGTAACTGAATTTGAATCACGAGATGTAACATTCTTAGAGAATGATTTTTCCAAGCAAGGCGAAATAGGTAAAGACCTATTATTATATGAGTCGTTTGATCAGAATGATTCTGTTATGCAGAATCAAGATGAGGAACTTCAACCAAGTGGGAGCAATTCCACAGAAAGGTTCTCTATGATAACTGATCCAAGTGGGAGCAATCAAATCAATCATGAATTTGTTCATGATGAACCTCGGTTAAGACGGAGTAATCGAGGGATAATTCCTCGACGTCGTTTTGAGATTGAAGGAGAAATTAATATGATTGTTCCACAAGAAGAAGAAGAGCCAAGGAATGTAAATGAGGCTCTTACTGGCCCTGCTAAAGAAGAATGGATAAAAGCAATGACAGAAGAAATGGCTTCTGTAAGCTCAAATCAAGTATGGGACTTGGTTGACCTTCCTGAAGGACATAAAGCAATTGGGAACAAGTGGGTTCTCAAAATTAAGCGAAAAGTTGATGGCAATATCGAAAGATATAAGGCACGTCTTGTAACAAAAGGATACACGCAACAGGAGGGAATTGATTGTGAGGAAACCTTTTCACCTGTTGTAAAGTTTGCTTCAATCCGTCTTATTCTGGCTATAGTAGCCAGTATGGATCTTAAATTATATCAAATGGATGTAAAAACTGCTTTTCTCAATGGAGAATTAGATGAAGAAATCTATATAAAACAACCTGAAGGTTTCATCAAGGCAGGTCATGAAAATAAAGTATGTCGTTTATTAAAATCAATGTATAGCCTAAAGCAGTCTTCAAGACAATAGTATATTCGTTTTCATAACGTAATCATTTCGTATGATTTTCAAATGATCGATGAAGACCATTGTGTGTATGTTAAAAGATCCAAAGATAAATTCGCAATTTTATCTTTATACGTGGATGATATATTGATTGCTTGTAATGACTGTGTGTTTCTTAAGCAAATCAAAGAATGGTTATCATCTGAATTTGAAATGAAAGACATGGGTGAAGCGGCATACATTCTTGGAGTCAAGATTTCAAGAGATCGTTCAAAGAAATTATTATCGCTTTCACAAGCAATGTACATACAAAGAATTCTTGAACGATTCCGTATGCAAGATTGCAAACCAATTGATAATCCTATTGCTAAGAATGAAGGCCTTAGTAAAAGAAATTGCCCGTCAACGCCACAAGAAAGGGAACAAATGAAGCATGTTCCCTACACTAGTGCAGTTGGAAGTCTAATGTAAGCAATGATGTGTAGAAGACCGATATTTGTTATGTTGTTGGGATGGTAAGCGATATCACCAAATCCAAAGCCAAGCACATTGGAAAGCAAGAAAGAGAATATTGAGGTATCTCAAGGAACCGTCAACTATGCATCAGGTTATCAAGGCAATGATCTATGTATACAAGGATATACAGATGCAGACTAGGAGGAGATTTAGATGAAAGAAAATCTACTCAGATATGTATTCTTACTAAACCATGGAGCAATATCACGGAAAAGTAAGAAACAATCCTGCGCTGTATTATCCACAATGGAAGCTGAATTTATAGCGCTCTCAACTACAATACAAGAGGTCAGATGGCTTCATCGATTCTTGGCATTTGGGAGTCACTAAAAGCTAAATTAATCCAAAGGACCATCAATCGTGATAGTCAAGTCGCAATCGCTATACAAAAGACCCCAAATTTCATCAGAAGACAAAGCACATAGATACTAAATACAATTATGTGAAAGATATAGTTGCACGAGGAGAAGTAAACATGAAATATATATCTACGCTGAGATATGATAGCAGCACCCAATGACAAAGCCAATTTCTAGAGATATATTTATCGGGCATGTAAAGTCACTAGATCTGTAGATGTTGAAATGTACCGATAAAACATTTTCAATGTATGTTCACTCGCTTTAATGTCACTTGTTCGATATAATGTATGATGAAGATTATATATTGTGTATCATTTGATTCACTTAATATATGTGTTTTATGTACAGATATATTTTGAGATGAATCATAAGTACATGAGACAGATTATAGATTGGCCCTCTCACACGGGAAATCGCCTCTAGTGTTTATGGTCGCTAGAGATGAGGCATGTTTAAAGTTTATTATCTAGGTGATAATTGAGAGCGCGAAACTTAAACCATAAATGCCACAAACCCCCAATGTGAGCATTGTGGGAAACTTCACCAAATAGAGTGCTTCAAGTTACTTGGAGCCTGTTTTCAATGCGGAGAGAAGGGACATATGATCAGGAATTTTCCACAGGTACCGAGATAAGAAGGGTCACATTTTCAAGCCCCGAGGCGAAAGGTAAGTAAAGGGGAACCAGCCGCCATCGAGGTAGGCCGAAACAAAGTGGCATTCCTCCAAGAAGGCCAAGGGTCGTGCATGTGCAAGTGGTGTTTGTCATGACTAGGAGGAAGTCAGAATGCACTCAAGTTGTCACTGTATGGCTCGCTTATTTGATTCAAAAGATATGTTTTAATTGATTCTGGTTCCACGCATTCTTTTGTTTCTGCAAGCATAGCATTGCATGGTGTGAATTCAGAGCCTTTGGATAACTCTTTGATTGTTAGTACTCCTTTAGGGAGGAATGTGGTGATCAGTCAAGTATATAAGGGTTGTGAACTCTTCATTGATGGTGCTAGATTGGTAGTGGACTTACTAGCTCTAGACCTAAAAGGGTTAGATATTATATTGGGAATGGATACTATGGAAAAATATCTGGCGAAGCTGGACTGTGGCTTGAAAGAGGTGAAATTTGATTTGAGCAATGGTGAGAAGGTGATTTTCAGAGCAGACAGAAAAAACACCATCGCCAAGAATTATTTCGGCTATGTTAGCTGACAGAATGATGGGCAAGGGATGCGAAGCCTTTTTGGCACATGTTGTGGATACCGATGTGAATGAAGGGAAGTTAGAGGATTTTCCTATTGTGAGGGAGTTTTCATAAGTGTTCCCAGAGGAATTACCAGGTTTGCTACCGGTGAGGGAAATCAAGTTTGCCATCGACTTGATTCCTGAAACCGCACCTATTTTAGTACCGCCTTATAAGATGGCTCCACCTGAGTTGAGAGAGCTTAAGGAATAGTTGGAGGAACTGTTAGAGAAGTGGTATGTTAGACCGAGTTCGTCACCTTGGGGAGCACCGGTTCTGTTTGTCAAAAAAAAAGATGGAACATAGCGGATGTGTATTGACTATCGGAGACTCAACAAGGTGACAATTAAGAACAAGTATCCTCTATCACGAATAGATGATCTGTTTGACCAGCTGCAGGGAGCAAGAGCCTTCTCCAAAATTAATCTCAGGTCAGGCTATCATTAGCTCATAATCAAGGAGTCTAATGTAAGCAAGACAACCTTTAGGACTCGGTATGGGCATTATGAATTTTTGGTCATGCCATTTGGTTTGACCAATGCTCCAGCTGCTTTTATGGATCTTATGAATAGGGTCTTTAAGGAGTATCTGGATCAGTTTGTCATAGTGTTTATAGATGACATTCTGGTGTATTCCAAGAGTGAAGAAGAACACGAGGAGCATCTCAGACTCAGATTGCAGTATAATCGAGGGAGGGAGAGCTTTATGCTAAGTTCAGCAAGTGTGAGTTTTGGCTTCATGAGGTGACATTCCTTGGACATGTGATTTCGCAAGATGGTGTACATGTTGATATGAGGAAAATTGAAACAGTGGTGAATTAACATGCACCCAAGCCAGTGACAGAGGTGAGGAGTTTTCTGAGTCTGGCAGGTTATTACAGGAGGTTTGTGGAAGGATTCTCTATGATAGCTGCTTCGATGACTAAGTTATTGAGGAAGAATCAAAAGTTCATCAAAAGTGATGAATGCCAGAAGAGCTTTGAGGAGCTCAATCACAGATTAACAAATGCTCCAGTTTTGATTCTGCCTATTAGAGATGAAGGGTATACAGTGTATAGTGATGCTTCGAGGAAGGTTCTGGGTTGTGTATTGATGTAGGGAGACAGGGTGATAGCTTATGCTTCTCAACAACTAAAGTCATATGAGTTGAATTATCCGACCCATGATTTGAAATTGATAGCAGTGATCTTTACCTTGAAAATTTGGAGGCAATATCTATATGGGGTTCAGACGAGGATCTTTACTGATCATAAGAGTCTCAAGTACTTACTAAGCCAGAAAGAACTGAATTTGAGACAGAGAAAGTGGATTAAGTTACTTAAGGATTATGACTTGCTGATTGAGTACCATCCAGGGAAGGCAAATGTAGTGGCAGATGTTTTGAATAGGAAATCCTCAATAACCCATGTTCGGACAGTTTATCTACCTTTATTGGAAGAGATGGCCAAGCTTAAGATAAGCTTGAAGCAGGAGGATCCAAATTGCCTTCTAGCTAACTTCAGAGTGAGGCCAATACTCAGGGAGAAGGTTAGGGAGTTACAGGAACTGGATGCAGAATTAAGCAAGCTTCGAGAAGAAATTCAGAATGGCAAGAATTATGAAGTAGTAGTGAGGGATGATGGGCTCATGACAGTAAGAAATAGACTTTGTATTCCAGATGTCAAGGAGGTGAAGGATGAGATTTTGGATGAGGCACACAATGCGCCTTATGTCATGCACCCAGTTAGCATCAGGATATACAGGGATTTGAGAAAGCATTTCTAGTGGAAGGGTATGAAGAGGGATGTAGCAGAGTATGTAAGTAAGTGTCTAGTGTGTCAGTAAGTCAAGGCTGAACACCAGGCAAGTTAAGCCCATTGTCCATTCCTGAGTGGAAGTGGCAAAGGGTAACCACGGATTTTTTGATGGGTTTGCCCAAGACCAGTAAGAAACATGATGTCATATGGGTTATTGCGGATCGGTTGACGAAGTCAGCTCATTTTCTGGCAATTAAACAGACTGATCCTTTGCTTGTCCTAACAAAGAAGTACATTGATGAGAAAGTGAGATTACATGGGATTCCAGATTCCATAGTTTCCAATAGAGACCCTCGGTTTACTTCGAGATTCTGGGGAAGCATGCAAGAAGCTTTAGGAACTAAGCTAAATTTTACCATGGCTTTTCACCCTCAGACGGATGGTCAATCTGAGAGGACCATTCGGACACTTGAGATCGCGGGTTCGCCGCAGCGAAGGTTCATTCGCTCACCGCGGCGTAGCTTCCTGAAAGGTTTCGTCGCGGCGAGACAACACAGGTCGCGGCGACGCCCGCCTTTGCTTTCGAGGGATCTTTTTGTAAATTTTCAACTTCTAAGTCTTCCCTCCAAGCCCAAGCCTCATGCTTCCGTGTCCGATGTTGGGCTTCGGAAACGAGGTCCAACATGCATCATCATTTTGTAATTGAATGGAATAAAGACCATCAAATAATGTACTATAACCAATAACTTAAGATCCATTACATAAACTGAAACCAGAATCTGCAAAGTTAAAGGAAAAACCAAAACGTACAAGTCTTGATACATAAATCAAATTTCTAGAGAAATTTGAAACATAAAAGGTCTTTTCCAAATACAAAATAAAGTCACTGCTTAAAACCAAACTACATGTGCCAATAGCTTCCACATATGAACTCGTCTTGCTTCCTGAATAGATGTATTGTTCACTTTCTACTAGCTTCCTTAGGTTTTGCATACCCTACAAGGTATTTAAAATATAGATTGTAGAACCAGAATCCATCATGTGTTATGATTAACATTATCCATATTACATTCATAACAAACAAAAGAAATTGGAGTACCTTTCTTTTCGAGGTAGTTCTTACATTTAGCACAGACTTTCTTCATATTTCCCTTCTTGTAGAAGAAACACTTTGACAATTTCTTTACATCAGATTAAGTAGAAATTTTGCCTTTTCCCTTATTTTTTTACATCATCCTATCTCTTCTTTCCTGAAATAGTCAAATTCACCCTTTCACTCTCTTCCATCAACAGCCTCTTCTCTTCTTGCACACATATGGTCAACAGTTTATTGATCGACCACTTGTCTTTATGTACGTTATAAGAGATTTTGAAAGGATCATTTTGTTAGGCAGAGTGCACAAAATCTCATGTACCAAGAAAGATTATGATATTGTAACCTCCAAAGCTTTCAGTTGAGCTATTATGTCCCTCATATGCATGATATGATCACGTACGCCCTTTATTCTAGTGAGCCTCAAGAATGACAACTGAATAATCAAGGTGTTGGCAAGGGTCTTATTAGATGTAGCTAATTGCTCATCAATGGCCTTCAATAGATCCCTAACATTATTATGCTATTTGACAGAACTACGAATACTAACAGATATTTTTGTCTTTATGAACATTACAGAGAGGTGATTAGATCTCTCCCATTTTTGTTAAAGAGCAACAATGTCTGGAGTGCTGGTTTTAGTCATACTCGATGGTACATCCTTCCTAATAGCATAGTCTATATCCATCTAACCCAAATAAAGCATAATTTTCTCCTCACACCTTATAATTGTCACCTCTCAATTCAGGAATATCACACTTAATATTAGAAATATTCACAGTCTGAGTAACTGCAAATTCAAAAATAAAATATATGATTGTTATATATAATTTGAGACCAATAATAATTCATTTTTTACCAATATAAATCATGCTTTTAACAGATGAATCTAATGATAAAAGACTTGTCTGTAGGCTAAAGTTCTACTCAATTAGATTCATTTATAACTTTATGACAAAACTATTGAATTATGTTCCTTCCCTTAATTCCTCGTATGTAGATTAAAAATATAATATGATATTTCATCCTAATTAATCATACAAATATAACAAAATTCATGTGAGTAGATTTATCATATCACCTATGATTAATTACAATTAACGATTTAATATGATCTTAAAACTAAATATATAATCGTAATTAATTTGAGATGCTATGGCTACTCCCAATTAATTAAAACTATATTGATTGCTCACATTACCTTAAGCTTAAATAAAGCCTAAACATTTGCATCAATTTATAAATAATGCAAATAAATCAAATAATAATGCACAAATTATTTAATCTAATTTTGCATGTATAATGATCATAAATTTATACACACAGCTTAATTAATCACATATAATTTTGCAAATAATTAAAAATTATAACTAGCATGTCAAATTTAATTCCAACATTAGACATACAAATTAAAAATTATATTTTGATAAAATATTAATACCAAAATGACTTTATAATTAACATCACAACAAAATGGGTTAGGTCTTGATTAACCTAATAATTACTAATATTAACATAATTAATATTAATGAATTTTGTAGGCTCGATACTAAATGTAAAAACAACATGCATCTCCAAAAACACAAAGATCATATACATACATGTTATTCATGTATTTAACAACAAAAGCTTAACTGAAAAATATACCTCCCATTCCTCCGTAGATGGCTAGTAACATCTCTGATATTTTGAATCTTCTAGCCTTTATTTTCATAATGTGATAATGTTGAAATTCTTTTTTGTGTGTTAGAAGATAGGGACCCAAAACCGTTTATAAATTGCTTCATCACCTCTGCCCATCACAAAGGATGAAACATGATGAAGTATGGGTGTTAACATTTACGTGGATAAGGGTTAATCATTAAATGGACCATAATCTCAACAATAGGAAGATTTGAGAAAATCTTACAAGTGAAGATCAAGCCTATACAACATGACATAACTTGTCCAAGTCCATTCAAGAAAGAAGTAGGATCACATCTAATACATACCTGCAACAAGTATGAACACTGCTTAAGTATATACAATATTAATATACGAAAAGGATGATCACGCTTAATATACGAAGTGACATTTAAAAGTCATTAAAGTAGGAAAGGTACAGAGTCGGTTAATAAAATTTTCTCGGTAACCAAACATGAGATTCAATTCAATTGCAGACTTACCATCACATCTTTCTCTTAAGTTCTTTGAAACAACGATCAAAATCAAGCTAACAATATTCAACATCAAGCTTCAATAATATTGCATTACTAGTAGGAAGTCTATAAAAATGCGCCCAAGTGGTAGTGAAAATGGTAGATATAATCAAATCGGAATAGTTTATCTAAAAAATAAAAGGTTGAAAAAAAAATATTATCTTAGGTTAGAAAAAAAATTATTATCTTGTAGTCTTTCGTTTTAAAGAACAGTGAAAGAACAAGATGATCACCAGAAAACATAAGAAATGTGTAATATGTGGCCAGTCCCGGTCCCTTTCAACCATTAAATGCACTTATTATATCCTTTTAAGACTTTCGCACTCATTTTTTAGACTTTTTTTTATTTAAAATGCAAGTGTGCATTATATGTCAGACATCTAAGGAAGTCCTTGAGCTCTTATCAAAATTCGGCCAACTTATAAATTAGAGAACGACTAATGAAATCAGCTAAATCATATGTGACAAATTTGGGCAGCAAAATGCGTCAAATTTTGTCTATAAATATGAGCCTTCTGCAAGCCTTTCAAAGGATCCCAACATCTGAAGCTCTTCTTCCTTCTTTTACGAGCTTCTATCCTTCCTTCTTCTTTTAGCCTAAAAAATTAATCTAAGTGAGGTGTTATTCTATACAGTTTTGATAAGTGTAAATTGTATCGTATTTTAGGACATAGTTTGATATGTGTTTATGTTAGAATAGTGCCTTAAAGGTAATCGCCTTTAGCATGTTTTGTACAAAGTTGTGTATAAACTTTATTTTCAGTAATGAGGAAAGACATATTTCATTAATTTGGTCTTCATTATTTATGAATTGATACTGATCAATAAGAAAACTAATGAAGTCCATAATATATGACATAGCATAAATGAAATTATAATGTGATCATATTATTGAGATTTTTATCATTTTCAATTAAGTCAGTATCTAAATTATCCTTAATCATAGGATTAATGAGATTGACTATCATTAATCTGGATATGCTAGCACATGTCAAACTCTTTGATTTGATCAAGCAGTGGATCTCAAAAACTGTAAACATGAGATGTTTAGAGTTGAGATGTAGATGCTTACTAAAAGCAGTAAGTACATTGGATGACCTACTATGAGATCATCACATGGATGTCCTATTCTAATTTTAGTGATAATCTCATCATAGCAATGGTGCAAGTATCCTTAGACTTGAGGTACTCAAGGATATCTTGGATACTGATTCTATGCTTTGACTCCATTCCTTGTTGTCTTTCAGAGGTCATTCATAGGGTGTTGATTAGGTACGGCTTGAGGTATTTGAAGGTAATTAAGTAGCCAATAAAGGATCCACCACTTCTGTGATAGCAAAAGATAATACCCACGGCCTCTTATCGGGGTCATTACTTGGAAATCTTTGGCCGGAGTACATATGTCATAAAGAATGTCTTCATGGACATATAGAGTAATGAGTCCCAAGGCGAGAACTAATATCACTTGGACTGGATTTGACGTAGTCAGTCTAATGAGAGTTAACACTTTGCCCATTTTCATAACCAAGTGGGGTATAACACGGTGAAATGATGAATTACACAACAATTGTCTATGGGAGAGTTCGTTAGATGGTTCGTGATGAGCACAAGTTCGTTTATCAAAACACTTACTTTCCAATCAATTGGAGGTCATGATGTATTGCTAGATACCACTCATGACTTGCTTAAATTAAGAGTTAATATAAGTAACCAATATAATCATAAACCTAATGGGTCACACGTATAAGAGTGACTCGGAGGATTCATAAAATAGTTTTGGATAGAGATCTATTATATGGAGAGCAATAGAACCAAATAGATATCGATGATATCGGGATATGTCCTGATGAGATCGCGACGTTGATATTACTAAAATAGGTCTCCAGTGTTTTCTACACCCAGAACCCGATAGGACTAATCCCAATATGACTAGACCACCTCAGCATATAAATAAATCAAACAAAAATAAGCAAATAAATCAAGACAACACAAAACACGCATATGCAATAATGAGACAATGACTTCAACTTAGCAAAACAAATTTAAATATAAATACATTCCTTTAAGTTGTTTTGACTTAGCAAACGTTTAAGTATGGGATGTGATAAGTGTAAATTGTATAGCATTTTAGGGTATAGTTTGATGTGTTTATCCATTAATCTAATCATTTAGTATGTGTTTAAGTTAGAATTGTGTTAGTTTGTTAATTATATGTGTTTTTAAGTATTTTATGGGTTAATACAAGCTTTTGAGCTTAAATATTATATTTTTAAGATACCTTGATGTGTTTACTAGTGTTTCAGAGTCAATATCGAAGAATAGAGGAGTTTCAAAAGACATTTGGGCTGAAACAATGGTCATGATTGTGACAGAAGGCTTAGATGTAGGCCACAATCATGACCAACAGGGCCA
This sequence comes from Erythroxylum novogranatense, assembly GCA_029891385.1. Lineage (NCBI taxonomy): Eukaryota > Viridiplantae > Streptophyta > Magnoliopsida > Malpighiales > Erythroxylaceae > Erythroxylum > Erythroxylum novogranatense. Next base: position 65,610,703 of record CM057234.1, on the reverse strand, counting down.
TGGTCATGGCCTGCATCGAACAGATGCGCAGATGCTTAAAAACTTCACGTTTCGAGGGATTTTTAGACTGTTCGGATCCTAGAAAAAATCCTAGGGCTACCCAAAACATAAAAGGTATATAAAGAATTAGACAAAAAAGATGAAGAAGCTTTTTGCATTTGCCACTTTCAAAGAAACTCTAGAGAGAATTGTTGAGAGATAGAGAAAGAGAAGAAGGAAGAGAGAAGTAGAGAAGAAGTCGATTCGACGTACTTCCTGAATTGGGAGTTTCCCGACATTGTTGCCCCCTGTCTTCACTCAGATCGTATTTCCTATTTAATTTCCATTTTTATTATTGTATAGATTTGGGAATAATAGTCTGATGATAGGATTTGTGAATGTTAAGATGTTCTAAACTCACCTTCGGGGGTTTTATCTTTGATTAATGAAATTTGATTGTTTTTTTTTACTGGATTTATTATGATTTTATTTTTCCAATTGCATAATTCAATGAAAATTTAAGAGGATGAATCGAGTGAAAATAATTAAATTGGGCTAATGAGAGTTAGAAAATTTAATAGAACGAGAATTAAATCAAATCAGTAAATTGTGTGAAGAGAGATCTTGCATAGGTTCCCAATAGTTTTTAGACAACTTCATATCTAATTAGGGTTTTGGATGGATTGTTAATCAAGAGATTGCAATTCCCATAATCTAATTACAGTTTATAAAATAGGGTTAATGGTTATAACTCAAGAGAGAGTAATCAACCCTAGGACTATCTAGAACTAATAATCTAGTGATTCATAATTGATTATATTAGCATTAAAGATAGGTAAGATTTCCTTTTCTTTCAATTGGTAGTTCCTTAGGTTGATTTTTTAGTGCACTCTGCAATTGCTAAAATTATTAATGTTTTCGTGATTGATTCTTAAATTGATTTATTTGCATTCTTGTTTTAGTTTTGTTGCATTTCTGTGAATTATTTTGGCCTTAATTTTTAGGATTAAGTTATCTCCCCTAATGGGATCGACACCTTAGGTAGTATGCAAACAACTCGTGCGCTTGCGAATTATCGAGTTTAATTAATTAAAACTTACATACATTGAGAAAACCACGATCAATCTTAATGGTAAATTTTGTATTACGTGTAAATTCATTCCACATATTAATGATGTTTGGCTCTACCTCTGGTCGTGGACGTAAGTCACGTTGGCCAAATCACGAAAATCTTTGTATCCATTGCTATTTATCTTTCTTTTATTATTTTTCGTTATTATCTTTTTGGGATATTAGATACAATCCTCAGTTCCTTTTTTAACGAATTAGTATCAGAGCCATATCTCCTTTCAAATATAGTAGCCACCATAACAATAACAAAAACTTCATTTGAAAAGTTTGACCGAAATGTCAACTTTGGTATGTGGCAACTCAAGTTGGAAGCAATTCTCATTCAGGATGGATGTGAGTTAGCACTTAATGGAGTGGAGAATAAGGTAGTTGAAATTATAGTGCAACAATTTGGAGATCTGGATAAAAGAGCTAGATCGGGCATTATATTAAATCTCTCCTGTTATACCCCAAAAAAAAATTTTTATGATGATATTAAGCATGAATTGTGATAATTGTTGTTTTATGCCTTAGTTTGAGTAAATTGGGAGTATTAGTGCATAAATTCGGTTTATTTGAGCCTAATTCGTTATGATGTGGTTTTACATGGAGATTATAGGGTAAAAGTGTGTAAGGGCATTTTAGGAAGATTGCTTAGGTTTGAATGGGTTTAGGCTTGTAAAGAGGGGTAAGTTGGTCTTTGTCCCATGCCTTAGGTTAAGAGAAAAGAAAAGAAGAAGAGGAAAAGAAAGAAAGAAATAGAAGAGAAAAGAAAGGGAATAGTGTCGTCGGTGAAGGAAGAAGAGAAGAATAAAGAGTTTTGCGATTTCAGCAATTTTCGGTAGATTAAAGACGTTTCCTGGTAAGTTTAAGTTGGATCTAACTTGTTATGGTTAGCTTTAAACTTAGATATGTTGGATATGTAGCAGAATCGACGATTTAGGGTTTTTTTTGTGAAAAGATGAGTAGATCCTTGGGTTGATGCATTTATGCTTGATTTTTGAGTTGTTAATGGGTTAGAAATGTAGCTTGAGACTTGATCTAAGACTTATGTGTGTTGCATTTGAGTTTGGGAAGAAATAGAAGTCGGAAAATGCAGAAAATAGGGGTTCGGAGTCGCAGCTCCGACCCGAAAGTCACGACGTTTTAAAGAGCACGACCGGCGTGCGAAGATTGGGTGACACGCCGCGTGCACCATGTGCACGCCGCGGCGTGCGGGTGATGAGCACGTCGTGGCACACACTTCGGTGCACGCCGCGGCGAGCGTCCCTTCGCCGCAGCGACCCCCCCTTTTTCCGAAAGTGAAATTTTTACATTTTTGGGCATATCTTTTGGTGTAGATGTCCGAGGTGATTTTGGATTCGTTTTGATCTAGAAATTAAGGACTACGAGTTGTATGAAGAAGGGAAGTTCGGAATTTGTTTCGAAGGGTTCGGGAATTTAGATGGAAGTCGAATGGAGACCTTTAATGCTTTATTTTGATTGTCAAGCTTATTGGAATATTTTCTATGGTTTGTTAATTAAATGAGAACTTGGTTTATTATAGGAACCTGTCGATTTGACCCAATCGCAAGAGGAAGGACAGCAGTGAGTCTGATACTCAAGCGATATTAGGTGGGTAATATGTTTATGGTTATTGTGTGTATGGAAAAATTGCCTGATGTATGCTTGCTTGCATTATATGACATTACTTGTATTGAATTACATGAGAAATATTGAATATGCCTTTGATTATGATTATGCATGGCTTGATAGGCCGTATGGAAATGGACAAGAATGAGAATTTAGAAAACTGTGAAAAATGCTTTGAGCATGAATCGAATGGACTAAGTGATTTGTTTAGGCAAGAGAGTTACGGATGGAGTCACATGCACGTTGACATTAAAGCCTTCTCTCGGCTGCCCGCTTGAGGCCACGAGATCCTTGAGAAATCGAACTCGGATAGTTTACGGATTAAACTTCGGTTTATCCGGATCGTTTTTACGGAACTCTCGAGCCAATTGTTTATGCATACACGATTGATTTGATGAGCATAACATATGATGGATTTGATAGACTTGTTGCATAATGATTGTTATGTTGAGAAATAGAAAGTGCATGATCTATGTCTATATGAATGTGAATAAATTGATGAATTATGATATTGCTTGATTACGTAGCTCGCTGCCAATGGCTATAAACGATATGCCATCGAGCTTCGCAGCCACCCCATTACTCTCCCTCCTCAAGTGCAGATCGAGACGATTTGTCGACCTTGCAGGCATCGAAACTTCGAGCTAGTTAGAGCCTCAGTATAAGTTAGTACTTTGGTTAGCCCACCAAGATTTCATCATGGAGCATACTTTTGTATTTTGGGCTTCAATTTCATTTTGTATTGTGCTATATATTTTGAGAATATTTGGTGACTTTCTTGAATGAGAATGATGATGATTTATGCAATTGGAATGATGAATGTATGTTTAGAATGCATGTGTACAAAGCGCGTATGTATTGATATATGTATGTCTAAATCGAATTGTATTTATGGATTTGTGTGGATGTTGGGATCGGGTCTGACAGTATTTGGGCACCCGTCGCAGGTGCGACCCGAGGGGCTGCCCTCGGGAATCGGGGATCCGGGACCCGGGCCCAACATGTTTGGTATCAAAGCGCCTAGGTTTAGGTGTCCTCGGCTTAGAATGCATAATAGGATTGTGTGATCTATGGTTATGTATTGCATTGATTAAGTGACATACATATCATGCATACATGTAGATTTTCATATAGCTAATCCTTAGTGTTTCTATTTGAAGGAGTACGATGCAACCTCGTAGAAGGACACGAGGAGTTATGCAAGGATCTGCTGCACCTGACTCTCCAACTAGGGAGGAGAGGACTGATGAGTCAAGAGTCTGTGGAATGCCGAGGCTTCGTAGGCTAGGTAGTGAGCCTGTTTTGTCGCCGACTCAGGAGTCGCCAGTCCCACAGGAACAAGTGCCTCCTTTGGATCCGAGGTTATTCCAGGTCTTTACTCAGCATTAAATGCAAAGCTATGGGTCGATGCCACGAGTTTCTGCGCCACCCTAGTTTAGAAGGGCAGACGATTTGATAGATTGAGGAAGTATGGAGTAGTGGATTTCCTTGGGACATCCGATCCCGAGGAAGCTGAGACTTGGTTGAGGAAGACTGAGAGAGTGCTCGACCAGATGGAGTGTGAGGATGACGAGAGGTCATCTGTCTTGAAGTTTGCTTGTGGAGATACACTTCACTGGTGGGAGACTGTACCAGGGAGTCAGATGAGGCCAGTAGGGTTGGCGTGGCAGGATTTTGTGGTTGCTTTCAGGAAGAAGTATCTGTCTGAGGTTTATATTCAGCAGAAGCAGAGGGAGTTCCTCATTTTGACTCAGAGGGATATGTCAGTGAGCGAGTATGAGCGTCGGTTCACGCAGTTGGCGAGGTATGCCTCCGATCTGATGTTGAGTGAAGCTGCCAGATGTCACCGGTTTGAGTCAAGCCTGCACTTGGCCATCAGAGAGAAGGTGATTATGCAGAATTTTGTGATTTCCAGCAGCTGGTTGAGACAGCTCTGAGGGTTGAGAATATAGAAAATATCAAGAATGCTGTGAACAAGAAGAGAAAGGGCAGAGAGCAGTCCAGGAGAGGAGATAGCACTAGTACTCCTATGCCAGACAGGAGTGTTAGGAGCTTCCCAGTCCAGTCAGAGGAGAGGAGCAGTGGTGCGAGCCGACCGAGGCCGATGAGGACTTCTACTGTTTCTCACCAAGCTTCAACGGTGGGTGGCGGTAGAAGGGGAGATGGGGATAGATCGTTCGTCCCGAAGTGTGAGCACTGCGGGAGAGCTCATAGAGGAGAGTGCTTCAGATTGACAGGAGCTTGTTTCAACTGTGGGGAGAAGGGACACATTGCCAGAGAGTGTCCTCAGCCTCCACGACAAGAGAGAGGTCAGATGCAAGCTCCGAGGAGGACAGAGACTATGGGACAGAGAACTGCTACAAAAGTGGGCAGTTCAGATGCGGCTAAGAGGGTGAATCTTCCGGGGAGACCGAGAGGGCAGGCACCGGCTAGGGTGTTTGCGATGACTAGGGAGGATGCTGAGACCACACCAGATGTTGTCACGGGTACAGTACAGTTATTTTCTGATGCTGTGATTGTATTGATCGATCCGGGTTCTACTCATTCGTTTGTTTCCTCGAGTAGACCTGTGTGTGATATGATTGTGAGCCCTTTCGATACTCCGCCGATGGTGAGTACCCAATCGGTCAAGACATTGTGTTTAGTCAGTATATAGAGGTTGTGAGATTCAGATTGGTGGAGAACTTCTAGTGGTCGATTTGATGCCATCAAGATGAGCGGTTTAGATGTGATTTTAGGTATGGACACATTGAAAAGTACAATGCCCGCTTGGATTGTAAATGTAAGACAGTGGAGTTTGAATTGATAGTGGAAAGAGAGTAGTGTTTATCGGGGACAGAAAGCGAGTCCGCCTGTAATTGTTTCAAAGATCGATGACGGAGAGGATGATGAGTAAAGGTTGTGAGGCATTTTGGCTTATGTGATAGACTCAGAGTTGATAGAGGGAAGTCGGAGGATATTCCAAAGAGTCGTGAATTATCTGACGCCTTCCCGAGGAATTGCCAGACTACCGCCACCAGGGAAATTGAGTTTCCCATCGAGCTTTTGTCGGTACAAGGCCGATTTCGATTACGCTTTATCGGATGGCTCGCGGAATTGAAAGAGCTTAAGGAGCAATTGGAGGAGTTGTTGGAGAAGGGTATATTCGATCGAAGTTCTTCTCCTCGGGGAGCTCGGTCTATTTGTGAAAAGAATGATGGATCATCGAGGATGTGTGTTGACTACGTAAAGTCAATCAAGTTATCGTGAAGAACAAGTATCCGCTTCCTCGCATTGATGATCTGCTTGATCAATTGCAAGGGGCTAGAGTCTTCTCAAGATAGACTTGAGATCGGGTTATCATCGCTTGAGGATTAAGGAGCCTGATGTGCCAAGTCTCGCTTTTAGGACTCGATATGGGCACTTTGAATTCTTGGTGATACCTTTTGATTGATTGAATGCTCCCGCAAAGATTTATAGATTTGATGAATCGGGTATTTAAGCCATTCTTGGACCAATTTATCATTGTCTTCATTGATGATATCTTGGTGTATTCCAAGAGTGATGAAAGATGAGGAACATTTGAGGATGGCTTTGGAGACTTTGAGGAGGCATGAGCTTTATGCCAAATTCAATAAATGCGAAGTTTTGCTGCGGAAGTTTCATTTCTTGGACACGTGATCTCAGAGCAAGGAGTTCATGTGGATCCGAAGAAGATAGAAGCGGTTGTGAATTGGGAAGCACCAAAGAATGTGGCAGAAGTGAGAAGCTTTCTGGGTTTAGCAGGTTATTACAGGAGATTCGTGGAGGGATTCTCCATGATAGCCATCCGATGACGGTTACCGAGGAAGAACCGAAGTTTGTTTGAGTGAGGAGTATCGAAGAGCTTTGAGGAGCTCAAGCGCAGATTGACGAAAGTGCCCCGATTCGATTTTGCCTTGAGAGATGAAGGTTATTTGGTATATCTGACGCTCGAGGAAGGGTCTTGGATGCGTTTGAAGCGTGGAGATCGGGTGATAGCTTATGCTTCGAGGCGATTGAAGCCTTATGAGCTGAATTACCCGACGATGATTTAGAGTTAGTAATGTGTGATCTTTGCCTTGAAGATTTGGAGGCATTATTTGTATGGAGTTCAGACTCGGATCTTCACTGATCATAAGAGTCTCAAGTATTTGCTGAGTCAGAAGGAATTGAATCTGAGACAGCGGAGGTGGTTGGAGTTACTCAAGGACTATGATCTGTTGATTGAGTATCATCCGGACAAGGCCAATGTTATGGCGGATGCCTTGAGCAGGAAGTCGTCGATTGCTCATGTTCGATCAGTTTATCTTCCTTTATTGGAAGAGATGGCCAAGCTTAAGATAAGCTTGAAGCAGGAGGAGTCGGAGTGCCTTCTAGCTAACTTTCGAGTGAGGCCGATTCTCAGGGAAAAGGTTAGGGAATTGCAGGCTCAAGATGCATATTTGAGCAAGCTTCAGGATGAGATTCGGAATGGCAGAGTTTCTGAGATAGATGTGCAGGATGATGGGCTTATGACAGTAGGGAGCAGATTGTGTATTCCTGATGTGTAGGAAGTTAAGGATGAGATTATGGATGAGGCACACAATGCGCCTTATGCCATGCATCCAGGTAGCACCAGGATGTATCGAGATCTGAGAGAGCAGTTTTGGTGGAAAGGCATGAAGAGGGATATAGCAGAGTTCGTCAGTAAGTGTCTAGTGTGTCAGCAAGTCAAGGCTGAACACCAGGCACCTTCGGGCAAGTTGAGGCCGTTGCCTATTCCGGAGTGGAAGTGGCAACGAATGACGATGGACTTTTTGATGGGTTTGCCTAGGACCAGCAGGAAGCATGATGCCATTTGGGTGATTGTTGATCGGTTGACCAAGTCAGCCCACTTTTTGGCGATTAGACAGACTGATTCTTTGCATGTGTTGGCAAAGAAGTATATTGATGAGATAGTGAGGTTGCATGGGATTCCGGATTCGATTGTGTCTGATAGGGACCTCGGTTTACTTGAGGTTTTGAGGCGCCAGGAAGCTTTGGGGACGAACTGAATTTTAGTATGGCTTTTCATCCTCAGACGGATGGTCAATCTGAGAGGACCATTCGGACTCTTGAGGGGATGCTTCGGGCTTGTGTGATGGATTTCAGAGGAGCTTGGGATGAGCATTTGCCGTTGGTCGAATTTGCTTATAATAATTCGTACTATTCGAGCATTCAGATGGCTCCATATGAGGCTTTGTATGGTAGGAGGTGTAGGACTCGATCTCGTTAGGACGAAGAAGGAGAGAGGCAATTAGAAGGACCGAATTGATTCGCATAACCGCTGAAAAATCAATTTGGTTAGCGGTGACTTAAAGCGCAAAGACAGATAGGATGAAGAGTTATGTTGATGCTCACCGAAAGGAGATGGAGTATGAAGTCGGTGAGAAAGTGTTCCTTAAGACGTCTCCTTGGAAATGACTATTGAGGTTCGGCAAGAAGGGTAACTTGAGTCCGAGGTATGTAGGTCCTTATGAGATCCTTGAGAGGATTGGCCCACTCGCCTACAGGTTGGCGTTACCTCCGGAGTTATCGCAGATCCACGATGTCTTCCATGTGTCTATGTTGAGGAGGTATAGATCGGATCCTTCTCACATCATTCAGACTAGTGAGGTTCAGCTGAGGGATGATCTGAGTTATGAGGAGCTTCCAGTGAAAATTCTGGATACCAAGGAAAAGGTCCTCAGGAACAAGACGTTTCAGCTAGTCAAGGTCTTGTGGAGGAATCATTCGGTAGAGGAGGCTACTTGGGAGCCATTGGAAGCCATGCGGAAGAAGTATCCGCATCTCTTCGATGATTCAGGTAAATTTCGAGGACGAAATTTCTTTTAAGAGGGGGAGAAATGTTATACCCCAAAAAAATTTTTTAATGATGATATTAAGCATGAATTGTGATAATTGTTGTTTTATGCCTTAGTTTGAGTAAATTGGGAGTATTAGTGCATAAATTCGGTTTATTTGAGCCTAATTCGTTATGATGTGGTTTTACATGGAGATTATAGGGTAAAAGTGTGTAAGGGCATTTTAGGAAGATTGCTTAGGTTTGAATGGGTTTAGGCTTGTAAAGAGGGGTAAGTTGGTCTTTGTCCCATGCCTTAGGTTAAGAGAAAGAAAAGAAGAAGAGGAAAAGAAAGAAAGAAATAGAAGAGAAAAGAAAGGAATAGTGTAAATCGGTGAAAGAAGAGGAGAAGAAGAAAGAGTTTTGCGATTTCAGCAATTTTCGGTAGATTAAAGACGTTTCCTGGTAAGTTTAGGTTGGATCTAACTTGTTATGGTTAGCTTTAAACTTAGATATGTTGGATATGTAGCGAATCGATTTATTTAGGGTTTTTGGGTGAAAAGATGAGTAGATCCTTGGGTCGATGCATTTATGCTTGATTTTGAGTTGTTAATGGGTTAGAAATGTAGCTTGAGACTTGATCTAAGACTTATGTGTGTTGCATTTGAGTTTGGGAAGAAATGGAAGTCAGAAAATGAAGAAAATAGGGGTTCGGAGTCGCAGTTCCGACCTGCACGTCACGACGTGCGAAAGAGCACGCCGCGGCGTGCGGAGATTGGGTGACACGCCGCGTGCACCATGTACGCGTCATGGCGCACGAAGAGATGCACGCCATGGCAAGATTGTGTGCACGCCTTGGCGGCGTCAGGTGATGAGCACCCGTGGCACACACTTGCAGCACGCCTTGGCTAGCATCCTTCGTCAGCAATGACCCTTTTTCCGAAAGTGAAATTTTTACATTTTTGGGCATATCTTTTGGTGTAGATGTCCGAGGTAATTTTGGATTCTTTGTGATCTAGAAATTAAGGACTACGAGTTGTATGAAGAAGGGAAGTTCGGAATTTGTTTCGAAGGGTTCGGGAATTTAGATGGAAGTCGGATGGAGACCTTTAATGCTTTATTTTGATTGTCAAGCTTATTGGAATATTTTCTTTGGTTTGTTAATTATATGAGAACTTGGTTTATTATAGGGAACAAAGCTGATTTGACCCAATCGCAAGAGGAAGGACGGCGATGAGTCGATACTCAGCGATACTAGGTGGGTAATATGTTTATGGTTATGTGTGTATGGGCAAATTGCACGATGTATGCTTGCTTGCATTATATGACATTACTTGTATTGAATTACATGAGAAATATTGAATATGCCTTTGATTATGATTATGCATGGCTTGATAGGCCGTATGGAAATAGACAAGAATGAGAATTTAGAATCTCGTGAAAATGCTTTGAGCATGAATCGAATGGACTAAGTGATTTGTTTGGGTAAGAGAGTTACGGATGGAGTCACGTGCACGTTGACATTAAAGCCTTCTCCGCTGCCCGCTGAGGCCACGAGATCCTCGAGAAATCGGACACGGATAGTTTACGGATTAAACTTCAGTTTATCCGGATCGTTTTTACAGAACTCTCGAGCCAATTGTTTATGCATACACGATTGATTTGATGAGCATAACATATGATGGATTTGATAGACTTGTTGCATAATGATTGTTATGTTGAGAAATAGAAAGTGCATGATCTATGTCTATATGAATGTGAATAAATTGATGAATTATGATATTGCTTGATTGCGTGGCTCGTTGCCAATGGCTATAAACGATATGCCATCGAGCTTCAGCATTCACCCCATTACTCTCCTCTCCTCAAAGTGCGGATCAAGACGATTATCGACCTTGCAGGCATCGGAAACTTCGAGCTAGTTAGAGCCTTGTATAAGTTAGTACTTTGGTTAGCCCACCAAAGATTTCATCATGGAGCATACTTTTGTATTTTGGGCTTCAATTTCATTTTGTATTGTGCTATATATTTTGAGAATATTTGGTGACTTTCTTCGAATGAGAATGACAGATGATTTATGCAATTGAAATGATGAATGTATGTTTAGAATGCATGTGTACAAAGCGCGTATGTATTGATATATGTATGTCTAAATCGAATTGTATTTATGGATTTGTGTGGATGTTGGGATCGGGTCTGACGGTATTTAGGCGCCCGTCGCAGGCGCTACCCGAGGGGCTGCCCTCGGGAACCGGGGATCCGGAGCCCGGGCCCAACATCTCCAACGAGACTTTACAAGAAGTTGCAAATGAAATGACAGCCAAAGATAAGTGGGTCAGGTTAAAATCTATGTACATGAAGACGATGGAGAATCGCCTTTATTTGAAACAAAAGTTGTGCATGTTAAGAATGACAGGAGATACATCTATACTCTCACATCTTGATATAGTTGATTCTATTATTATGGATTTAGAGAACGTAGATGTTAAAGTTAAGGATGAATATCAAGTCATATTATTGTTATGTTCCCTTCCCCAGTCCTTTAAATATTTTTGGGATATTATGATTTATAGGAAAGAATCAATCTCATATAATAGTATAAATTTTGCATTAAAGTCAAAAGGGCATATTGATAGGGACATCATAGGGGAGACTAGTGGAAGTCAGGCAGAGGGATTATTCGTATAGGGTAGATATGAAAATAAAGACTTCAAAAATATTAGACCCAAAGGAAGGTCAAAATCTAGATATAAAAATAACGTTTGTAATTGCTGTAAGAAAAAGGGGCACATTAACGCTGACTACTATAAGTTGAAAATTAAGGAGAAAAATAAAAATAAGTAGAATAACAGCAATACCGCCGAAGTTAGTGTAGCTACAGATAAGAATGAGGGAACTATCTTTGTAGCCACAGAAAATAAAGTCAAGCCTAATAATGAGTGGATTTTAGATTCGGGTTGTTCTTACCACATAAGTCCTGATAGAGATTGTTTTCCACTTAATAAATATAGGGTGGTGGAATTGTTTTGATAGGTAATAATGCTCTATGTAAAGTTATTATCAAAGGTACAGTTTTGATCAAGATGTATGATGGCATTATCAAAACACTCACTAACGTTAGACATGTTCTAGATTTGAAGAAAAATCTCATCTCTTTAGGCACCCTTAATACTCTCGAATGCAAGTACTCAGTTGAAGGTGGAGTTTTGAAAATTTCCAAATGTGCTCTTATACTAACAAAAGCTTGCAAATCTGGCAGTTTATATATTTTGCAAGGATCTATAATAACAAGTGATGCAGTAGTCTCTACATCCTCAAATGTTAATATCACTAGGTTGTGACACATGCAGTTGGGACATATAGGTGAGAAAGACTTAATGATGTTAAGCAAGAGAGGCCTACTTTATGGTCAAAGTACTAGTAAGATGAAATTTTGTGAACATTATGTATTTAGGAAGCAGAAAAGAGTCAACTTCAATTCACCCGCAGTCCATAAAACAAAAGATACTTTGGATTACATTCATTCTGATCTTTTGGGGGCCTCTCGTGTTCCTTCTAAAGGTAGTGCTAGGTATATGTTGATTTTCATTGATGAATATTCAAGGAATGATTGGGTATATTTTCTTAAGCATAAGAATGATGTTTTCTTAACAATGGAAAACTTTAATTGAAAAGCAGACAAGAAAACATATTAATCGGTTACAGACAGATAATAGCTTGGAATTTTGTGGAAATGAATTCAATGAATTTTTACATGAATGAAGGAAATTATCACAATGTAAGGATGATGACTTAACAAAATAGCAAGGCCGAGCGTATGAACCAAACTCTTTTGGAAAGAGCTTAGTGTATGATTTCTAATGCTGGGTTGACACTTAATTTATAGGCTGAACCCATTGCTACAACATGTCATATTGTCAACTGTGCTCTATGTGCTCCTCTTGATTTCAAGACTCCAAAGGAAGTTTGGTCAGGTACTCTTGTTGATTACTCTAATTTAAGGATATTTAGGTGTCCAACTTATATGCATGTAAATGAGGGATGGTTAGAGCCTAGAGCTAAGAAATGTATTTTTCTCAGTTATGTTTCAAGGGTCGAAGGATACAAGTTATGGTATCCTGATCCCAAATCACCTCAATTTGTAATTAGGAAAGATGTTACTTTAAATGAGTCCTATATGTTGTATCTTAGAAAAGAGTCTTATAATCCTTTTAATTTCGAAAAAGAGGATAGTACACATAAATAAGTGGAGTCAGATATTGGTAATCTAGGTCCTTTTCAGAGACACTCTACAAGTTAGACAAATCAAGTTGATGAACGAGAGATTGATCCTGCTGATGATGAACCAGTATAGGAAGAATATTCCTTAACCAGAGATAAACCAACACGAGAGATTGAACCACCACAAAGGTGTTGGGCCCTGATATTTTAGTAGAATTTAAAAATATTAAATAAAATTAAATGGGTGTTTTTGAGTATGTATGTGTTGTGGGTGTTTTAGAGTTAAATGAACTTGATGTGAAAAGAAGTGGATTTTGGATTTTGATAACTTGGAAATTTTTGAATAAATTTGTCTGTGTAAGGGTACCATGACAATTATAGTAAATAATTTGATTTGAATGGAAGTTGAAAAGAAAGAAACGATTAGTGAAAGTGTTAAATTTTAGGGAATTGCAAGTCTGACTTTTTGGGATGAATAGTAACAGAGAGTTGACTTTTTGATGTGAAATCTTTGTAAATTTTTTTGGGTTGATTTAGGCAGAATTTGATAAAATAATCTTCATAAAAGTTATAGCTTCTATTAATATCTTTCTATCGCTATGAAGTATAACATTTTTCGATATCGGGATTGAAAGTTATGATCTTTCGAAGTTAAGGTTATTTTGTTTTGTTTTTTAAAATGCTCATAAGTGTAGATTTGTGTGTACTGTGTTTTGAGGAAAATTCTGATGTGATTTGAATTAGATTAAGTAATCTACATGAAAGTTATAGATAATTTGTATAGCTTTTTAATGATGTATAATATGTTAATTTTTATTGTGGAAATTGAAAGATGTGGAATTTTGAAGATTGGATGTGGTATAGGATGACAAATTTTTGGGCAGAAACTTTGATTGAAAAATTGACCTAGTTAGAGGTTGAAATTGCTTTAAAGTTCTTCATGAAAGTTTTAGATTATGTTTTGATCTTTCCATTTATGTAAAGTATGGAAATTTTGGACAATGGAATAGGAAATTATAATTTTTAGAAGTTTCTGTTATTGTTCGGGATGATTATTAGTGGACAGAATCTTTGAGTGGATTTTTGACTCCCTTATAGGCCAAATTGATTTTTCTGTTCTTCATGAAAGTTGTAGGTTGCATTTTGATCTTTTCATTGATATTAAGTATGACATTTTTGGACCTTGGAGTTGAAAAATAAAAATTTTCGAAATTGAGTTAGTGTTTAGGGAGACATTAATTGGACATAAAGTTTGAAGTAGTTTTTGACCTCTTTAAAAACTGTTTTGGTTTTTAAGTTCTTTATGGAAAGTGTAGAACTTTCCTTCATCTTTCTATTGATACTAAGTTTGTAAATTTTAGACTCTTGAGTCAAAAGATATGAAGTGTGGAAGTTGGGAATTTTTGAAAAAAAAAGAAAAAAATTGGATTTCAGGCATCCTTAAGAATGCGAGCGCCTCACAAGGGCGAGCCTCACGAACGCTCTTGAGGGCGACCGCTCCCGATCACAAGCTGGCCCTTTTGCCCTACCCGACCCGACCCTCTTTCTTTCTTTTGCTTATATCTTTTTCATCTGACATCCGATTGACTTGATTTTTAAATCGTTAGATTCTTAAGACATCCCTCTACCTCTCCATGAAAATTGTGAATTTTGAGATTTATTTGAAAAAGATTGATTGAATCAAAGTGAGATGATTGATTAAAGAGTTTACGTTGGACATTTTTTCTGAACATGCTTAGGAATTTTGGTGATATATTGATCTGTAGAGATCCAATTGAGTTGATTTTTGTTCCTAAATAAACTAGAGACATGTAATTACAAGTTATCTGAAGGGACTGAATTTTAATTCGAACTCTAGGACCTTCAATTTCTGAATTGAAGTTGGGTTTAATGTTCAGTCTTGGAGTAGTAAGAGCTGAAAGTATTTTGGTCATAATTTTTGCTCTAGCCATCCAAATGAGGTGATTCTTGATTTGGATTGAACTAGAGAGATAGGGCTACAAATGTTCTGATGGAATTGAGTTTCAATTTAGTCTCTAAGACTATCAATTTTCAGATGGAAGTAAATCGTAGGAAAATATTTTAGCATAAGAAAAGTCTAAAATGTTTTAGAGTATAACTTTTGGAGTAGTGAACCCAATTAAATGATTTTAGTGTCATTTTGAAATTGAGACAATGAGTAAAATTTCTCTAAAAGAAAATTTTAGCAAATTTCTTCAATTTGATGATTATAAAAATGTCCTAAGTTAATCATGATTTAATGATATTTTGAGGCTTTGATTTAATTTATGATTTTAAGGAATTAATTAGCATGTTAATGTGAGTAATTAATATGTTAATGTAAGTAAGATCATATGGCATAGGCTGATTGGATTAAATTGAATTAAAGTGTTAAAAATGCATGAGGGGCAAAATTGGAAGAATACTTAAGCTTTTAAGTTTCAAAGCTTATAAGGAAAGGCATAAGAGTCTTTTCTCATTCATTAATGGCAAGTTGGTAAATTGAAAAGGTGAGTGTTTGTATAAGAAGAATAGAAGCACGAAATTGAAGGAAAGAAAGGAGGAAAAGAAATAAGATAGAAGAGAGAAGAGTGAGAGCTTTCGGACGGAGAGAAAGGAAAAAGAAGAAAGAAACTTAGGGTTTGATTTTGGTGAGTTTCAAGTGCGACTTTGATGTTTATTCATGAAGGAAAAATGAAGAGGAGCACGAAAGCTTTCTTTCAAGCTAAGAAACCCTTCATTTGGGTGAAGATTAAAATAAGATTGGAATTTTGATTTGTTGGATTTTGAAAGAATTTTGGTTTAGATAGCTTGAGAATTGTATGAGTTTAAGTTCATTTAGATCAATTTTGGTGATATAGTATGAATTGTTCAATTTTGGATTTCTATAAATTAGGGATTTTGTCTTGGATGAGGGAAATTAAGAGAGGCAATGGAGAAAGAGAGGCTTTGAACAAGTTTCAATCAAGGATATGAGGTGGGTACCGTGTTTATGATTTAAATTATAAGCCAATTATACGTTTTTGAAAAATCAAGAAAGCAAAATGTTTTCAAATTATTGTTTTCGAATGATTAAATCCATTGTTTCACATGATTTAAATAATTTGATTGTGTTGCTAAAAGTGCTGCATTCTTGGGTTTTGAATGACTGAGAAATTATATGTGAATTTGATTGTTATGTGAATTTGAATTTGGTTGAATTGTAAATGAAATGTGTTCGATATGACAAGCGTATGAAAACTCAGTTTTGGAAATTTGCCTTTGGGCTATCTGATTTCAAGTGTGAAGTTGTGTTATGTGGGTTTGGTTAGGTCCCATAAGATGTCAAGTACACTTGTCAAAAAGGCTTCTCCCGCCTGCCCGCTAGTGGCATTGGAGTTCCGTTAAGGACTCTCATAAGTTCACGACTATACTGGACCGCTATGCGAAAAAGTGTAGTACGTTCTGTTCACGGCTACACAGGACCGCTATGCGAAAATGTGTAGTGCGTTTTGTTTATGGATCGACTCAAACCATTCTGATGTGTTTATGTGCTCTTGTTTTGTTTCTAAGTGTGATACATTCATATTTTAAAAAAATTGTTCATGAATCTCTTTGATAAATTGAGAAATTTTGAGAAATAAGCATTTGATGAATTTCTACTGTGAAATTTCTATAAACTGGCAATAAGTTTTGAAAAAATGATTTTGCTTATTTTTCGGTTATAAACATGTTATCCACGAGCTATAAAGATCACCCCCCTTTCGTCCCCATCTCTAGGTATCAAGAAGGAGATCGGATGGAAAAAAAAAAGTCAAGACGTCCGTTCATTATGTATATGATTGTGTTTTTCAGTTAAATTATTGTAAAAATAAGAGCTTAAGCATATGTTGAGTATTGTGGGGATTTTTGTATCTTTTGTATTTAGATTTTGATATTGGGATTGTATATGGCTTGGAATGCCATGAAAGTTTGTAACAATTATTGTCATGATGGAAATGAGTTCTAAATTTGTATATGGGCTTGAATTATGAATTTGTGTATGAGATATAGTTTTGTATATGGAATAGAAAATGGAGTTATGGATTTGTATATAAATTGTGATTGAATGTGTTTGAATTCCGGACAGGAGGTCCGATGATTTTGATTGTTGATCCGAATTATTGAAGTGCTATGGGTATGAATGTGTTTGGATTCCGGACAGGAGGTCCGATGATTGTGTTGATGGATTTGAAATATTGAAGTACTTATTGTGTATGAATTGTGGGTATATCGCTATGTGTGTCAGGTGCTTTATGGCAAAAGAAAAATAAGATTTTGTTTAAATGATGATATATGAATGAATATGAAGAAGAAAATGAATTGAGGTTATGAAATTGATGATTTCCAAATGAGAAATTGAATTGTTTTGAATGATGAAAAGGAAAAAAAATTATACCGATTTGGATTGGTTTAGACCAAGTGTGTCTTGAGTTTCCAACACTAGTTTTTCTAAAGTACACGTTTTCGGATGTCGGAATTTGATCTCAAGTTTGATTGCACGCGAATTTGATTCCTTCGCTTCTTGATCCGATTTGATTTCTTTGGTTTTCGCTCACTTTGACTTTCGCTTTTGATTCCGTCCGTTCATTCGTTTTGCAGTTTGGCCAACTTTCGCTTTGTGATCCGCTTTGTCCGCCTTTCGATTATGCTTTTGCTTTGTTTCCATTGTATGTTTTGTGCAATGATCCGTTCTTTTGTTTCCGTCACTTTGTTTTTCGATTTATGTTTCCGAAGTTGGGTTTTGAAAACGGGTCCCAACATAAGGTATGCAAATTTAGTTATATATGCTTTATAAGTGGCATAGGAAACAGGTGGAGACGATGAACCTGTCACCAATTTGGATACAATTCAATGTGCTAATTCAGATACGTGGGTGGTAGTTATAAATGAAGAAATGGAATCTCTACACAAGAGTAGTACTTGAGATCTTGTGACATCGTTGAAGGCTAAGAAAATAATTGGTTGCAAATAAGTTTTCAAAAGAAAAGAAAGTAATTCAGGTATGGAAGATGCAAGATATAAAGCATGGCTAGTTGCAAAGGGCTATAGACAGGTACAAGATATTGAGTTTAATGATGTTTTCTCACCTATTATGAAACATAACTCTATTCGTGTATTACTTGCATTAGTTGTCATGTTTGATTTGGAATTAGAGTAGCTTAATGTTAAGATAGCTTTTCTATCTGGCGAATTAGATAAACAAATCTATATGAAATAACATAAAAGTTTTGAAGTTAAAGATAAAGAAGACCATGTTTGCTTGTTGAAGAAATCCTTGCACGGATTAAAGCAGTCTCCAAGACAATGATATATTTGATTCATTTACATTGAGTCTTGATTTTTTCAGGAGCATGTAGGATAGTTACAGTATGTCTACTCCCGGAAGCTAGATGATGATTCAAACATCACTGTAAACTTCAGAGGTTGTTTTGATATTTTGGGGCTTGAATCGTTCTAATCCTGTGTTACTATTTTGGGAGAAACGACTTGTGATTCACATCGCCGACAACCTTGGTTTGAAATTGAGTGTTATAAAAATTACCTTCAGTTGCACATATAAGTCGTTTAGGTAGATGTACATACATTGATTTCAATAATGTACCCGCTTTTATGATTTGAGGCCAAAAACCCTCATATTCGGAGTTGAAGGAAGATCTGCAATCTGGACTTTCATATGTTTGTATCTCCCTTGATTCACATGCAGTTTCGTTTGTGAATGGTAGGCTGGCAATTGATTCCATAAAGAGATTCTGCTACAAAGATCTCATCCAAGGCATGTCAGTCACCACAATAGTCCAGTCTTTCCAGAGGAGAAGAGGAATCTTCCCTTGTTTCCCGTTTCCCTACCCCGAAACCAGACCTGAATTTCTTGAACAAGACATAAGATAAAAGATAAGGCATATGATTCAACGTACGATAGACATGTGACAGAGCATCACTCTGGATGTGATTATCGGCGGTGATCTGCAATATAATACGATGGATGCAGGGATGGATCCAGGGGAGGCTAGCAAGGGCTATAGCCCTTATAAAACTAAAACAAAATTCAGAATATATATATATAGTAAACTAAGTAGGGCTATAGTCCTTACAAAACTGAGTTCCTTGTCCCTCCAAGACTAAAATCTTAGATTCGTTGCTAAATGGATGCAGCCGTTATTCCTTAAACAGTAGAGGCGTTACTTTTCTGCCCCAGACAAATGGGGCCTGGTCGGTGATTATTTTTCTATGACAAAATGAACCTATGTATTAAAATGGAGTAATCAAAAGAATCTCAACTTTACTAAGTTCAACTCCATAATCTAATTAATGTAACATGACGAAGCTCTCAATTCCCAACAAAGATTTAACAGAATCACGAGTCTTCGCTTTCATAAGTGTTGAAAGAGATTTAATTGGATCCAGTGATGAAGTTGATCAGTTATGAATTATTAGTTTTGTTTTACATATTGACTCTTAGGTTCAGATAATTATTCCCAAAAATGAAAAAGTAAGAAAGGTTATCTTGGTCCATCTAGGACTCTCCGGTCCCGGACATGCGCACTCTGCTTCTTAATGATCAGAGATCTGTTGCTTTTTTTAGGCTTTAGTCCTCCTTATTTTGTTTCTTCCATTACACCAAAAAAAAAAAAAAAGGAGAGCGACTGGCTTTGAATACCCGTTTTCTGTGACTCGGCCATCTTCCGAAGAAAGAAAATGAATTTAATTATTATAATGTACTTAAATTTCTTTTATTCTGATATATGATTTTTACTCACGTTATCAATCATAAACTTAGGGTCTATTCTCACTTGTTAAAAGGAGATAAGGAGTGAGACAGAGATTAAAACTCAACGTCCCACAAACCCCAATTTCTTTCTTGTTAATACACTCAAATTTTTGTCAGAAAATTTGAATTGATAAGTTCTTAATGACTTTTATTGAATTTAGCACAACAAAAGTCATATGAAGAACAAACATGTTGATAGAATAACCAAATAGGCATAACAAATTCTACAGTAGTAAACTTTTTGAGATTTTTTTATTTTAGTATCAAACTTTTTAAAATTTTCAATTAAGTGACCAATTTTTTAGAACTCTACCAACCCAACTTAAAACTTTAGCTCTGATAATATTTTGTTGATATGGCTAATGGAACATCATTTATTATCACTTTACTCATCTTTTTATTTATTTTCAAATATTGTTACTCTTCTTATTCATCTTAAGGATGTCAATGGGCCAGCCGAGGTTGGACCGCTCTTGGCCCTACTAGGCTGACACTCTAGTTGGATGGCCTTAATATTTTTTAAAAAATAAAAAAGACATCTTTTTTCACAAATCAGCCCCTGACCCGACCAAGCCTGATCTTCGAGTTGGGCCAGCCCGACCCATTCTCAATATTTTTTATAAAAAATAAAAAATAACGTCGTTTTTTATGTTTCATTCAAGCACAGTGCTCAGCCCTACCTTGGCCCGTAGCCTAATCGGGCCAAACAATTTCCACCTATGATTCACCTGTGACCCAATCATCCCGGAGCAAAATCAAGCTGAGCCGAGCCAAAATTAACATTTCTAATTCATCTTCCTCACCTTAGTGGGAAAGTTATTATCCCATTTATTATTTTGGTCCTTCCCTTTTAATTTTTATCATTGACAACCCTTTGCCATATGAAATTATAGCTAAAGACAATATTTGTATCAAATAGTTCAAGTTATCTCATTATTCTATAAGAGGAGGGTTTCTTCCCAGATGACAAAGAGGATAATAGGTAGGTAAAGACGGTGTGGGTTGTTTTGAAATAAAATGGGTTGTAGATTATGGGTTATAGAGTATTGATTATAGGTTAGGTGTATTAGTCCACATGGATGCCTACTTATGCATTAAGTTTTTACATGGAAGCTTACATGTCATAGAAAAAGGTTGTTTTATTACTCAAATTAGCAAACTCCTAACAGAACTAATATTTTAAAGTGAGTTGTTATGGTTGTAAAAAGTTGTCACTTAATTAAAAAAATTAAAGGCTTTGATACGGAATTGAAAATTTTCAAAAGGTTTAGCACTTAAGAATATGTTACCCTAGTAAAAAATCATAAACAATTAATATAATAAAGCATAAAAGTAAAATATTAATTAGAACGGTCATTATGGTGAATACACTCTTATTAAAACTCAAACAACTCTACAAGTACGAGCGTAAAATTGGATGTTAGTCTAATGGTTTTTGTATATACATAAACATGCGATAAATTTAGAGGTCGTTTGGTTCTACTTCTATTTTTCTATTATAGATTTTGGTTTTATTTTTATTTTTAGTTTAAAAACAAAGTTTGTTTGGTTGAGATTTGTCATATAAAATTGAAACAAAAATTTGTTTGGTTGAGATTTGTAATAAAAACTAAAACAAAAACATTTTAGTTTTATCATCCTGTTCTATTTTTGTAAATATACTCTTATGTTAATAATTATAATCTATTGTGTTATATTTTTAAATTAATTAATTATCATTATAGCTAAAATTAAAATATATGCAAATTAAATATACTTTAAAATTACACATTAATTGTATAGAATAAAATTCTACAAATTAGAAAATTATATTAAGTCATTCTAATCATTAAAAATTTCCATCATATTATAATCCTAAAAAACATAATAGTACTACCATTTACAAAAAGAAAAGAGACTTAAGAGATGAGTTAGGGACATAAGAGAGAAAAAAGAACAAAGAAGCAAGAGAGGGATGAGTTGGGGCGTAAGAGAGAAGAGATAGAGTTTCTACAGTGTAAGGAAGCTTATAAGAGGAGGAAGTAGAAATGAAAACATGTGAAAACCTATTGTGAAATGTTATAAAAACATTTTTTTTTTCTGTTTTTTAGAATTTGTTGCATTTTTTTTTTTTTTACAAACAACAAATTGCAATAGAAATAATCAAACGCATTTTAGCATGTTGTTTCCTTTTTATTAAAACCGCAACAAGAAACAAAAAGAAGAAGAAAGAAACACCCCTTACTTTTATATGATATAATATCTTTATTCACCTGACACATAATATTACTAAATATAGCACCAATCACCTTTTTTTTTAAACATGAATGAAATATGTCATTAACACTAGCAAAATATATCACTCCATTACAATGAAAGCCATGTTAAACTTGCTCATGATCAGTACAATAAATATGAGAAATAAAAGTATCAATTTCTCAAAGATTCCATCTAAGTTTCAATTCTAGAATGATTTTGTTTTGTGCATTCTTTGCTACCGTGATTTCTCTAATCCAATTTAGAGTATTGTCAACTAATTGATGCTTTCAAGTGGCTTTCCCTTTGTATAACATGTTATTTCTTTCTCTCAAAATTGAGTAAATTATTGAAATGAAAGCAGTTTTGAAGAGCTCTTCATTTTATTTGAGATCTTTAGCTTTCTTGATAACCATACCAAAACTCTATTCCATTCGTATGATTGGCAATGCTTCACTACCAGATGTAACACCCCACTCCATACAACTTTGGAGTACATGCATATGAAATAAAAAAGATGATCTATGTCTTCAATTACTTCTTTACAAAAGACACATATGGGGTCATATCTATCAAACTATCTATCCTTGGTTCTGATCCCACTCTTAATAACTAGCCAACTAACTAAGGAAGCTTTGGGTTCAAAGTGTGCTTCTAAAGTAAATCATATCAAGATACATCCTCTAAGTTTGTTTTGTAATTTTTTTAGCAAGATAAAGTGACATCTATCTTTTGTATTTCAAGATAATAAATAAAAGTTCACTCCATTATAAATTTAGAACCTTATTTAAATTATTTGGATTCACTTCATTATAACTTAAGAAGCTTATTTAAATTCTTTCATAGTTAAATCTTAAGTTTTACCAATGTAATAATAATATAAAACTTAAAATTGAACTTAATCTAACCATATGACCAAAAACATAGTTAATGGCATCTTTAGGGACCATTCTAAAAATTCTAAAGATTGAGGTGTCAAGTGGATAGTGTGAACACACTTCATATGCTCTTATGCTTAACGAGGCCTCCAAGTGTGTGAACCATAAGTATTGAAAGGACTCATCGTAGAGTTTCCCTTCGAGGATCTTAGTGGAGCCATCCCTACGACCCCACGATAGCCCCCTAATCAATATCTAACTTAACCGAAGGGTTCCCACAAAGCCAAGCCATTAAACTATTAAAAACCTTTTATTCTTTAAAAATTAAAAAGGCAGAAAATGGTGGGAATATTTTTTTAAAATCTAACAACATAATGATTGTTTTCTAAGATTCTCAATTTTTAAAAACCTGCATAACACAATTTAAAACAATTATAGTATTTCACATACTATCTCAACTTCTAGTCCACATCACAAGCAACCACAAACATATCATTCTAATCACTTTAAAAACATCTTTGAGGATCAAAATCGTCATATTACATTAAGTAAAATGTACTTACAATCTCATAAATATTTACAAGATCACATGTTGAAACCTTTTCCAAAATAATTTGAAACATATATAAAAGTAACTAAGCCAATTTCAAGAAAACAAATACATAGCAATATGATATAAGCATAGTAGCACTCGATGATACAACTAATCATGCGATAGAGCCCCTGCTACCGTAGCACTTGTATGCATACCTAAGGTGGTTTATTTAAAAACATAAAAATATGAGAGAGCTAAACGACCTCAGTAAGTGTAAATTAATTTACTAAAAATTAAACTTTTCATAACAACATAAATGAAATACTCTCGTATAATAAAAAATTATAGTAAAATAATTGTCATAAAAATTCATTCATGCATCATAAAATTTGGTAATAAATAACATGTTGTAAAGCACCATTTCTATTTTTTTGAAATAATATTTCAAAATTCTGTTTGAAATTAAACTCATAATACAAAATATTCCATTTTGCCTTTTCCTTTTTCCTTAAACAATAAAAAATTGTGGCAATAAGTTTTTGAAAACTTTTTGACTGAAAATAAGTCAACCATTAGAATTGGTACCATACGGTGCTTCTTAATTTACTTTTAAAATAATTAATGGTGGCATTATTATTGTCATGAACTTTCTTATAAGACATAGCCCACTACTAATTTCTTTGCTATATGCTATCCTTAGATAAAAAGTCACGAAGTTAGTTCTACATTGCTTATCCGCGACTGGTTAACTACTAGTTATGGAGCTGATTCTACATTGCTTACCTGTACTAGGTTAACTGCTATAACCAGTAGTTACGGAGTTGGTTTTGCATCGCTTACCTGTAGCAACTTTGGCTAATGCTTTATATACTACATATGTGCAAAGGGCAACACAAACACTTTACTAATTGACCCATTCTCTCTTTCTGTTTCCGCTAATAATTCTATATGCCCTTTGAACAGTACCATGCACAATATAAAACCTAGTTGTATACCATAGGTAAAAGCAACTCATACATTTTCAATTCATCTTATTTTTTAAATCAATTATAGGAGGATTCATAATTATTCAATTTAATACATAATTTAAAATCACATGTCAACAATTTTTTTGCAAAGAATTTAATCATATAAAACAATTAAAATACACTCACAAATTGCTAGTTTCCTTTTCACCACTTCGAAATCCTTTAGTTAGTTTCGTTTTCTAATCCGAAGACCAAATACTAATACATTTAACTACCTAATACTAACCCTTAAATGCTTCTAAGCTTATTATCTACTCGATGGCATGTCAAAAATCACCATTGATCTTAAATAATTCAATATCATTCAAAAACCCACAAAACTATAAACTTAAGCTAGAAAAACTTACCAAATTTTCTTTCAATCTCTTGTTTAATTGGTAAGCACCTATACTTGATTAGGATCTCTCCAAATCATACTCCAAATCCATCAAGAATGACAGCCCTTTTCTTCCTCTCTTCCTTGTCTAAAAGTCACCTTGGTTGCTTTTTGTTTTGTTTTCATTTTTTGCCATCACGGTTCACTCTTCAAAATGAAGTAATTTTGCCTTAATTTTTTTCTTTTTATACTCCCCATTAATGATACACATGTCATTTTCTCCTTGGTCATTTCTAATGACTCATCATACACATGTTATTCTCTCATTGGTCATCTCTAATGATTCACCAAACACATGACATTAAATGTGACTCATTAATCCACTATCACCATTTTTATACAAAAGGACCAAATTACCCTTCAATGAGTTTAATTCACCTACTAACTGAATTAAATTATGAAAATATTTCACAACTGTATTATCATCAAATTGACCATAAAATAATGTAATTAGGGCCAATACATATTTATTGGATGCTTTTAAAATTTTCGAATGGGTTAAAAATTTTTAATACTCATTGTTTTCTAAAATGAGCATTTTAGTCCAATAATTTTGGATTACCCAAATTCTATTCAAACAACCTCCGTTTTGACTCATTTCAGTTCTTAGGGACTCCAATCCTAATTCTAGAGCTTTTCATCATATTTGAAATAATTCGGCAACTTTTTCAATTTCTTGGAAGAACTTTCAGATTGAATTCAAAAATCACGTAATGTCACCAAAATTGTTCGAATTTTATTTAAAAGTATTACCTAAATCTCCAAAACACCTTTTGAGGCTTTTAAAGCTCATTCAGACTCATTCCATATCTTATCAATTTTTTCAAAAAATTCTTGAAAAGTTTTCAGTTAAGTCCAGAACCATCTTTGGCCTATCCGTGATCTCCATTATCACCTCAATAATACATTTAAATGCTTAAATTACTCTAGTATATCATAAATAGATGATACTCTCTAAAATGCATATACAGCACATTGCACAATACCATAATCGAAATAACATATTGCAAATTCTCCCCTCTTTATAAAAATTTAGTCCTTGAAATTTTTAAACAAACTTAGTCATCTAAAAAATACGAATATTGACTTCACATCCACTCTTTGTGGTTTCATTATGTCAATCACTTCATAGGGCCTAACATATGGTGGGCTTAACTCGTAACATGTTTAAAACAAACTATTCTTTTCCATGATGATATTCACAAAAATTCTTTAATCTTTTTAACTTTAAACTCCAAATTCTTGCTTCATTTCTATACCTAACTTTGCTATCAATTTTATGTACGATCACTTTGACCTAAATAATTTTGATCTTATTTGTGGTTATCTAAACTAGTTCAACCAAACTAATTTTCTTTCATCTATCTCATCCTGATATACCAACACTCTATGCAACTATATACTTTCAATCACTTACAACTTGATTAATCAATCAAGGGAATACTTTGATTAATCTATTAATAGAATACCTACTTGGATGGATAGGAAATAGGCAAATTTTGTAATTCGGTCCTTTGTCTCCTATATGCTATCATATATGCTTAGATTTTGCAAAATTGTTACCATAAAATCCTTCGTAATATACTTCCATTTCCATTCCCGAATAAGGAGTAGCTAAGCAATTTTTTTGGTTCTTTGGTTCTCAACCTTGACTTATTGATTTAATAAGCATTTGGACATATACTTCGCTATCACCCTTTTCATACCTTTTCGATCATAATACACTTTCATGCTATGATGCCTCTTTGTGTTCCTCATATGCATAGCATACACTAGTGAGTGACTTAATCTAGAATTTCTTTCTTAAGTTCAATCATGACTAGTACACACAATTCCTAACCTAGCATCAACATAATGTTACCTCTCAATAAAATGCCCTCGAAATTTTTGCAGCTTATCCCCATGTGAAACTCCTTTTTCTAAATCATTTCTTTCGATTTCTCACTAATAATCAATTTATTCACAACTTTGCTAACTTAAACATACATCAAATCAGCCATTTAACACTATCAAGATTCACATCTACTTAGATTACTACTAATGAAACCTTTAATTAGGGTTCTCCATAAAATCATTGTTCTCGTATACTTCCGAATAATAAACTTTTCCTTTCTCATTGTCTCTAATTATAAACAAAACTTAATAATATTTTTCCTATATTTCTTATGCTTCACATTGGCTTTCGAATCTCAAATCTATAACCATTAGTGAACTATTTATTGTAGCGTTTTCATTTCCCATCATACTCTTTGGAAGCAAATCAATAATTTAGGATCATATTATAAGACACTATCATAGTATCCTATTGACATAAAAACCATTCAATTACCTCAAAGTTCAGATGTTACTATCTCATAACACAATTTCGAGCTTATCAAACCTCAATCTCTTCAAACAAAGAGTATACCTCATACTTCCACTGTGCAACTATGATGTTTAACAAAAATATCTTTACTTGTCCATTTCTAATACTACAAAACACTTATGTGATTCCAGGTAACTCAAAACTCAATATGGGACTTTATTAGTTACAAAAAAATTAATCATCTAAAATATAAAATCTCCATGTTATAATTGTGTAAAGGTCTTATACAAAATTCTTATCATTATCTCAATCGTCAATTATAATTATATGTAAAATAATAGTCCTAAATTCTAATGAGACAATTTCTATTATAGATCAAAACTTATCACTCACATTTCCTTGAAAATTTTACCACCATTTTCACTTATATGATTTTCAAGAAATATAACAATTGACTTACCTCAAAAGAACTTAAAATAATGAATGTTCAATACTTATAATCTATATACTAATATACACACAATTGAAAGCTTACATTAAATTCATCGTTGCTCTAAAAATATTGTTCAATCATCAATCTTGATTAAAGATTCCATCACAATGCCATCTATAACATTACTTTATGCGAATCCACAAATCACCTTACAATCAAAATACACTTGACTTTAAAAACAAAATTTTATGCTAAAATTGATATTTATTCTAATCAATCACTCTGAAGGTCATAACATTTAAACATATCAAAATTCAGTCACTAATTACTTGTATCAATAATGAATCCTTAACTAATTCAATCATAATAAGCAATTTCATCCTCCAGATATATTTATAATTTACTTTTCTAGTATTAAAATGCTAAATAACCTAATAAACTTTTGTAATTATCGAGTCATAGAAACTAAGTAAATTGTATCCTAAATTCCTAGTACTTTTCTAGCTATCATGGCTAATATGCTAAGAGATGGGAGCATTCTACATATCCTGTTGAATACTATATCTAACTTCCCTTTTATACCAATCCTAACTTCCTTTACAAGTAATCCACATTAGCATAATGCAGTATTAGTCAATTCCCTTCCCAACATGACTTCCATAGTTATGGATGTCTAATAAGATCAACTCATTAGAGAGCTTCAAAGTCTAACTACTATGTAACTACCTCTGTGAACATTCTACGCTATTGGTGTAGTTTTAGTGGAAGTAGTTATTATCATATGGCACTCTAAAGGCTCCAACTTCAAACTAATCTAATTAACAAAATTTGTTAAAAACATAAGAGTGCATAGTTCTATGGTCTATTATTCATCACGATCGAAACTATAATCATACCTATCACTATACCGGATGTATCCTCAACATCTTGCTGGGTTACTACAATTACCCCAACCTATGCAATTGATCTCCTTCTATATTAGCTACACCCTAGTATTAAGTTCCCACTATTTCCAAAGTCTCTAGACACTATAGGTGATCTGACTAACCTCTGACTAGACAAGATTCCTCGACTCATCCTTTTGTCACCAAACCATTAAATTTTTTATTATTTTATCCTGATTCAACCAAATTAGGGCACTTTCAGAATCTCTACTCTCATCGAACAATTTTGCACCTAACTTACAAATATACTCGATCAAACTCCCTAGCACTGCTAGGATCTCCTGTAGCTGGCACATCATTACTGCCTGTGTTTGTATTGTTCATTTAAGGTTAAAAAATTTCCACCAGCAAGTTTGGAATAAAGTTTGCATCACTTACCCGTAACAAGTTTGGCTTACACTTTGGCATAAAGTCATGAAGCTGGTTCTACATCGTTTAGCCGCAATTGGTTAACCACTAGTTATGAAGCTGGTTATACATCACTTACTTGCACTAGGTTAACTGTTATAATTCGATAGTTACGAAGCTGATTCTACGTCGCTTACTCGTAACAACTTTGACTAGTACTTTATATACTCTATACATGTAGAAGGTGAAAAAAACACTTTACTAATTGACTCATTTGCTTTTTCTTTTTCCTCTAATAATTATAGACGCCCCTCGAATACTACCATGCACAATCAAAATACTCTGACTGGTATAATAACATGTATAAATCCTAGTAGTGTACCATAGGTAAAAGCGACTCATATATTTTCAATTCATCTTATTTTCGAAATCAATTATTGGAGGATTCATAATCATTCAATTTAATTCATAATTTAAAATTACATGTCAATAATTCTTTTACAAAGAATTTAGTCATATAAAACAATTAAAATAAACTCACAAATTGCTAGTTTCCTTTTCATCACTTTTAATCAATTGGTTTCATTTTCTAATCAGAATACCTAATACAAATACATTCAACTTCTTAACACATTTTCCAACCAAATGCACCGTAGACCATGTCAACTTCACTACTTTCTACATACACTCTATACAATAATTTTTCTCTAAATAATAACACAACACTTCATTTAATAATTCCAATACCACAAATACACTTCACAACCATCCTTAATCACATTCACAAGGTCATTACATCATAACCATATTTTTTATACCAAAAATGCCCTTAAGGCTAAACTTAACATATTTTACACTAAACTCTTCCAATTCAATTTCATTTGAACACTTTAAATCAGTTCAATTTCGTTTGATCTCTAGCACTTTAAACCAATCCAAATTTGTTTCTATGACATTTTCATATACACATTTAAGTAATAAAATTTCAATCACAAATTTTTAAATAATCATGCACTCTTGGCCAAAATTCAACCAAAACTAGTTCCAAATCAATTATGGTCGGGTCGGCTATATTTGGGCCCGAGCCAAATTACAACAACCCACAGGCCGATCAGTCAGTCCTACACCTATTGATTAATCTAGGCTTGATCCACACAGCTGAGGCCCATTAGCAGAAGGCAATCTCCCATGCAAACACGTAAAAACCTAAACCTAACTGCAAAACCATATAAAATGTATTATTCTCCCATAATCGAGGTACGAGATCATAACCTAATTTGTTTTTCTCTGCATCGATTCCCACCTTCACCAGAAAACTTACTTGAGCGTCGGAGGGGCTAATCGGGACATCACCCCCGACGAGCCTTCCTTGTTTTGCAGGTATATTTACGTCGAAGAACAACGCAGAAGGTTGTCAACTCATGGATCCAAACGGCAACACACTGTTCAGCCTGAATCTGGCATAACCAATTGGCGCCCACCGTGAGGCCCGACTTCCGGGAACCACGTCCAGGACCACACAAATCAGCCAGGTGGCGACGACGAATTCTGATGTAGCCGCTGTCGCGGCCCTGGCGATGCAACGTCTAGGTTTGCAGCCACCTGCAATTATGCCGCCTGCACCACATGCCTCTCGCACCGAATCCTCTGATCCTAACGATCAACAGCAACCTCAAACCGTGGAACAGGAAGAGCAGAGCGTGGCTGTGGAGGATAACGTCGCACCCAGTACACACCCGAATCTTCAACACCGATCGGGTATAGAACCTATTCCGGCTGTGCACTCCATCCTGACCAGAAAACAAATCGAGGAAGCAGCCGATCTGTTGATTCGCCAGATCCTGCAGTCCCAACCGACACAACAGCAGACGTCTGCGCGACAGGCTGTGCGACAAACCAGCATGATGACCGATCGCCACCAGACACAAAACCTAGAAAAAATCATGGACAATCGGATTAACGCGCTACGAAGCTTCCGTGAACCGCCCGACGACGCGAAGATACTCTCCCTTTACTCCGGAGATCTTGGATAGCCTCCCAAAGACTGACACAAAAATATCGAATTTCGAGAAATACACCGGAAAGACCGACCCCCTGGACTACTTGCAGCACTTCCAGTCCATGATGAACCTACACTATGTCCCGGACGCTATCCAATGTAAGGCTTTCTGCACGGCCTTCCAAGAGGGAGCTCGGCGATGGTTCAACAGCTTTCCCTCGAGCTGTATCACTTGTTTCGAAGATTTCAAGGAGTTATTCCTGAATCAGTTCGCCACGAGTAAGCGACCGCAGAAGACAGCTTTGGAGGTGATGCAACTCACCCAAGGGAGGAATGAGAGTTTGCGGGAGTTCATCACCCGATTCAACAATGAAGCGGTCGAGGTTCCCGACCTCACTTGCTCATCCATGCTGGCCGCGCTCATGAACAATACGAGGGACGAGGAGTTCAAGAAATCATTAGCCCTCTACCAGCCCCGATCTGTTCAGGAAATAAGAAACAGGGCAGACAGGTACATTCAGCTTGAAGAAGTGCTGAAAAATACGAGGCGTCGGACAGATGATCGCTCGCCAAATGATAGGGCGGGCAATTCGTACAAGCGACAAAAAAACCAGTCGGGCTGGAGAAGGCCGGCCGATCGACAGGGATATCGGCAGGAGTTCACTCCACTAAACAAGACATATGCAGAAGTACTGGCGGCTGTGAGAGCGGATGGGGAAATTATCTGGGAGCCTGAAAAAATGAAGACCCCTTATAGGGACAGGAACCCCAACTTGTATTGTCGTTTCCACAGAGAGGTCGGTCACGATACGGAAAATTGTTGGCGGTTGAAAAAAGAGATCGAACTCCTCATTCAAAAGGGAAGGTTAGGCCGGTTCGTAAAACACGAACAGAATGCCGATCGCGAGCAGTCGGACAGACAATGAGCGACCATACCGGAATCGAAATGACAAAAATGAAGGGCGACAGAACACAAATACAGATGACCGACGAGAAGAGAGAGGGCGGTCAAGAGAAAGGAACAAAGGAAATACTGGGCAACAAGAAGACCGACCGGTTGGGGTCATCAATACGATATTTGGCGAAAATGCAGCTGGGGGATCCACCACTAAAGGAAGAAAAAGATATGTCAAACAGGTCGACAAAGACTCATACACCAAAAAGCCGAAGGAGAGCGACGGGGTGATATCATTTGATGAGTCCGACCTCAATGGAGTAAGTTGTCCTCATGACGATGCCCTCGTAGTAAATCTGAACATGGACAGATACGAGGTGAAACGGGTAATGATTGACACGGGTAGCTCGATCAATTTGCTGTACTATGAGGCTTTCAAGCAAATGAAGGTACCCGAGGAGCGACTATTACCTACAGACGGGCCCATTAAAGGAGTAACCGGGGCGTCAGCTTACCCGTTCGCCCAGGTGTATTTGAAGGTGAAGTTTGGGCAGAAACCATGTCAGATAGAAAGGGACGTTGAGTTCCTGGTCGTCAGGTTCCAAGGGGCATATAATGCAATAATCGGGCGAGCTACTCAAAATGCCCTCAGGTCGGTCGTCTCCACTTATTACCAAGTTATGAAGTTTCCGACACCCCACGGAGTAGGCACTGTCAGGGGTCAACAGAGAATCGCCAGGAAATGTTATTTAGCGAAGACTAAAATATTAGACGGGGCGGTAGTGCTGACGAGTTCTCTTGATGTAAGAACTGATGAAGAGACGGAGAGATTGAACCCAGTAGAAGAAACGCAGCGGGTCGTACTGGATGAAGCCGATCCTTCTAAGTTCACAAACCTAGGTTCCGAGCTGCAGAGGGACCTAGTTAAAGGAATCACAGACTGTTTGGTGGAAAACAAGTCAGTTTTCGCTTGGGTACCGAGCGACATGCCCAAAATTTCTCGATCAGTCACATCGCACTCCCTCGGTATTCGGCATGACTGCAAGCCGATCAGACAAAAGAAGCGATAGCACAGTAAGGAGCGATAGGAAGTGATCGAGAAGGAAGTAGCGAAGTTGTTGGAGGCCGGTTTCATCCGAGAGGTCAAATATCCAGAGTGGCTTGCCAATGTTGTTTTGGTGAAAAAGAAGAACGGCAAGTAGAGAATGTGCATAGATTTTACCGACTTGAACAAAGCATGTCCAAAAGACAGCTTACCCTTGTCTAAGATCGACCAGCTAGTAGACTCCACCTCGGGCCATGAACTACTCAGCTTCCTGGATGCTTTCTCGGGCTATCATCAGATCCAAATGAGCCTGGAGGACGAAGAAAAAATCACCTTCATAACCGACCAAGGCACATATTGCTACCAAGTAATGTTTTTCGGTTTGAAAAACACCGGGGCGACCTATCAACGGCTCGTCACAGAAGTCTTCAAAAAATAGATTGGCCGAACTGTGAAAGTTTATGTAGACGATATGGTGGTCAAAAGTAAGACGTCCGCGGAGCATGTACAAGATCTCCAAGAAGTCTTCCAGACCTTGAATAAATTCCAGATGAAGTTAAACCCAGAAAAATGCATGTTTGGGGTGGCATCCAGAAAATTCCTGGGGTTCATGATCACTCAGCGGGGAATCGAAGCTAATCCAGAGAAGATTGAGGCCATCATACAGATGCCTTCGCCGCAATGCCTGAAAGATGTTCAGATATTGACCGGTCGGATAGTTTCGCTGAGCAGGTTCATCTCCAGACTAGGAGACAAGTGCCTCCCGTTTTTCAAAGTCCTGAGGAAAGCGAACATGACCCAGTTCCAATGGTTGGATGAGTGCGAAAAAGCTTTCCAACACTTAAAGCAATACTTGTCCAGCCCGCCTATTCTGCAAAGCCCGGTAGAAGGAAAGAATCTGATCTTATACTTGGCGGTTACGGAGGGGTCGATCAGCGCGGTACTTATCCGATCGGAAGGAAGCGAGCAGCACCCCATCTACTATGTCAGCAAAGTGTTGACCGGGCCAGAAACGCGATATACGCCCATAGAGAAGCTCGCCCTCTCCTTGATAATGGCAGCCAGAAAGTTGAGACCTTACTTCCAAAGTCATACTATTGAGGTATGGACCGACCAACCCCTCAGACAGTGCCTTCAAAAGCCTGAAACTTCGGATCGGCTGATAAAATGGGCGGTAGAACTGGGAGAGTTCGATATACAATACAAGCCCATACGACCATTAAAACGCAGTGTTGGCGAGACTTCATTGCGAGATGAGCCAACCGAGCTCGAAGGACGAGCAGTTCCCCTGGAGCTTGTTTGTTGATGGATCATCCAATGCCGAGGGATGCGGAGCGGGAGTAGTGTTGGTCAGCCCGCATTTGGAAGAAAAGGTGGAGTACGCCCTTCGGCTAGAATTCAAAGCCTCAATAACGAGGCGAGAATATGAGGCTCGATAGCGGCCTCCAACTCGCCAAGGAGATGGAGGTGAAGCGCTGAAGATATATAGTGACAGCCAGTGGTAGTCGGCCAAGTCATAAGGCAAGATGAGGCTAAGGGAACAACATGATCAAGTATCCGAGCTAGTAAAAGCGGAGTTGAGCAATTTCGAGCAGTACTCAATCAACAGAATAGAACGAGCTCAAAACGCTAAAGCGGATGCGCTCTCAAAAATAGTTTCCGACCGTGATGCCATAAATAACGTTCTGGTCGAACGGCTAGATCGACCTAGCATTTAGAAAACCGAGGAAGTTCTCAACGTAAATACTGGTCGGTCGAGTTGGACAGAACCAATTACACAGTACCTTTTAGAAGGAAAACAACCAGAAGACGCATCGGAAGTCAAGAAACTAAGAATAAAGGCCGCCGAGTACACAGTAGTTAACGGCACTCTGTATAAGAGGTCCTACGACTGGCCGCTGCTTCGATGCTTGAATGAGGAAGAAGCCGAGCTGGCAATGGCTGAAGTCCATGAAAGGATGTGCGGAAATCACATAGGGGGCAGAATGTTGGCTCACCGATTGATCAGACAGGGGTACTACTGGCCGAAAATGAGAAGAGATTGTCAGGAAAAGGTCGACCGATGTGAGACCTGCCAGAGAAACAGCAGCCTGTCTCACCAGCCGACCGAGCGAATGCAAATCGTGAGCCATCCTATCCCTTTCGCTCAGTGGGGAATGGATATACTAGGGCCTTTCCCTCTTGGTCCCGGGCAAAAGAAATTCCTGATAGTGGCAGTGGAGTATTTCACCAAGTGGGTAGAAGCGGAGTCTGTCGCTACAATCACCGAAGGAAAGGTGGAAAGTTTCATTAAGAAAAATATACTATGCCGCTTCGGGATGCCTATGGTGTTGGTTACAGATAATGGTCGACAGTTCGACAATTGCAAGTTTAGAGATTTCTGCGACCGACTAAAGATCAAGCTACGGTTGACTTCGGTAGCCCATCCCCAAAGCAACGGTTTCGCTGAGAACACCAACAAAAAGATAATGAGCGCCTTTAAGAAGCGCCTAGACGGCCGAATGACCTGGGTGGAAGAAATAGACGAAGTATTGTGGGCATATAGAACCACACCGAATGGAGCCACAGGGGAGACCCCGTTCAGGATGACCTTCGGGGCAGAAGCCCTGGTTCCAGTAGAAGCGGCATTGCACAATCAGAGGGTGTCGGGTTATGAAGAAGAGCGGAATGATGAAGCCCGCAGAGCAGAGCTCGTTCTCCTTAGCGAGGATAGAGAAAGGGCAGCCGCTCGCTCAGAAGCCATTAGACAAAAGGCGACCAAGTTCTACAACAGAAGGGTCAAGCCGAGCAATGTAAAGGTAGGTGGTACGCCCCATCTAAAAGCCGAGGCTCTTGGAAAGCATCCAGAAAGCTCGAGGCAGACGTGGGAAGGACCTGTCGAGTGATCAAGCAAGTCGGGCATGGTTCTTACATCCTCGGCGATGAGAAAGGAAGATTCTACCGAGTCCTTGAAACTCATGAATTTGAAGGCCTTCTACCAAGTAGATAAGTTTTATTTTAGTTAATCTTTCCTTATTAACATTTTTGTATGCAACGTGGGAACCTTTTCCGTCCCCGCCAGACGGGTTTTTAACGGCCCATGCCTTTATTATCATCAATAAAGCGATTTTCAGATTTCTTGGCAATGAAAAGCTCCATTATACGTGGCAGAATAAAAATTCAATCAACCATCGCCATTGCTCGGTATTTTCCATAGACCGACTACGATCAGTCGGGTCACCAGGACGAGATCCCTGGGTCCCTCGCCATCGCCATTGCTCGGCATTCTCCATAGACCGATCACGATCGGTCGGGTCGCCAGACGAGATCCACAGGTCCTCGCCATCGCCATTGCTCGACATTCTCCATAGACCGACTACGATCGGTCGGTCGCCAGACGAGATCCACAGGTCCTCGCCATCGCCATTGCTCGGTATTTTCCATAGACCGACTACGATCGGTCGGGTCACCAGGACGAGATCCCTGGGTCCCTCGCCATCGCCATTGCTCGGCATTCTCCATAGACCGACTACGATCGGTCGGGTCGCCAGGACGAGATCCCTGGGTCCCTCGCCATCGCCATTGCTCGGCATTCTCCATAGACCGACTACGATCGGTCGGGTCGCCAGGACGAGATCCCTGGGTCCCTCGCCATCGCCATTACTCGGCATTCTCCATAGACCGACTACAATCGGTCGGGTCGCCAGGACGAGATCCCTGGGTCCCTCGCCATCGCTATCGCTCGGTATCTCCATAGATCGGCTACGATCGATTGGTCGCCAAGACAAGATCCTTGGGACCTCGCTCGGTATCGCCATAGATCGTCTACGATCGATCGATCGCCAAGACGAGATCCTTGGGATCTCGCCCGGTCGACCGCGAGTAACACCTGACCCTACTCTACGTCTGAAACAAGGAACATAAATACAAAAATTGACTTCGAAAAAGTGACTTGGAGAAAAGGAAACGAGATTTTCATTCATATTAAATTCACCCTGGCCACAAGCCCGACCAGGTGAGCTTTACAACATGAGAGAAGGGGAACTACCAACAGCCAAAGGAGAAGGAGAATACCCAGGGGAATACCCAGGGGAAGCCTCGGAAGCGGACAGAAGAGATGAAGTAGGAGCGGGACTCGGAGGAATATCTTCGCTGGGAAGCTCTTCTTCTCCGGGGAGCGACACAACGGGAATAGGAGCAGGACCCGGGGAAACGACCGAAGGAACATCATAAGGGAGCTCTTCCTCTTCAGAGCTGAGATCTAGCCTTTCATCCGGAACATCGACCGGTTCCCCCTCGACTTTCTTTGTGATCCCCTCTAAAGAAAGCCCGAAAGCTTCAGGAATAAGCGGTTCGGCATAGTCTTCAAAAGAAGGACATGTCACCCCCTCAGGAGTATAAAGCTCGTGGCCCCTTTTCAAAATCGAAAGGGCTACCTCGCAGGCGAGCTCTAAACTCTCTTCGTACAAGAACCGCCTCTTCCATCGCTTGATGGCCTCGATCCGCTGCTCCCGCACGGAGCACCGCACCTCTCGCAAGGTTTTCTCCACTCTATCTCTCTCCGTCACAGCGGAATGGCAGTCCTGGCGGCACTTCCTGTTGATCTCCCTCTCCGCCCTCACCATTTTCCTCCACTCCTCATTCTCTTTCTCCCTCTTCCCTTCTACCTCGGCCAGTCGAGCCGTCAAAGCTCCCACCTGCCTCTCCTGGGCCGCCTTCTCCTCCTCAAGAGATGCGTTTTTAGCCTGAAGGAGGTCCCTCCCCTCCTTCACCTCTGCCAGCTCGCCCTTCAAACCCTTCATCTGATCATAGAGATCCTGAACCTCCTGGTCCAGAGTCTCCAAGCACTGCAGCACGACAAAAGACATTGTCGCAGCCCGCATACCAATACGAACGAGCTGGGAACCCAACTCCAGGTTCCCCTTCTTCTCCATAAAGCCCTCGTCCGCTGGGGGAGTAACCCTCTCAGCAAGGTAGCGGGACACCTCGAGGTCCCCGAGCGTTACGTCCTTGTCCAACTTGATGGCAGGCTCCCACTGCCCAAGGCTCACGGCCTGTGCCTTCTCCTTCCCCTTTTTCTGTTTACTCGCCCTGGCTTCACTGGCCTGGCGGGGTGGAAGGTCACCCAATCGAACCAACCTCTTCCTTTTAAGAGGAGGGCCCACGTCCTCCTCCTCCTCTACCACTGGAACAATTGTTAATGGCTCCGACGCCACAGGAAGGTCCCCGGCAGGGGGAGCACCCACCGGCGTAGACGAGGAGACCAACCCCATGGACAAAGCGACGCCCTCACCGGTCTCCGCCTCACTCCCCTTTTTCCCAGAGGCCTGCTTCCTTGACCTGGAAGTTTGGGTAGGCATCCTCACCATGACTGCACAATGTTAAATTGAGTTAGAAAATAAAATTGATATAAGTTCAAAATTAATACAATCACGAGGAGTCAACCGGACGGGCCGGTTTCCTCCTTGACCCGTATCGTGGAGGGGATCGACGAGGAACGAATCGGCCGAGGCCCCCCCTGGATACCCCTGAATGAGCCTGGCAAAGTCGTATCTGTCGAGCTCCTTGATACGACGGAGCACCTCCCACTCCTCCTTGCTGAAGGACAAGGTCGACGAATCGTTCCACTGCTCGGCCAAAGGATACCTCCACGGTCAGCACTCGGAGGAAGATTCTGGGGACTTCACAAAGAAATACTTCATCCGCTAGGAAGAAATTTTTGAGGGTGTCCTGGCCGGGCGATACCGAGCAACTCGATATTGAAGAAAGGGGATTCCAGCCCCTGAGCTCGGACTGTGGCTCATCCTCAGGAAATGGCGCAGAACGCCGACGGTGGGCGGATGGCCGAACTGATGGCACAGCAACGCCAACCAACTGTTCGGAGGAATCTGGCTCGGCAATAACCCGAACAAGACGCACACCTCGTCCACAATCGGGGCGTACGGGAGCCTCAGGCCGCCCACTGAGAAAAAACTCCAGGAGACGGCGAAGTATCCACTAAAATTGCTGTGGATCCGCTCATGCTTCAAAGCCAGTCGGGGCCTCCAAGACGTAGGGATATTATACCTGATGCACAATCTGTTCAACTCTCCCACAGTCATAGACGATGCAGTCTTAGGTGGGAACTCCACAACTAAGCCATCCTTTCTCTTTCTCATCGACATCTCTACTGTACCTCCGACCATGCTCCCATAACTACCCGTCGACATGACTATCAAGAAAAAGGACTAAAGGAATGAAGGAATGAAGAAGAAAAAGGACGTACCTATTTAGAAAGAAGAAATGGGGAAATCGGACGGCGGAATAAAAGAAGTTTCTGGGAACCTTGAACGATTTGAGAGCAAATGAAAGCAAAGTGCGAGTTGCGACGAAGCAAAAGGTGAAAACCGCCACAACTCACCAACTTTGAGTATTTATAGAGGGTCGGCAGTAGGAACCCTCGACAGTGACCCCTTCGGACTACGACACATGGCGGAAATTCGAGCAATCTCGGACACGCGGCAAGATCTGGGGAGAATCGAGGCTATTTAAAATCGAAACGGCACGAACGGTCGAAAGTACACATGATAGTTGTACAACGGTTAAAGGACGATACGTTTCAGATTCTGAAAGCTGTCAGACAGCACGCGCCGTATACAGTAAATGCCCCACACGCTCACCAATGATAACCAACCGATCTGCTTCCATGCAAGCTGTCCCGTAATAGTCGATAAGACCGATCAGTCAAGGGCCCTCAGCCAACCAATAACAAATCTGACGATTAGGCCCAACAGTCAGATCCGACCGGTTGAAACTGACCGATCGACCACATGACGAGCTCTCCTGCTTACGAGCTATGAAGCAACAGACGAGCAACAACGTCCCAACATACTCCCTCGACCTTTCTCTTCGCTCAGATTCGAGGAGTAGGGGGGCTTATGGTCGGGTCGGCTATATTTGGGCCCAAGCCCAATTACAACAACCCACAGGCCGATCAGTCAGTCCTACACCTATTGATTAATCTAGGCTTAATCCATACATCTGAGGCCCATTAGCAGAAGGCAATCTCCCATGCAAACACGTAAAAACCTAAACCTAACTGCAAAACCATATAAAAGGTATTATTCTCCCATAATCGAGGTACGAGATCATAACCTAATTTGTTTTTCTTTGCATCGATTCCCACCTTCACCAGAAAACTTACTTGAGCGTCGGAGGGGCTAATCGGGACATCACCCCCGACGAGCCTTCCTTGTTTTGCAGGTATATTTACGTCGAAGAACAACGCAGAAGGTTGCCAACTCATGGATCCAAACGGCAACGCACTGTTCAGCCTGAATCCAGCAGAACCACGTAGCTCAGTGGTATGAGGCGTGCGTCTCAACGCATCAAAACCCTGAGGTCACAGGTTCGACTCCCGCTGTCCCCAAGGGATGCGCAACGCCCCCTACGGGATGTGGGTGTGACCAAACGGGACAATACCTGACCGGCGAGGCTCCCGGCCCAAACCAAAAAGGTGCCTTTTTGGTTTGGGTGAACCCATTGGGTTTGTCCCTTTGGTCACGTCGGGTTCTAGATTGACCCTCCTGCGATCCGCCCTCGAGAGTCGAACCTGTGACCTCGGGGTTTTGTTAGGTGCAAGACCCGCCTAACACCACCGAGCCACGAGCCGGTGGTGTTAGGCGTGGTCTGCACCCAACAAAACCCCGAGGTCTGGTCTCGACTCCTGCTGGCGGATCGCAGGAGGGTCAAATCTAACCCGACGTGACCAAAGGGACAAAACCAATAATCTGCCCACCCAAACCAAATTACTTTTCATTTCTTTACTTCATTATGATCAAAATCATACTATGAACATCATAAAACATTATAATAGAATTTTGGATCATATAAAAAACCCTAGCCGTGACCGATTCTTTCAAGCTTAATCTCTTGGGTTACTTTCATGTTTTCAACCCTTAAATGCTTCCAAGCTTATTATCTATGCCATAGTAAGTCAAAAATCACCATTAATCTTAAATAATTCCATCTCATTCAAAAACCCACAAAACTAGAAATTTAAGCTAGGAAAAACCATTTTTTTCTTTCAATCTCTTGGGTAGGCACTTATATTTGATTAAGATCTCTCCAATTCATACTCCAAATCTACCAAAAATGGCAGCCCTCTTCTTCCTCTTCTCCTTGGACGAAAGTCACCTTAGTTGCTCTCCTTTTTGTTTTCATTTTTTGCTCTCACGGTTCACTCTCCAAACTGAAGCAATTTGTCTTAATTTTTGGTTTCTATACTCTCCATTAATTTTCCCCATGTCATCTTCTCATTGGTCATTTGTAATGACTCATCACATGCATGTCATTCTCTCATTGGTTATCTCTAATGACTCATCATACAAATGTCATTAAGTGTTACTCATTAATCCATTAACACCATTTTATACAAAAAAGACCAAATGGCTCTTTATTGAGTTTAATTCACCTACTGATCGAATTAAATTTTAAAAATATTTCATAATTATCTTATCATCAGATTGACCATGAAAGACTCTAATTAGGCCAATACTTACTGATTAATGTTT
Organism: Erythroxylum novogranatense; assembly: GCA_029891385.1. Taxonomy (NCBI): domain Eukaryota; kingdom Viridiplantae; phylum Streptophyta; class Magnoliopsida; order Malpighiales; family Erythroxylaceae; genus Erythroxylum; species Erythroxylum novogranatense. The sequence continues at coordinate 65,569,619 of CM057234.1, read as the reverse complement.
TTAGAAAATTTTGAATGGGTTTAAGATCATCCATACCCATTATTTCCAGAAAGGGCATTTTAGTCCAATAATTTTAGATTACTCGAGTTCTACTCAAATAATCTCCATTTTTACTTGTTTTAGTTCTTAGGGACTCCAATCTTAATTCTAAAACTTTTCATCATTTTTCGAAATTATTTAGTAACTTTTTTACATGTCTAGAAAAATTTTCAAATTGAATCTGAAATCACTGAATATCACCAAAATTGTCCGGATTTCATTCAAAAATATTACCTAAATCTCAAAAGTACATTTTGGAGCTTTTAAAGCTTTTTTGGACTCATCATGTAATTTTTTTAATCTTCTGGAAATTTTCTGAAATTTTTTTGATCGAGTCTATAATCATTTCTGGTTCATTCATGATCTTCATTATAACCTTAATAATATATTTAAACTCTTAAATTATTCTAATATACCATAAATAGGGCATATTCTATAAAATATATGTATAGCATGTTACACAGTATCAGAATCGAAATAGCATATTACAAGTATCATATGTGCGGTGATACGCCCCATTTGTATTGGTATTTGTGATGTATGCAGCGACATACCGCAGTTGCCCTAGCCCTTATATAAAAGAGCATGTGAGACACACCAAATGCGCACACATAGGCTTTTACCTTATAGCACATACGCGATACACTTTCTTCCTATACATATTAGCTATTCAATGTTCATGAGAACACGTGCTAAATACTTAGCTTGTATCCCCTTCCTTCTTGATGTATGGAATCCATCCAACTTCAGACAAATATTGGGCATTCAATTTCCATTAACTGTTTCTAATTTTTTTTATCGGACTCTTAACATATTTTTTTTTAAAAAAACCTAAAATGCAATTTTTCTCTTTTTTGTATAAGAAACTAATTCAAGCAACAAGTACATAGTGTATTCAAGTAAAATATTTTAATTTCTCTAATTTCCTTATAAACAAATTGAAAAACTCTTTTCAAATTATAAAATCATGGAAACTTTGATATAATTTAACATGAACTTTATTGATCGATCCAACATCAACTATGAACTTATGTAAATGGAGATAATATGAAATATAATTGTTTTACCTTCCATTTTTATTTTGGTTGGATGTTCGAGTAAGCTTTGAATAAGTTTCTAAAATTTTGACGAGCCCATACAAAAATTGTTGAAAATAACATGCAAGGTCTTTTTATGCCTTCTTAATGTACAGAACTCCTAATGACTCAAAAAATTTAGGTATCTACAAAACTTAGGATAAAGATAGGGTTAATTACAAAAAATCTCAAATTTTACTCAATTTTATAATTATAATCTAAAATTTTAAAAGTGATAATTAAATACCCTTTTTTTTTTTAAATCTAGGTCAATGTTAGTATCTTTGTTAATATTGCTGACGTGGCCGTAATAACAGGTGGAATGAGATGTATATGTTATACTTTTGTTTAAATAATTAATATTAAGGAAAACAAAAAAATAAAACAAAAAACCTAACCCATCAAAAACTAGGAGCTAGATGTTGACTACTACATCCCAACTTGTTTAAGGAATGTTATGTTCTTTCACACTGGTGTTCAAAGAATCGATAACTTTCCCGATATCTAAACTCTACAATCAATCTACGACGCTATCCCCTCCGACTTCGAGGCTAATCTCTAGACCATTTATTTCATTCATCCCAACCTTCAAGCCAGGATCTTCCTCGCCACCTTCGGTTGTCTCCACTTCATCGTTGGCAGGTAATGACATCCCTATTTAGTTATCCCTTTCTCTCAAAGATAAAGTTCTAATTTTGATTAATTTTTAGGTTATGTGGCAAACTTAAGTACATCAACATGCTTAATTATCTATGGGAACATGTAAGACGAAAAGAGATTAAGGTTCCAGGTTTTGTAATTTGAGATGGGTTTGGAATTTTGTTTTCCTTAATATTAATTAATTAACTAAATAAAAATCTAATATGTATGATAGGTGTAAATTGCATCATATTATAAGGCTTAGTTTGATATGTATTTAATTGTTAATTCAATCATTTAGTATATGTTTAGGTTAACGTTGTGTTAGTTTGTTAATTATTTATGTTTTAAGTGTTTTATAGGTTAGTATAAGTCTTTGAGCTTAAATATTATATTTTTGAGATACTTTGATATGTTTGTTAGTGTTTCAAGGTTAATATTGAAGAACAGAAAAGTTTCGGAGACATTCAGGCTAGAACAACAACACATGATCGTGGCACAATAGGTCACGATCATGATAGAAGCTCAAGACATGACCCACGATTATGGCCTGCATGTCACGATCATCACAAAAGACTCAAATGTGGTACACAATCGTGACCTGTGTCAGATAGAAGCGCAAACACTAAAAAAACTTCAAATTTTGAGGGATTTTTTAAACCTTTCGGACCCCGAAAAAAATCCTAGGGTTGCTCAAAACATAGAAAATATTTGAACAAGACAAAGAGGTAGAGGGAGTTTTTGATTCAGCCACTTTTGAGAAACTCTAGAGAGAATTCATTGAGAGATCGAGAAAGAGAAGAAGAAAGAGAGAAGATGAGGAGAAGCTGACTCGACGTACTTCTCAGATTAGGTGTTTCCAAATATCGCTGCCTCCCATCATCCATTTAAATCGTATTTCCTGTTCTTTTCAGTTTTAGTATTATATAGAATTGAAATAATAATTTGATGATAGGATTTTTGAATGTTGAAGATGTCCTAAACTCATCTTTGGAGTTTTATTTTTGAATTAATGAAATTTGATTTTTTTATTTGTTATTGGATTCGTTGTGGTTTAATTCTGGAAGTGCATAATTCGATAATAAACTAAGAGAGTGGATTGAATGAAAAATGATTAAATTGGGCTAACGAGAGTTAAGTGATTTAATAGAATAAGAATTAAATCAAATCAGTAAATTGTGCAAAAAGAGATCTTACATAGGTTTCCGGTAGTTAATTAGAGAATTCCATAACAAATTAAGGTTTTGGATAGGTTGTTAATTAAGATATTGCAACTTTCATAATCTGATTAGGGTTTATGATTTAAGATTAATAGTTATAACTCAAGGGAGAGTACTCAACCTTATGATCATCTAGAACTAATATTCTAGTAATTCATAATCAGTTATGTTATTATTAAGGATAGATAAATTTTCTTTCTCTCATTTTAGTTTCATACAGTTGAATTTTTATATTGTTTTTCGGCGTTAGATTTTAATATTACATTATCTCTTCTTGTATGACCAACACCTTAGGTACTATACTAACAAACTTGCGCTTGTAGGTTATCGAGGTTATTAACTAAAACTTACACATCAAACACTCGATCAATGTACATCTCATTCCACCTGTCAAATTACGTGCCTAAAGTTATGTAACAACGTGAACAAAAATACGAACATCAGGCTAGATTTTTTAAAAAATAAAATTTGGGTTTTTAATTACCACTTTTAAAAGTCAAATTATAATTATAAAATTAAATAAAATTTGAGATTATTTTTATAATTAACCCTAAAAGATTTGAGGTTCCTATGATTTAAGTAACTTAAAACAACTTCCTAATTTTGAAAATTACCAAAAGGTATTCCTTATGATTTTTATTTTCTAAAACATCTCTTCGCTCCAACTTGCATTTAAAATAAATAATAACATGAGTAACATATATGGGCTAATAAAATGTTTACATCCCACCAAACTCTTAAATCTAATCCAAACTAATAATTTATTATAGTAACATTAAATTATAAATTTGAGACAGATTTAATTACTTTAGATAAACTTAAAGAATTAAGCTAAGACGCTATATTAATAATATTTAATTGATCCGCACATGTTAATATTTTTGTCATGTTGAAAGTCAACTAGCCGTTTAACAAGAATGCAATGCCATATTTTTGGCATCTCAAGGATCAAATTATTAGGGTTGGAATAATGGGTGACGTAATCAGACCCGGCAAGCGTCCAACTCACATAGAAAGGCAATACAAGGTGGACACGGCTAGTTCACATCTTGTACACCTTCGAGACCGTTTCGTACCTCAATAATGACATTTTTAAAAGGCATATGGTGTTTGATAAATCTACGTAATCATACTTTAATCGTGATAAGATATACAATAGCCCCAAGCAGTTTAAACCAATGTTTTAAAAATCGGATCGGTAATTGAATCAAAGAAATAACTGATTTAAGGGTTAATGGTTCAACCGGAATTCAACCGTGGTTGAACCGGTGACTAATAAATATATAAATTTTTATTATATATATTATATATATAAGATAATTTTTAAACATATTATTTATTTATTTATTTATTTATTTGTAAACTTAACTTAAACCTTCAAACTTTAAAATATACAAATTTTTTAAAAGTTCACCAAATACAACACAAAATAAGATAACAAAACTCACTAGTTATATTTCATTAAAAAGATTAAAAAAAATTACTAATCATAATATTCATTCAGGTTAAAATCATCAAAATTAAGACATTTTAAATAGACCGACCGGTTCTTTCTTTCACCGATTCAACGGTTTTTACCAGTTCGACCGCAAAATGAACGGGTCAATCACTTACAAAAAATACGGGTTAAACTGAACCGTTTCATGCTCCGATTCACCAATTTTTCGGTCCGACTGACCGGTTCAGTCCAGTTTTTAAAACACTGGTTTAAACCATAGATACAGTCCGCTAGTCTAACGTGTGACATTGGATGCCAGTTAATTAGAGCAGTCCCCATCCTTCTCAGATTTACTCATCTTCACCAAAAGTTAAATAACTTTCTCTTTTACATACTCTATCTTTGGAAAACGCCATCCCAAGTTTGTCCATAGAACCATATGTTGAACTGAAATAAAAAATGAACTGAATTTTAATATTTACGATCAAGGGACCAATGATCACAAAAGCTAAAAAGGACAAGTGAAAAGCTCGGAGGATCAGTATGATAAGTAAATCAAAATAGCCTTTTTTTACTATGCAAGTCCTCAAAGTAGGTGGGTCTACTCTACCCCATATGTGATGTGATTATTAATGCAAGGAAGATGATCTTCTTGCGCTTGTGCATCTGCCCAGTACTGATTGCTTTGTTACTGCCTACTTTTCCTTAGTCCTTTTGTGTTTGAAAGTAACAACTTTGCATTACATCAAAAGACCCATTAAGAAAGGAAGATCTTATACAGTTGTTCCATTTCAGTGACAAAATGATGCCTCATTATTTACTACGAAAAGAAAACCAGCCAAAATCTGTATGATTCGATCCAAAGACCCTTAAAAGATCATATCGGAATTAAATAGGTTGTTGTGAGTGGTTCGACACTCTCATTTTTTAATCAGAAGTCTCGAGTTCAAATTCTGAGAATGGAAAAATCTGTTTGGCCAACACTTTACCTTTTACGGGCTGACCCGGTGCGAGCGAAAATTAGTCTGAAAATGAATGATTTAAAGGTGTCTTCTCATAAGTTAAGATCCTCTTAGAACATCTCGTGACTTTTTAAAAACAAAAAGATCAGATCCGACGTCGTGATGATAAATGGTTAAATCAGACGGTCAGAGATGGAATATGCCGAATGTGGGTCCCGTTACCTGACATGGAATGACATGTCAAACTCTGTAATACGTCATGGAGACAAAATTGAATAAGGTCTCAAAGTGGGACCCAGGGTCATACCATTACATTTACTCCCCATCTGAGGATGCCGACCACTTGATATAATATACTTTTTTTTCACCCTTTAATAGCCCTCCGATGAAAACGATCGCTCTCTCAACATCAACACACACACTTGCTTTCTCTGACTGTAACAAGCAGCGGGCGCGCACACACACGCGAGCGAGTACTTGGAGTTGCAACTTGCATCCAGCAGCCAGAACTTCTCTGCCCCTCTAATCTATCCCTCTCTCATAACAAATCTCTCCATCCGTCTCTGGTTTTGCGTGTTAGTGCTTTGGAGTTCGTAGAAGAAAGCAAAGCATTGATTACTTGCGCTATATCTGGTTTCTGCTACTCTCTTGATCTCTGGTTCTTTTTCTTTTTCTTTTCTGGGTTCGACGGCTCATGGACCACCGGCACCTGTAATTTCCTCCTGGAGAAGCTGCTGGTTCTCTCAGTGGAATGTTTTGATTCTGCATTTCCGTTGCTGAACTGGGTATGTGCTATTTTACTTGTTTGACGGGAAAATCTGGAGAAAGTTTCTTGCTTGGCTTCACAGAAAATTTTGTTTGCTAAGAGTTAACTGTCACAATTACTGAAAGTCTTTGAGTTTATGCTTTTAAAGCTTAAATGCTTAGGGAAGTTCTTCATTTCCTTTGCTCCAAATTTGGAATCTTGAAAATTGTAACTGGGACGAGAGCAAGAGAGGTTTTGATTAGTCCAATTCCCTAATTGTATTCGTAGTTACTGTTTGAATTTAGTAGAAGGGGAGAGTAAGGGGAAGAAGAAAGTATTTGCTTTTGGGCTGTTCTTTTCGATTACAGGGCCAAGACAGGATATGCTGTTTAGGATGTTGAAAACTAAAGCTTTTAGGATTTAAAGTTCTGGGAATCTTTTCCTTTTCATTAGGTGCAGACACATGCCAATTGGTTTCGATGAAGACTAATCGATTTTGCCTTATCTCAACCTGTTCAAAAATTGGGCTTTCTAGGACCACCAATATTTGCTTGCCATAGTTCTCTGCCGCTAATTTTGTCTGTATCTTATCTTATATTGTCCTCTGGCATCCTAATTCAGTTATACACGTTACAAGTTGAAGAGATGTCATCCATTTATGGATTTGAGAGCTGTGAAATTTATAATTTATTTGTTAATACAATAGTCTGTTATGGTCACTTTGTAGTTTTCATTTTACCAAGTGCAGGGCGAGGTTAATGACTGTTTTTGTCACTCTAGGTTTACTCCCTCCAGCCAGAATGACCAACATCTGTGTATTTTGAATGGGAGTGTACTGTTGAAAAGGACAATACCAGAGAAATACCTGAATCAGATTTTACTTGGTCTATGGAAGGCAACGAAAGGCTGGAAAATAATTCGAGGGACATACAAACTTTAGGAATTTCTGAGAAGATTGATATAATCAAAGTACGACGTTGCTCCAATTTACACATGAACTTCAGACAAGAGAAGGTTAGTTTTCACTTTGCTGATCTCCTTCATGAAACAACGACCATAAGAGATATGTCATCAAAACCCTTGAGGGGTTGTTCCAAGTTAGATAGAAAGTTAGTTGAAGAAGAGGAGCTCATCAAATACATGTCGAATTTGCCAAGCTATTTGGAGCGAGGTGCCAAACGCGATGACAAAGTTTTGAATGTTGGGGTCCTTGACTGGGGTCGTCTGGAAAAATGGCATAGCCAGAAGCACATATCACAGATGAGTCACAGGCATTCACTTTCCAGTAGTAATTCATCCTCATCCTTCTCAACAGAAGGATCATCTGTCATTTCTAGTGTAGGTCGAAGTTGCTCTCCTGCTCATCAAAGGATTTGTCGTCCTTCATTACAATTTCATCTCATGTCATCTCCAAGAGAGAGCCATTCTCATGCCAGGAAATCATTGGAAGAAAGTTTCGGAAAGTTTCCAGATGCCAAAGGTATACGTGGACATGCACCTGATGTGAAAGGACAGTTCATTAGAAAGGATCCTGGAACTGATCAGATTCGGAGGAAGAAAAGAGATGATGTTGCAAAGGTCAAATCGCAAACTGGAACTTCGACCAATGGGGTAAATGACGAAGTGGTGCATTGCGTGAAGGCAAACTCAAAGAAACAGGATCTTAAATTTCTAAAGAGATTGGAAAATTTTCAAGAACAGGAGGCAGATATTTTTGACAAAGATGCCACACAGAAAAATGAAGCAGTAGTTTGTCTTAAACCCAGAAATCCCCCCATCATCAGTAACCCTAGATTGCCTCATCTTTCGGATTCAATAGTAGGCCAAACAGCAGCAGAAGAAAGTCGAAGGAGCTTCTCAGAGATTCCTAAGGAATTTGACCTTCTACCTTTGAGTTCTTGTGTTCCACACTCGTGTCCCCTGCCTCAAAAGTTTGATTCAGCGATAAAAAGATGCTCAGATGTGGATGAGGTCAGTTTTTTGCGTGAGCATTCAACGAAAAAGGGAAATGATTTGGACTTCGGTGGCACTTTTGAAGTTAAACGATCAGGTCAAGTACCAGCAGTTTCAGGTTTCAAAGAGCATTCCAAGGGACTAGATTCTAAGCCAATTAAAGTAGCTTCTGAGAAACCAAGGAGCACATCACCTTTTCGCCGACTTGGCATTGGTATGGGAAAGATAAACAAAAATTTCAACTCCAGAGAAGGGTTGCAACCAGCTTCAACAAATAGGTCTGCAAAATCTGTTTCAGATGATACCAAGAATTCCTCTTTTCAGGATGCCTCAATTATTGATGCTCAAAATAGTACTAGCAGAGCCAGGTCAAGCCCTTTGAGAAGGTTATTTGACCCATTGTGGAAGCCAAAGGCCCAAAACCACTGTAATTCTCTTGAGCAATTGAGGAGGAATTTGGTACCAACTGATAGAGCTTGTAAATCTGATGGAAATGCAGAATTTTCAAATGGTGCTGCACAGCCAAGGACGACGTTAGAATCGGATACAACCAGTTTTCAGAAGGCAAATAATGATTTAACTCGGGACAAGAACTACAAGTCGTCACAATTTCAAGCTCTTTTACAAGTTGCAATCAAGGACGGTCAGCCCCTGTACACATTTGCTGTGGACAATGAACATGACATCATTGCTGCCACAGGGAAGAAGTTGAGCAGTACAAGAGAGGATGGGTACAGCTGCATTTATACGTTTTATTCCATTCAGAAGGTCAAGAAAAAAAATGGGAGGTGGATAGCTCAAGGTGGAAAAGGAAAAGATCCAGCATACATTCACAACGTTGTGGCCCTTCTGAAGGTTTCTGGTTCACAGTTTTCAAGTTTGACTAGACAGAACTATATTGTGCAATCTTTGACCAGAGAGTTTGTGTTATTTGCTGTGGACCTGAGACGAGGAGAGCCACAAGCTCTAGATTTCCAGCCAAATGATGAGCTTGCTGCCATTGTGGTCAAGATCCCAAAAGTTATCAATAAAAGCAGTGTCAGGCATGGGCATCAGAGCATTAAGTACAGTGATTTGCCAGGGACAAGATCTCATTCTACTTTGGAAAATGAAGTGAATCTGCCTTTTTTTGGCTGTCAAACCGTAATGAATGCAACAATGATTCTTCCAAGTGGAATTCATAGTCTACCGAATAAAGGGGGGCCTTCTTCGTTGATCCAGCGATGGAGATCAGGTGGATCATGTGACTGTGGAGGTTGGGATCTAGGCTGCAAACTTAGGATTCTATCCAATAAGTTTGGTAATAAACTGGTTCCACCAAAAGGGCGTGTGACAGATAAATTTGAATTCATGTACCAGGTACTGCTCTATTTCCTTGATAGCACAATTGTGTATGCATTTTATCATGGTTGCAAGTGCCAACTGATATCTCTTTGTACATTTGGCCACAGGGGGAAGAAGATGAGGACCAGCCAGTCTTTAGCTTGGCTTCTTTCCAGGAAGGGATCTATTCAGTTGAGTTCAATGCATCACTTTCAATTTTACAGGCATTCTCACTTGGTATAGCAGTTATAGAGGGTAAAAAGCTACATGAGATCTCGGAAATTAGCTCCTCGAATGAAGAAAAAACTAGTCGGGAAACAGTATTAGCACAAAATGATGGAACAAGGATGCCTCCTCCAAATGGAATGGACGGAGGCAGATACGTTTCATACCCGCCCCTCTCACCGGTGGGAAGAGTGTAGTACCACGTAATACTATGTATACTTTCAGTTGACTGGTTGTGTACTGCAACAGAAATCCTGGCATTTGTATTAGCAGTCAAATGGGATATGAACATATAGATTCCTGTCGGGAAGCCCACTATGAAGTAAAAGCATCCATAAGCCTCAGATTTATTGTTTTTTGTATCAGTTTCTGTTTCTTTTTTGGCAGAAGCAGCACTAGGTGTAGCTGAGAGAGTGAGCTTTGTGTTCATTGTAAGTGTGCATATGATAAATGAATGGTATTTGTCTTCAATAAAGAATTCCAGGGTGAGCAAAGGGCATCGCTTTTCCTTAGACTATATACAAATTGAAGAAATGGCGAATTCAGAAATATGGAACGGAATGGATTTTTGGATAGCAAAAATAACATTTTAGTTGAAATCAATATCATGAATGTCGTATCGGATTTGGTACCGGATTGAGTTTTAGTACAGTTTTGTACCAATACCGGCCAGTATTGGATGTCATTTCGGGTAATTTTTTAAATTTATGAAATAGTTTTTAAAATTTTTAAAATTTATAAAATAGTATATTGGTATAGTTGTACTATATACTTTATTAGTTTACTATTTACATCAACCATGTTTTTAAAAATCATAATAATAAATAATAATAACAATTAATATGAAATAACAATAATTTTTAAATAGTTCATATATAAATAACTACAATTAATATAAATAAAGACAATTATCATCATACAAATATAAAATTAAGAATAATACAAAGTATTTAAAATATTACAATAATATAATTTCATTATTTAATAAATAATATTTCATCAAAAATTCAAACACACCCAATAAAAAGAACAATAAATATCCTTAAATAATTCACAAAAAGAATTGATGACGAAGAAACAATCAAGTAGAAGTTAAATCTGGAACAAAAACATCACAGTTACATTACATATATAGAATTTAACATAAACATCAAATACAAGTAAAATTAAAAAAAGAAGAAAAACAAAAACTTAGAATTCAATCGTCAATGGGAGGATACCCGCTAGAATTGCATTGACCTCAGTGATCATTTGGTACAAAATCTTCGTCATTGAGAGGAGTTTCATCATCATTATCATTCAAATTTAATGCACCAAATGACATGTCAATGCTTCCCATTTAAGATTATCTTCCAAATTCAAATCATTTACATCAACCAAATTGGGTTCTTCAGAAATCCAATCTATCAAAAGACCAATATTATCAATGACAATTGGATCAATTGAACTACTTATGCTATTAAGGCTCCTAGTAAATAATTAAATTTAATTATTATAAAATTATAAGAAATTATATCGAAATTAATAATGATAATAATGAAAATAACATATATTTTTTCAAAGCATTAAATTGTAACGAATAAAAACCAAGTCATTCAACCTCTTATGTTTCAATCTATTCCTTTTTTGTGGATAGATTCAAATGTGCTCCAGTTTCGTTCATAACCTGTTACACTCACGCATTGACTTAAAATCCGAATCGCAAACCTTTTTCAATTATGAAACACCACTCCCGAATTGATCCCACCAAGAAACTGCAAATTATACGATAACAAAAGTAGTGTTATAAACAAAATAAAGTGATAATTAATTTTCAACAAATAAGAAATAAAAAATAACTAATACTTGGAGAAAGTTTTCCTCTTTGTCGAATAGCAATCGGCATTCTAAAATTCCCATAAAACAACTTGTAAATCTCCATTTGTGAGCTTAAAAGATCTTGCATTGCATCAAGTCTAACAATTATTGTAATTGTTAAAAGTATTCATCTATTAACTTCAGTTTGCTTTATAAGATCTAGTCTAAAATACACACTAGGATTTAAAAATGCCCCAACTGTAAACAATGAAGAAGAAAATTGTCTTTCCTTTCTCTCATTAATGATTGAGAGATATGGTGTGTATAAAGAAGGTCTATTTCTCATATTGGCCTTGATTGTGTCCGTCGCTCTTTCCATGATATCAAAAATATAACCCATTGTTGACTTTTCTTCACTATCAGCCAAGCGAAGCACTCTCACCAAAGGCTCACAAATTTGGATAACAAATTGACATTGTGACCAAAATTCTCTATCTTATAGTATAATATTACAAACCTCCACTCTAGCATTAGACCTAGCATGCTGAGATGCAACTTACTTATCACTTGTAAATATTTGCCTTAACTCCTTCTTCATCAAAACAAAAGACTGAAGTGATAAGAAATTTGTTGCAAATCTTGTCGCAGCAGGATGACACAAATTCCTATAATTGATAAATTCCCTTCTCATCAAATTCAAAACCCATGCACGATTATAAATGAATTTTGTCACCTTTTTAGCCTTCTGCATAGTCTAATCAATAACAGGAAAATGCCTAAGATCTCTTATATTCTCTAGCATTAAGTCAATGAAATGTACAACACAAGGAGTCCAAGAAAATAAATTATAGGTATTCTGCAACTTTTTTCTTGTCACTTTATAAGCTGAATCATTGTCAGTAATTAACTGAACGATGTTATTAGGCCCTACTTCATTCACAACTTTATCAAATATCCCAAACAAAGTCTCAGTATTTCTAATAAGGCCAAATGCATTAATAGATTTAAAAACATAGAGCTATTTGAAGAATAAACCAAAAAAATTATAATAAACTCTTGTCTCTTATTTGTCCAACCATTACATATAATTGAACATCTATAAGTACCACAACTCACTCTTCTTTCAGCCAAATAATTTCTAATTTCAGAAACAACAACTCAAAAGTTTACCTCTTAAGTTATCAATCAATGACCCTTTCTATCTTGGACCATAAGAGGCTATTGCATCCATCATAGGTTGATAATAATAAGACTGAGAAGCATTAAATTAAGAACCTATATTATACCACCATCTAGCTACTGCCATAACAACACTGTGAGTCGCATCTCTTGATTACATTGCACTACCAATTGAAGGTTGGACTCCAGGAGTTATTCGTGGTACAAATAAACTAGTCACTTGCCTTCTTCTCTTCCTCACATCAAATTCTTCATGATCCTGAGATGGAATACTACTAGTACCACTACTACCACCACTACCGCTTCCACTTCCACTTTTAACATTTCCATAATCACCACAGAAATTAGAAAACGAACTTCCACTACCAATTTTAAAATTCAATCTTTCCCTTATATCTCTCTCAAATTGATGTTCATCAAGCAATGTTTTCATCTGTCACTTCACATCATGACTTATTTTTTTACACGCTTCCACATCTCCTTTAACCCCAGCTAAATGCTTTTTTCAATTGGGTGATTCCTCCATTTTTTAAATGCTTGTTACAAAACAAGCAAATGGTATGGTTCTTCATATTGAGAATCGTACCAGCATAAGTCCAAGTTAGATCACTGTATCTTCCTGAAGTAGGTTGATTGAGAATATTTAAACTTTCTTCTATTTATCTGTACACTTAAAAATAAATAACACATAATTTAAGTACACATTGACAATATGCATATCTATCTTATATAATATAACTCACTTTGTATGATTACATTACATACAATTCAATTTCATGGAACACAATTCACTATAAGTCAAAAGCTAATAATTCAAAACATTCAACATATATAATAACACAAAACAAAACATACTCCAACAATTTGCAATTTTAACTATTACAAAACAATCATAATTTCATTTCCATTTCATTCCATTTACAACAATTTCCAATTTCAACAATCACAAAACATTCATAATTTCATTTCCATTCCTAACAATTTCCAACAATTTCTAATCTCAACAATCACAAAACATTTATAATTCTATATCTATTCCTAACAATTTCTAATCTCAACAATTACAAAACATTCATAATTCTATTTCCATTGCTAACAATTTGCAATTTCAACAATTACAAAACAATCATAATTCTATTTCGATTCCTTCCATTTGCAACAATTTTCAATTTCAACAATCACAAAATATTCATAATTTCATTTCCATTTCTAATAATTTCCAACAATTTCTAATTCCAACAATCACAAAACATTCATAATTTCATTTTCATTCCTAACAATTTCCAATCCTAACAATCACAAAACAATCATAATTTCATTTCTATTTCCATTTCCTTCTATTTACAATAATGCCCAATTTCGACAATCACAAGTTAAAGGATATAACTTCTTTAGAAATATTTTTTATTTAAAGCTTTGAATCTTCTTTTCATTTATAACAAACCATAATATTATATACACCATTTTATATTTCGTTCTTAAATATATATGTTGCTTTTACAATTCTTAATCGACATTAATAACTGTAAGTATAAATCATTGGAATCTACAAGTTTACAATATATTCACAAATCACAGTTTGATAACCAAAAGTTTTTTGAAACATTTATAGTTTGTACTTTCACACATTACCAATTATAAATATTTATGATATCCTACATATATATTACCATTCCATTAAAGTTCAACATCTTTTATACTCAATTAATTATTTATCAAAATTAATACCCAAATAGGCAAATACTATCATTAACTACAATCAATTATTAATAATTTCTAATTGCATAATTTTATACTCAACTAATTATTTACTTAAATTCAATACCCAAATATTAAAAATAAATTATCATATCACAAATATTAAGAATGTGTCAATTAATGATTTAAGCTTTTTCAATTTTACTAATTTTGATTATCAATTTTATAATTTTATATTTGATTATTAATTTCACATTTGATTATCAATTTTACATTTAGGTTTAAATGATTATCAACTTTCAATTTTAATAATTAATTAATCAACGTCAACATTGTTAAAGCCTTACTCACCACCACCCTCACCTCACGGCCTCACCACCACCGAATAACCAAATTATCAAACATAGTTAAATAAAATACATGAACATCATAACATCTCATTCATCAATATCATTATCATCGTAAATTACAAACCAAAAAATTTATACATTCCACATCCAAATCCAATTTCAATTCAAATTTCATAAATGACAATTCATAAAACCCATTCAACTCTAACAATTCAATTCTATTCCCAAAATCCAACGACCCAATTCACATCCACACAACCGTGAGTGAGCAGCAATAATTCAAAATTTCTTATCCAAAATCCAACATCCAACACCAACGTACACAAACCCATCATCCAACACAATCAAAATGCAGTGAAGAATGAAAAAATCGAAAATACACACACCCAAACAATCGAGTCTTCGGGTTGACGTCGGGTTGTCGACGGGTTGGTGCCTTGGTGGTGCGCTTGAGGTGCGACAAACACTGCGATGGTGCGGTGCGGTTTGACTGCAATGGACGGCGACGACATGTTGTAGTGTGGAGGAAGACGAAGGCGGTGGCCTCTTCAAGACTTCAACTGACGCCAAGGGAGGAGCCCAGGTACAAGGAAGATGAGGAAAGGAGGAGACTGGCCCGACGGTGACGGCGACGACGAGAGGCTGAGGAGGAGACGGCGAGAGTGAGTGAGAGACAAGGGAGAGAGATAGCAGTCTCGCGGGGGGTTAGGGGGTAGTTTTTTTACGGTTAAGTTTTCGGAAATTGCAATTTAGTCCTTGCAATTTCCGAAACTTACAGTACCGGCTGAAATTTTTGGTTTCAACCAGTACCAAACGATAAACGCTGATACCAACCAGTATCGAAATTTCCAATTTCGTACTATTTTCTAGCCGGTATGATATAAAATTTTGAACCATGGTTGAAATGGCATGGCATAGGTACTAAGCATACATTTTCAAGCCAAGCGACCTACCACGATCTAAAAACTGGCCTCCTTTTTCTCGTAATCACTGATTAATAAAACTATTATCAATTAACGATTTTTCTAAGACGTAATAAATCATCATATTACAGGAGCATAAAGACGACAAACCAATTCAAATTCCAGCGTTTAGCGCTTTATGAGGGGAGATTATCATAAAATGTAAATGAAGTCTAACGTAGATAATAATTTGTCCACTTTTTCATAATTAATGTCAAAGTTTATCCAACAATGTCCGCTTACGTTGATCGCCAAGCATCTAAGGTTTCTCATTTGAATTCCTCGCTTTCTTGTTCAATTTGTTATAGTTATATTCATTTGGCTTTGATTCTTTTGTTGCTTTGCAGCTGTGGAGAAAATTTTGCTCTGAATTCTTGATAGAAATCTCTCTTGTAGCAGAGAATTGGAAACTCCTCCTCGCTGGAATCGCTTTTCAGGTTCTCTCTCCTTCTTCTTGTTTATCTTTGGAATCTGTGATTCGCGGGTAAATGTTCGCCTCCCGGGTTGCTTTTCCATCTTTTTGGTGTTGGATTCTTCGTTTCGATTGGGTGTTCAAGTGATGCTGATAAAATGGGTTGTTAATTTGACAGTACATACATGGGTTAGCTGCTCATGGAATTCATTACTTGCATAGGCCAGGTCCATTGCTTCGTGATACTGGCTTTTTTCTTCTTCCGGTGAGTATCACGTTCTGTAGCTTATCTACATCATCGTTTCTTGATATTAGAATTGGATTGAGATGGATTTACTGCCTTCCTGTGTATAATTTCAGGAACTTGGTCAAGACAAAGCTTATGTTAGTGAGACTTTATTCGCCTTCATCTTTTGTTCTTTTGCATTGGTAAGGACTTAAACTTTCAGTCCCTGCCAAGAAACATAGGGTGGGAAGTTACAATGTACGTTTGACTTGCACACTACTTATAAATTGGACAAGTAGTTCCACTGTACTTGGCACCTAAGTAACATATTGTTAAGCACAATATCATATGCTTCAATTGATTCATAAATTCTCACGTATTGGGCAAACTGTTTGATCAATGTCACAGGCCTAGCCTTGTACATTTTGAGTTCTGTTTTATGGTTACCAGATGCTAAAATCGTAGTATTTTGATCTTGTATATTTATGAAGCAATTGGACAGAGTGTATGCTTGAGATCAAATACTAACGAAGAAATTGTGGGCAGCTTAACTAGCCATTCTAATTTGAGCATCTGATTTTCTAGTCATCTAATAAATGTTAACTATTCTGCAGTGGACTTTTCATCCTTTCATTTTTCAGAACAAAAAGATTTATACAGCTCTCATCTGGTGCAGGGTTCTTGCTTATTTAGTGGTAAGTAGTTTTGAATTTTCTCATTTCTTCTTGTATTTGTTTTACAATAAGTAGTATTTTATGCATGAAGGTATTCATAATTCAGAGTTGTGCATTTGGTTTTCATGAAGATTCTCTACTTTTGGTGGAGTTGGGAAACGCGAATTCTCTTTGCCGAAGACCTAATTGGTCATGCGTTTCATGGATAACTTAAATATTCTGAAGTAGGCAAAGCTTATATGATGAAGTATTTTGGCACAGTCACTAAACAAACCAGAACAGTTAGAATACATACTGTTTAAATCATATCTTTGAGCAGTATATGTGAGAATGCTTCAAATTTTTACTCTTGAAAGTAGCATTAAGAAAGCTGAATGCAATCCAAAAGAATTTCGGTCTTTTGCAATCCTTGTGATATGTTGGGAGGGAATCCATTATACTGATACTCTTAAGAACGGTTTACTAGTGATTCTATTTCAACAGTGACTTCTTTTTCTCTAATTCTTATTTATAATGCAAGGATGCCATTGTACTGATACTGGAAGAATGTTTTACTAGTGAATTTTATTTCGACAGACTTAAGCATGCTTTCTAATATGGCTGTACATTTTGTACCTAAACTCAAAGGTAGCTAGTTACTCTTCTCACTTTTGTATATCCAGTCCCTGATTGGCTTGGCTTTGTTATATAATGTTGGACGATATCTCTTCTAGACTTTCTTCTGCAGTTGTCAATAACTCTGTTTAGATGCATTTTGTTGCTGTTTCCAGGTTTGTCAGATTCTTCGAATTGTAACATTCTATTCAACTCAGCTTCCTGGTCCAAATTATCATTGTCGAGAGGTAAAATTTTTATTCTGGTTGTTTAGATCTTGTTGTTATTAAATTACTGTAATCAGAAGAGGGCTTTACAATCAGGCACAAATGTCTCTTTCAGGGCTCAAAACGTGCTAAGTTACCCCCTCCAGAGACTGCTGTTGAATTGCTCATCATCAACTGTGTGTTTCTAAGCATATTTATTTGGTTTTCCTTGTAATTTATTTAATTCTCGACATTAATGTGGCTTTCACTGATTTGCAGTTTCCAAAGGGGTCAACTATGGATGTGGTGATTTGATTTTCTCTTCACACATGATTTTTACATTAGTCTTTGTGCGAACTTTTCATAAACATGGAACAAGAAGGTAAGGCCCAATTCTAATCCACCAACCGTGGATGTCTGACTCAAGCCATAAGCACCTTCAGCTGCTTGGCGTAATCCTGGATTCTGGGGCTTAATTCTGAACCTTCTTAGCATCTGTCTGGTTTATCCCTGCAGGTGCATTAAGCAATTTGCTTGGTTACTCGCCATTCTTCAAAGCCTGCTTATTTTAGCATCTCGGAAGCATTACTCAGTAGATGTTGTTGTCGCATGGTAAATTATTATTTCTTTTCCCTGATATTACTCCTCTCAGAGAATTACTTACTGGTATGAGTTTTTCTAATATCAATGTAGGTATACAGTGAATTTGGTAGTGTTCTTTATTGACAAGAAATTGCCAGGTCAGCCTTTTTGCTTTGGTTTTCTCCCTTGCTTTAGAAATTCCAAAGTTTCCGTTCTATGGTGTATTGAAATCCATTTACACTGGTGTTTCTCTGTCCAACCAATGCTAATGTTCAGTCGTTGATTGGGTAAGAGTTATAAAGTAGGTGCAAACTTATAAAAACAATTTTCTATGTGTTTTTGGGGTACTTTTACTTGAAAATTTAGCAAGCAAATTCAGTCACAACTTGCAAACTTCAGAAATCTGCCAAACAATGCCAAAGATAAGAATAACAAATGCTTTATTATTAATCCTTGACTATTCCATGTGTTCTATGGTTACCTTGATAACCAGTGGCTACCGTATCCATTGCAGACCTACCCGATCGATCCGCTGGAACAACATCTCTGTCAGTAGTAGGTCAAAGTAGGGATAAGGATAGTAGAAACAAAGAAGAGCACCACGAGTTATTAAGTGGGATTTCCATTGAGATTGCACAATGAGCACGGAATTTAGTGAATGCTTCCTGATTTCACATCCAGTTTCTATATTGTTAGTTGAATCTTCTCAAGTTCTTTGAAAATTTGGAGCATTGCTGGGGAGTCGGTCAGTATTAAGAAGATTCAAGCTCGGATCACAGTTGTGGTTAACTGTATATAGATGTCTGCTCAGGCTGAAGATAGCTTGGCTGATATTTACCATGGATATGTTCCTGAAATCTCTATTTAAAGTAATTCATTATTTGGCTCAGTTACATAGATTAACTGCATTTTTGTTGATGCTGGAATGAAATGAGTTGGAATTTAGAAACTAACAATCCCACATGTAACTATTCTGTATTTTCTCTGTGTTATTTTTACGAGATACAGCTTCCTGATTGCTAGGAGAATTTGTTACATCACAATGAGGCCGACAGGCTGGCCTTTGTACAGTTTATCATGTTCAAAGAAGAATGATCAAAAGTCGGTCTGCAAAGTTTGAGCTTATAAATATGACCATAGCCCTTTGATAGTATCGCATTAAGAGCGCCATTAACTTTTAAAGGGCACAATAAGAGGTAACGTGTGCTGCTTCTACAGGCCATTGGGGCAGGCATGAGGCAATGATTCAATTTAATAATGCTCTTTTGTCTGTGTCCCATAAGGCCACCCCTTCACTTTAATTTACTTCTTCTTCTTTTTTTTTCATCTCTTTGCATGTTCTTATGTATAGGAGGTTGAATTGAATGACAATTTCATTTTTATTGTCTAGTACATCACATGCTTATCAAAGGACCCTTTTTAGCTCTTATCTTTAGCACCACTGACCCTTTCCTCCGTGACTCTGCCCTGTTTTACCTATTTGAAATCTAACGGCAAAAGAGCTGTACGATCAACTTAGAGGATGTGATGGGGTTTTTTTGTTTTTTGTTTTTAACAAATTAAACACAACAATCTATCTATGATATGTGTACTGGCAGTCATGATTGTTGGAGATCATGCGTGGTGCCAATCACGAAAAGGAATGAAATTTATGTGCTGGGCAAGTATTGGTCAAGTCATAATAAAGAGGTGAGTTAGAGAAGTGGTCCATGAATTAAGATTATCTTGTAAAGTGTGAGTTTGATGCTGTGGTAAGATCCTAAATCTCAGAGCGTACCAACAATAACAATTTAATGCAAATTTGATTGTAAAGTCTGAGAACTTTTACCTTTAAATGTTAGAGAAATTGAAATCAAATCCCTGAACATACCATGCTTTGAAATTCTCAACCAAAACTGGAGAGATCCACCGCATGTTAAAGAAAAGAAAAGCAGAAGTGTTAAATTATGGGTGTCCCTCTGTCCATGTGGCCTTATTCACCAGTGTTTGTTGGGGTGGAGACCACAGTGCGTGTGGATGTGTTGCATTGGATGACTTGAGTCGACTTACTTGGAAAGGTAGGTGATTCTTGTTTTTTTCCTTTCAAGTTTGAATGGTTTGATTCGTGACTTAGTTCTTAAAAAGACCAAGACCCTCCTCCTGCTCTTTTACATCTCAAAGTGAAACTCAGGGAAAAAGGAGTGAGTGTGCTGCTTGTACAGTTGGAAATTGGAATGGGGTACTGAACTATGTTGAATTATGTGATCATAGCTTAAGTTGTGTGCTTGAACATTTTCCGTATTGAGTGATGTTAGTGGTGGTCAAGTAGAGTCTGTAATGCAGAATACACCTGAGATATCCCTTGAAATATATCTACTTCTCGATTAGGTCTTGTCTTCACTACTGCTTGTGAATTTCTTAGAAACATACCTTGCATCTTTTTCATAAAGGCGAACTTTATAACAAGAAAGTAAAGAAGAGAGTCGTATAAGATATGGATTCTTCAGATTCAGTTCATTTATCTTTCAGCCTGTCTTTAATGTCATTGCTTAAAAGTATGAAGCTTGTTTTATCACCAAAAAAAAAAAAAAGAAAATCTAGTTGACACCTTACCCTTTGGTCCTTAACTATCAAATGTGTGAGACACTAAATAGTTTTTGTTTTGGTTTAACCAATACTTAAACTAGTTCATGAGCTGAAGGAGAATGAGGGATGATGATGACAGGCACAGTTCTTAACAAAAATCATTTATCTACTCTGCCCATCCATCCCATTCTACAACCCAAGCTACAGCACTTAAAAAAAGTGTTTTTTGACTTTTGACGCCCAAACACCATCACATGACAGACACCAAGCTCACTGATTTGGAGATTACCCCACTCCTATCGTACCTGATTATTTGCTTAGACCACCCAAAACGACAACTGGACAACTCATCCTAAATTTATTTATTCTCACATTCAAAGTAGATCGGACACAGAGACCCAGATCCTCTGTTACTGTGAAGTATAATCAGTTTAGATTAAGACTAGTAAATACATTTCCTTGGGTGTGAGTCTGGGAGTTAAGAGTTAAAAACTGAAAGGAAACTAATAAAACTGAAAGTTACAACATTTTTTCTTCGTCTTTTTCTAATTTTGTTTCTTATGAAGCAGAAACGAGAGAATGATGAAGGCGGAGAAGCAGTGGAAAACGCAGTGACAGAGAGTATGCGTTTGTGAAAGTCCTTTGGATCCAAAAGAAAAGAAAAAGGTAACTTTCTTTTCTCTCACTTTCTTGCTACCCAAACAATCACTTTCACCCTCTGTCCTTTTTCTTCTACATTTTTGTCACTCTCGTTTGCTCTCTTCCTTTTCATTAAAACCCTCTTCCGGTCCTCCAAGGAAGTGAAGGAAGTACTGAGCTTTAGTTCTACAAGGTGATAAAGTTGCTTGCTTTAGTTATAGAGCTTGGAGTTAGCCAATGGGAGCTCGATGCTCCAAAGTCTCACTATGTTGGTGGCCAACCAATCCCAAATCCAACCTCAACGATTCCTCCGATCTCGGTTGGTAGACTCTTTTAACCATCATTTTGATTATCCTTTGCTTTCTCGAGAAAAAAAGTCGCTGCATTTCCTCTGTTTGAAAATGAGTGGTTCTTTTCTTTCTTTCTTTCTTTTTCAATTTTTGGTAGAGAATGGCGAGTCCTTGCCTGGGTTTAGAGAGTACAGCTTGGAGCAGCTTCGAGTTGCCACTTCGGGTTTCAGTACCGACAACATTGTTTCGGAGCATGGAGAAAAAGCTCCCAATGTAGTGTACAAAGGAAAGCTCAAGGAAGAGGAGCGTTGGATCGCCGTCAAACGATTTAACAAGATGGCTTGGCCTGATTCTCGCCAATTTCTCGTTTGTCATCTTTCATTCTTACTACTGATCGTATCTTTCTTCAATCTCTTTTGGGTCTTTCTTTTTTCTTTTGACGATTGATTGTTATTTAGTTTTGGTTGGAATGTGATGCTTTAGGAGGAGGCAAGGGCTGTGGGACAGCTGAGAAATGAGAGATTGGCGAATTTGATAGGATGTTGCTGTGAAGGGGAGGAGAGACTGCTTGTTGCTGAGTTCATGCCTAATGAGACTCTGTCGAAACATCTCTTTCACTGTATGCACATCTCTTTCACTGTATGCTTTACTTTGTTTATAAGATGGCTAGTACTAGTCCGTCCTTAAACGGTTGCTTTAGTTATGATCTGTTCTTTTTCCTAATTGAACGAAATTGTCAAGGAGATTTAGGTTTCCAAGCACTGAATTGTTGGAGGTAGTTTTACTTTTAAGTTTCATATTTTCACTTGTGTGGATTGGACTACACATCTTGAATTGAAAGCTTAATGAGCTAAATTTTCATTAATAGTGACTGAATCTTCTATGATATTTTGTGAATCGATTTCTATATGAAAACTGGAGGATGGGGTGGGGGTCTTCTTGAGGCTGCTATATTACTAAGAAATTGAGTTCATTCAGGGGAGAACCAACCTATGAAATGGCCAATGAGATTGAGAGTGGCTCTCTATCTAGCTCAAGCTTTAGAATATTGCAGCAGTAAAGGAAGAGCCCTGTACCATGACCTTAATGCTTATAGAATTTTGTTTGACCAGGTACTTCAACTTTTCACATTTTATTTTGAGTCTTGTTTTCTTCAGTAAGTTGGGTATGCTTCTGTGCTTCTTTTGACATTGAGGCACTTGTTGTCAGGATGGTAATCCTAGGCTCTCCTGCTTTGGCCTGATGAAGAATAGCAGAGATGGAAAGAGCTATAGTACAAATTTGGCTTTCACTCCTCCTGAATACTTGAGGACTGGTAATACCTTCAGTTAAAGGCCATGTCTTTCTTACTTTTTGTGTATCTCGCACCAATGGTAGTAACATGCCCTCATGTCAACATCCTCATTTGGCAGGAAGAGTGACTCCCGAGAGTGTGGTTTACAGTTTTGGTACCCTGTTACTTGATCTTCTCAGTGGCAAGCATATCCCCCCTAGTCATGTAAGCTATTATACTCTCCTTTCACAGAACTTTTGTGGGAGTGTCTTGTCATAACTTGTTTGGATGTGCTTGAATGTTAACTTTTAGTGTCTTAAGGAAAGCTATAACTTAAAATACTTGGAATATAGACAATCACGATGCAGGTTGTAGTTTTTCTATTGTGGATAACTGGAAGCTTTATTCTTCTCTGGTCATTTCTTTGGCAGGCACTTGACTTGATACGTGGAAAAAATTTTCTGATGTTGATGGACTCTTGTTTGGATGGTCACTGTTCAAATGATGATGGAACAGAGTTAGTGCGGTTAGCTTCTCGTTGTTTACAGTATGAACCTCGTGAAAGGCCAAACGCAAAGTCTCTTGTGATTGCTCTCACTCCTCTTCAGAAAGAAACTGAGGTTGCAATACTTTTTCCTTCAGTTGGTCCTCCATGAGTTGGAGTAAGGATAATGTCCCTTGATGCGCAATTTCAAAAGGCTCTTTGATGTCCTATTAATGAGCTTCATAAGGAACCGCTTGAACAAAACATCATGCATTTCACTATCAATGCCCAAAATCTTTATCCTAAAGCTCAAATTTTTACTTTTTTGTTCATAATCCTACTTGTCCATCATTTTGTAACTAACTTGGATAAATCCTAATGGAAGCTTGGATGAGTTGAGTTGCTTGTAGCTCTGCTGGTAGTCTCAAAAGCTTGTTTCCTTGGGTTGGAATGCATTTATGATGCTAAATTTAATTTCATGAAAGTGTATCTGATTTAATAGTAGCTGCTATTTGGCAGGTTCCATCCTATGAGTTGATGGGCATTCTGCATGGGATTCCATCACCAAAGCAAATGGTAGTACTTACACCTCTAGGTGAAGCTTGCTCAAGGTTAGATCTTACTGCAATACATGAAATACTGGAGATGGTTGGATACAAGGATGATGAGGGCATTGCAAATGAGGTTCGTGATATTCAATACTAGAATCGGTTAGGTGATTTAATTCGGAAAACCTGGTATTGTGTAATGACTTGTATTGTTTCTCTAGTTTCAAAGTTAGCAGCCTGTTGGTTTTTTGACGTTATTTCCCATTACACGAGATCATTGTTTCCTATCTTTGTACTTAACAAGATCAGTGTCAACATTGCAGTCTGATTTGATAAATTTGTTTCTCAATTTGGCCTATCCAATAGTTCCATATTCATATGAATCTTCTTCTTCCACCATTGCAGCTCTCCTTCCAAATGTGGACAGATCAAATACAGGAAACCCTGAACTGTAAGAAGCGTGGTGATGCTGCTTTCCGAGCTAAAGATTTCACTACTTCCATGGAGTCTTACACACAAGTAAGCAGCATTTGATTTCCACTCCATGGTATCTTCCTGTTATGGAGAATCTGAAGACTGTGAACTCCATTGCCAATTTGGTCGTTATCAGAAAATGGTTTACCTAATACAGTCGTTCTTCAATTTCATTTACGCAGTTCATAGATGGAGGAACAATGGTATCACCAACAGTATTTGCCAGGCGCTGTTTGTGCTACCTAATAAACGACATGCCGCAGGAGGCCCTTGGAGATGCTATGCAGGCCCAAGCAGTGTCTCCCGAGTGGCCCACTGCCTTCTATCTTCAAGCCGCTGCCCTCTTCAGCCTTGGGATGGACAGTGACGCACAGGAAACACTAAAAGACGGCACTTCTTTGGAATCCAAAAGACATAAAATCTGAAACTGTATATCCTCTTTTTTCTTTTCCCCATGATTCCCACCTCATTTTACATACTCCTTGAATACCATATGGTGTTGAATTTCCGCAGAACCACAGGCTTAACTGCATTTTTACGTTTAAATTGTTGAATGTTTTAGTTAGTCATCATTCTCTGGAGTAATTCTCTTTTTAGACTACTCTGGATGAACTTTTCTAGTTCTTCAGACCTTCCACTAATCTTCTTGACTTGATGAGTTGCGACAGAGAGCAGTAGTTCAAGAAAATGGTTACAGTGCAATTAGAGTTGACAGAAATTTACGTAATTAATGCTGACATGAGAGTTTTTATTAAGTGTTATTATTCTCTCTCTCAAACATTGTCAAAGTTCTTTGCAGGGCCATGCTGAGTAAATGTTGGTATTAATAATAGGTAGCATAGCATCAATGGAGTCATGAAACCGTGTTTCTCCGGCATTACCACCAGATAAAAGAATCACTCAATAGCTCTCAACCATAAGTTGGAATGAAGAAAGAAGTTGATATAATAATAATGGCATGTAAAGTTTGAATAAGAAACAGTATAGCAACAGTTGCACCCGATTATCAAGGCCAAGTTTATCTTATTCTGAGTAGAATTGCAGCCATTGTGGATACAATGTTGCCACTAAAGCTACTGAAAATGACACAAAAACAGAGTCCAAAGACTGTCTTAGCACCCACCATGAAGAACAAATTTCAGACCCAGCAACATCCACCTTTTACATTGGTCGCTGACCAGCGCTAAGCATCTGACCGATTAGATTATTAACCTAAATAATCATAAAATGAATCCATTAAAAACGTTATTGAAATTAGACTTCAGTCCATGTCTTTAGCTTTCCGATTTTGCATTCAAATATAAGTTCTCAGAAGTATATACTGGCTTTTCTTCCATGCATATAAGTTAGCAGAAACCACAAAAGGATTCCTGTGGACACCAACATCAACGCCATCCACACAATCAAATTCCATTTTTTCTCGCTCAGCAACAATTTGCAAGGATTATCTTTAACTAAACATAATCTAGTGTGAACTAGCTAAATCAATTTGTTTTAAGCCAACGGATGCATACCTGCCAATATTTTGAAACGCAGCGATCAATGCAGCTGTTTTCACCCATGTTTAGTTCACCCTCCTTGTACCTGAAAGAAGGCAAAATGTTGGCTTAAAGAAATGGGATGGAAGAAATTTCATATCTTTTCAGAATGCAGGACGTCCATAAGAATTTTCATGAAAGGAACAGTATAAGAAAATACCTTTTGTCCACACATTTGGTGAAGCAAGTCTGAGCAAGCCTGAACCCATACAAGGGAGATAAGTTAACCTCGGCAAATTCAGTTCAACACAATAATCATCCATAACCATATGGTGAAGCATAAATACTGCGTGTTTATTTTCATAGTCATAGTCCATACTCTTAAAGGTAACTGGGACTTAAACAACATGTCGGAGTTGGTGGGTACCGACAATCTTCCAGCATCAAAAAATGAAAGCAATATTGAGCTAAGGCAAGGCAATTGCATAAGAAAAACTAAAGAAAATAAACAAGAACTACCCTGAAATATGTGCAATTATTCAAGCTGTGTACAATGCAAATCGTTTGACGATTACATGTATTAATCAGGCCAAAACCAGAACAAGTTTTCCTAGGCTGTAGCTCTCTGCTACAAGAATTAAATTTGAAGCTCTCTAAAATTTATCAGTTCCTTGCAGTGTTATCAATATACAAACCATCATAGCACACTGATTTCCATCAGAGAAGGCATTCCCGTTGTATTTTCATATAACATAAAGCTGCAACAATTTTACCTGTTAAATAACTCCACTCTATACTCCATCTCTGTTTCTGCCATGCCAAAGGCCTGCACCGTAAGCAAAGAACAATCAACTCATTCCTTACTGACAAATTTCCCCATATATACAGGCCTTTGCATGAAATCAACAATTCCTATATATGCATTTATAAACCATATAAAATAAACCTCGGATAAAGAACTTCATATTTGTGACCAAGACCTACTACTCACTTGATCCTTGTCCACCCCGGGAGGTAAACTACTGTTGTTGGCAGCCATTAGACCCTGAAACAATTAACGTTAGCTTTCCCTATAATCTGTATAAATCGAGAAAATGCGATCCCCTTTGTAGCGTTTTAGAGAGAGTCCTGACAAGTCGAGTCGAATACAGAAGTATGCGAAAGACAATTTAGGGTTTTAGGAGTGAGACTGTGGCGTGAGGGCAAGCTGTCTACCTTAGAAAGAACAAATAATAGGATGCCACGTCAGTCGAAAGTTTGAAGTATAGAATATGAGTGGTCAAGGTTGTCTTGTATTTGGTATGAGCAATACACATAGGCAATACTCGTCTTGGGGTTTTAGGTCTCATAGTCATATTGGGGAAACGGCACCCTAGGTGAACCACCGCAATATATATCTACTAACCGCCGGCGGGCGACCACTTTTGGTTGCCGCAGTTTGAACTAAGCTTTGCAGGAAACAGGTAAAGGTGCTCTCCTTTCACTTAAAGAAGTTGGGCTCGTGTTATTATGTCTAACTATTAATAAAGTTGTGATCTTTGGCTTAATTTATGTTTCTCTCTGCCTCTTCCTTTTGAAAACATAGTTTATTTGATTACAGTTTATTCTGTTCCGTTTCTTTTGTCGTGAAAAAGACAAGTCATATTGTAGGTGGGTTGGTGTTGTAGGTGTAATCAACATTGAAGGTTTGATATTGCAATTTCTTCCATTGCGCAAAGGTTTGTAGTGATGGAACACGGTTCCTTGCACGATCCAAGTAAGGCAACTTTCTCTTTTGTTGATGAGGATCATACTCTTGCAAATGCTGTCAGATTCACCTTGAACCAGGAGTACGTATAATCTGTAATGTTGCTTTTCGATTTCTCTGAGACTTGCAATTAGTAGCAAGTTTTACCATGGTATGGGATGTATATCAACTGCATATGGGGCTTTACGCTTTGGAAACCCATATCATTGATAACTGTTTTTAACGTGCATGCATCATTAGCTATGATATTTCTTTGATACGGATGAGAAACCGAATCAATAATTCTGTATTTGAACAAGTTGCATGAAATCTTTCTTCCTTTTTTGTATGAAATTCGTTACTGTCCATCATTTCCCGTTGTATCTTGAAATTGTAACCGTACCTAATTGTCTCTTTGCTTCATAATATTTCTCACTGATATATGAATCATCTGTATAAATTAATGTTCAAGCACATTGTTGTTTCATTTTGCAGTCCCAGAATATCATTTTGTGGATACAGCATTCCTCATCCTTCAGATGCTCGTGTTAATATAAGAGTCCAAACAACGGGTACCATTTCACTCGCTTATCTATAATTCCCATTGTCAATCACTGGAAGATGATAAATAGTAAATAAAGATGGATCCTGCATATTTTTTCTCTGCTTATTTTAGTTAGTTCTAGATTTAAGTTTGATTAATTTCAAACTAGTAGAGTAGGTGTTCAAGCAGAATGTCTATTGGCAGTATACCAATTAGTGAAAGAATTTAGTGCTTAAGGTAGGCCTTTTAGTTTCTTTCATAGGTATATCTTTCTATAATTTCTGCATTATTTAGATTACAAGTACAGGGTGATTGGGTTCTATTCACTGAAACAGCTTTTTCTTTCATTGCGAGATTGCTGGCTTTTGTTTCAATGACTATGTAATTATTTTGATAGTATATTGCCACTGCTCTCTGAGAGTCCAGTTGTTGAATTGACATCTGCCAGGTGATCCAGCAAAGGAGGTTTTGAATGATGCTTGTCAGAATCTGATGTTGATGTGCCAACATGTGCGGAGCACTTTTGACGATGCAGTTGCAAAGTTTAAAGAGAACAATCCAGTTGAGGAGGAAGCCGGCAAACCCACCGAAATGGAAACTGAAAGTGACGAGAATTGATTCATTAATCTGGACTACCGAGATATATATCAAGTTATGTATATTCAGCCCGAGGTGTTATTGACTCAGTTCTATCATTTCACTGGTTAAAATGATTCTGAATTATTCATGAGGACCTCCATTCTGCACCATCCTGGTGCTCTGCAGTTCTATCCGTTTCCAAAATAAGAGGGATAGGATAGGGAAAGACAATATGTGACATTCGGGTATGTTGCATTCTTCGCATGTCCAAATTAAAATCCTTTTCATTAGCAAGAGAGACTGCCATTACCAGAGTATATTCTGTGAAAAATGGGACGTTGAATCCTCTATAATGTATATATATATAGTTCAGACGCCATATCACCACATGTTTGTTGTTGAAAGAGAGTGAAATACATACGGTAAGTCACAACTATGGCCCTGAAACATGAAATCAAAAGCAACTTGAAATATAAAAGAGGCTTCTAAGTGCGCACGTCCTATGCGCAGGGCAAAGAAACCCTTCAGAATTCAATTAAGGACATGGAAGTGAAAAAGCCAAGAGATTACAAATGCAAACAAGAGGCATGCTAGTAAGAAGTTCATAACGCGACGGCTATGGCAGAATGTCCGGGTTTCCACA
The DNA here is from genome assembly GCA_029891385.1 of Erythroxylum novogranatense. Taxonomy (NCBI): domain Eukaryota; kingdom Viridiplantae; phylum Streptophyta; class Magnoliopsida; order Malpighiales; family Erythroxylaceae; genus Erythroxylum; species Erythroxylum novogranatense. The sequence continues at coordinate 65,540,076 of CM057234.1, read as the reverse complement.
AGGATCAAAGGAGCTGGCGCTGGTGCGGGTGAAAGTGCTGCTGCAGCAACATGTGCCTCATTCGCCTGCTCCCCACTAACATTTAGGGCTGTAGCACCGCAGATTTCACATATCCTGCAACAAAGAACAAGGGAGATAATGGAAGGGAATGCCAATTAATCAAGGTAACAGTTAGACAGTTACAGTTTTAGGTTTAACACAAAGCATCAAGGTCGTTCTGGTTGCTTCTCAATTGTCAAGTAGCACCACATAAAATACTCATCATCTCCAAATGGTAACATCATATCAGCAACCACCTCACTAGTCCATGTTTAGATCAAATTGCATTGCAGAAATGTAAGCCTTACCGAATCCTAACTTGTGGAGAAAACTATAGTAGTACAAAATTCATGGAGGTATAGATCTTACAGACCACACAAGTAAAATCCCACAAAATGTTGGCTTCAGATGTGTCCGATGAAGTGAATAATCTGAAAAGGATTGCCAACAGAAAAGTGTATACCTCACAAAGTTCTCATAGATGATAATGGACTCCTAGACCACCAATACGATTCTGTAACCAGAAGTCTTCCACCCACCCATACCTATCCTACTTCAATCAATTTGCCCAGATCATCATCTAAATCATTGGTAATGAGACGTTTATTATTAGTACAGCAGTCTAAATAATACGGATCATAATCACATATAGAGACACCAAAATGAAGATATCCAGCTCCAGATCCCCATGGAAGTATATCTGAAGCTGTTTATATTCTCATGTTTGTTCAGATGCACTTGCCCACTTTCCAAATGTATACAAGAGGACAAGTGTGTGATCTTGCATCAGACCCCACAGCTATTAGGTAATCAATCCCTCTGACCATCGAAATCCTTGTTGCCATTAATCACAAGGGAGCTCTTTTTTGTGTCCAAAGGCAAAGTAACGACCAGAGTTAGGACACCACCACACCTCCCAACCGGACAACTCTGTTCTTCCTACCAGCTTGCGAAAGAATAAGGACAGTACTCACAACAGCTACATGACAGGAACATGAGCCACCAGTAGCTACAGGGTCACTGAATAGTTAATATCAGTCACGAGGAGGATGGGAAGAAACTTTTCCAAGACAAAAGCTTCAATTTCACGGAGCAAAAAACTATTCTTTAGTTATCAACTTGTGTTAAGAGGCTCTTGTCTCCGCATTCACCATCGCCAAGAGCTTTATGCTCCTCAACGGGGTGGTTTTCATGTAAACAAATTGAATTAAAGGACAAATTACGGACATCGACAAAGAACAGACAAGTTGAACTGTAATCAAGAAATCGTACCAGTTTAAACAACAAAATCACTAGATACTCGTCCAACAAATTGGGCATATAAACATTACCAGACTCCAAAATTTTCACTGTGTAATCAGATTTCTTCCGATCTAACAAAAGTTCATAAAGCAAAAACGATCAAATTGGCATTTTTCTCAGAAAGCACCAGAGAGTAAGCAGGTGGTACAATCTTTTCTTTTTTTTTTCTTCTGAGAATGAGGTGGTACAATCTTTTAGAGAAAAAAAGATTAGGACTTTACTCACGTGTCACCCTTGATCTTGAACCAGGTCTCTGCACATTTCCTGTGTACCGCTCCCAATCCACCCTTACAAGAACATCCCAGCTCAATAGCTACCCCAGAATCTTGCCCATGACTCTGCAAACCCAAATAGCAAATTCTGCAAGTCCACTTAGTTGCATCACCGGAATGCTGTCGCTTCGGCTCCACATCTTCACCTTCCAAATCCACCTCTGACAAGCAATCCGAGGCTGAAGACTCCCTGTGGGCCCCAATCTCCCCCGAGAGAGACATGTCACTGCTGCTTGGGCTTGAATGCTGGTCTCTGCGCAAATGGTGGGTGTGGAAAGTTGGCATTTTTTTGCAAGACCTCCAAAGAGCAAAAAGGTGACAAAGTACTAAAGTTGGGGGGTTCGCTTTTAAGGGTTTAAGTCATTCGATCGTCTTAAGTTAGGAGAAGGGCGTTTTGTGCATCATTGTCCAGTATTGAGCTTTGGACAGGGAAGTATGTTGAAGGACAGAGAAATAAAGAGTTGGTACTGGTTTTTTAAAGCAAAAAACTAGTCTCTCTCTCTCTCTCTCAATATCTGTGTGTCAGTTTTGAGCAGTGTTGGTGAAAAGGAAACGCAGCCGCTGGTGATTATAGAAAGGAAAATGCAAGTTCTATCTTTTGCTAATCAAAATTGCCATTACTTTTTCTTACAGGACGATAGGAAAAGAGGCCGAAAACGGTGCCTTTTTCTTTTTCAAGAATGCAACTTTTCTTTTACCCAAATCCTATAACAGCCAAGCCAACAGTTTTCTTCACTTCTTTTTCTAATTTGCTGTGCCTATATTCGTAGTTTTGTCCAAAAATTAAAAAGAGCACACTCAGAGGACTCCTGAAGTTGCCTCATTTCTTTGTACTTCTCTCCTTTTCTACCAATATTTACACAGGCAACAAAGAAGTAGAGCTTTTTAATTTTTCTTTTTGACCTGTAGCAGAGTGGTCCCTGTACCACAAAGTCTCAGAGTTTCTCATGGAATGCAGAAAGCATGTACATGCATAAACCAAAAAGAAACAGAGAGAGAGAGAGAGAGAAGGGTCACCTTCACTATATCTTATAGAGCCGTTCCATAAAAGATCCTGAGAGTTGGATGGAAAAAATGGCATCTAAAACAGTACCAAATCAACATGGTCCAAAGTTGCTCCTCTGTTATCTGCGAATTTGGATGGAGGGTAAAAAGCTATACAATGTTCCCTAGCGTTACTCGGTACGCAAAAGCTTTCCCCATGCGTTTTGTATTAACATACTCACTCATCAGCGTAGGCAATGGACCACAGTGATGCCAAATAGTGGTCTCTCTTTTTGCCAGTCTATTCAATACATTATAGTGATTATCAAAAATTACTCCATACAATTGAACCGCTAAATGGTATAAATAGTGGCATCCTCTGTATTAGGACGTCAGCTTTACATGACAATATATAGATAATAAAGCTAATTAAGCAGCTTGATCCAAATGAAATGTCGTGAGAGAGGATCAATTTGTAGATTGAGCAATAGCAGAGTTCTGGTAACCCAAGATGGGAGCAGCGAGTGAGGCAGCTGATAGCCTGGGGGGCTGCATCAGGGACTTGAACCTCACCGGATAGAGGGCACGGTGAGGTCAGGCGAGAAAGTTTCAACGAGAAAATGTAGAAATGTGCAACACGATTCCTGGAACACTTAACTATATCTAGATATCTAGTTCATGGCAGAATCTCCAAGAAATCAGGTTTTGCTGCACAATCATATAACTTGGAAACTATTAAACCAACTTTGGAAAACTGAAATGCTATCTTTTGCTGCGTAATTCCCTAACGAGCATCGCTCCCCAGATGATGCATCTTAGGAGGATCTATCTCAAGTCACCGTTTAGTAATTATAGATGAAATGAAACTATCCCGCTTAACATGGTAAAATTGCGAAAATACTATCTTAAACTAAGAAATATTATTCTTTTAGCCTTTGTTTGGATTGAAAGAAAGCAAGAGAAAGGAAAGGAGGGGAATTGCATTTCTCTTTATTTCCCTTGTTTGGATAAAAATAAGTAAAGAGAAAGTGAGAGAATGGAAAGTAATAGTAGGAAAAATTGGATCAAATACATTTCCCACAAAATTGGTGGGAAAGGAAGGGAAATTGAGGGAAGATAAACTTGATATAATTAAATTACTATTGTAGCCTTGTTGAACAAAAAGGACGCAGCCACACTACCCACGCATAACACATGCTCCCGCCTTTTTCTTCTGCGCATGCCTGTTTTCTTCTGCTGATCTTCTGCACTGCGCATGCCTTTCTTCTTCTCTTTGTTCTTCACGACTCGCGCATGCCTTTCTTCTGCTGTTCTTCTGCACAACTCCTGCAAAAGAGGTAAGGTTCTTCTACACAACTCCTTGTATGTGTTTTTCTATTTGATGTTAGAAAACAGAAAACCACGCAAAAGCAGATGTGTTTTCTGTTTTCTATTTCCAACATTATTAATAATAACAACACTGCATCGCCACCTGACAAATCAAAACCAGAAAAGGAGCAGCGGGCCTCTTTGGTTCCCTACACAATTCCTGAGTGGAGTGGACCTCCTTGCCACCAATTCTTTCTTGAGGTTCTTAAAGACGGTTCCATTATCGATCAGTTCAACGTGTAAGCAAAACATTTCTCTTTTCAATACCATCCCTTCTTGCTTTCAGACCTTGTGAGATTGTCGATTTCTGTTATGTGAGTTTTATATATTTTGCAAAAAGAAATGTTGTTTCATGTCTTTTAAACTACTCCAACAAGCTACTTCAGCATCTAAGACTCAATCTAAGCCCTCGTACTCTAACATTTTGCTCTCTCTGTGAAGACATGGAGTTAATTTATCAATGACTTTTTTTTTACAAGCTCTTTACAATACTATCGTCCTGCATATAGAGATGGCCATTATGTGGTCGCACCACGTTTGGATCTTTTAAAGGATGGAGCATCCAAATGCAACTATTCCTTGATTGACTTTTTTTTTCAAATAAGAGGCTAAATCTCCCTCCTTTAAATGAATGGGACAATTAAGTTTAGACGGATGTTAAACAACTGATGGGATTCTTGATTTAAGATAATAACCTTTTTATCTTCAAGTTGTGTGATGTGTAGAGATTTCTTGATGGGGGACTTGTAACAACATGCCGGTCGTTTTCATAAATTGTAACTTGGTTTCCAACTCCTATAGTGTCAAGTAGAGATTAAAAAAAAAACTTATGGATCAGTTTATGTTGTATACTTCTCAAATAATAGGCCGCTCTAGGTCTAAGCATCTTGTTAATGGATCAATCTCACATGGGTTTTTCAATTCTTGGTAAGCAATTATATTTTTTTTCCTCTTTTTTATTTGCAATGAATTGTGTAGTTGTATAATAATTTGATAATCAGATTTTGTAGTTGGTTAATAATTTTATATACACCATTAACATGTTGCTATATGGGTTTTTCATATTGTTTAGACATTATATACATATAATGATATTTTCTACATTTTTTACATGTTGAAATATTGAATAGGAAATGAATAATTTAGAAGAGATTCATGAAGAAGATGATTCGGAAGATGAGTGGGATAGGACAAGACGAGTTGCTATCGTTCAATTAATATGTCATATAGTTCATCTTCTTAGCCTTTGTCATAGTTCTATCTATGGATCCTTCAAGCAAAAAAACTTAGTAGCTCAATATAAAGAACAAGTTCGAGGAGAAATTATGCATCATTTGCAAACTCACAGTAAGGATTGTCATGATCTCATTCGTATGACACGGATATTTTCTTACTTTGTATAAAGCTTCGCAACACCTGGTCTTCTAAACGATAGTGTTCGATGTTCGCTAGAAGAAAAGGTCATCACATTTCTTATAATTGTATCCCATAATGTAAAACTTCGTGTAGTGGCTGTCTTCTTCCGTCGCTCAATTGAGACGATATGTAGACAATTTCACTCTGTTTTACGTGCTATCATGTCACTTGAAGTTGAATATCTCAAACAACCTGATGGTTCTCATATTCCATCAGAAATTGCAAACACTTCCCGATTCTTCCCGTACTTTAAGGTGAATATTGTCTTTGTTAAATGTTATTATTAGGTACTATTATTATTAGGTACTTAAACTCTGTATTCATAATGAACTTGTTTTAGGATTGTGTCGGTGCACTTGATGGAACTCACATTAGAGTTAAGGTGTCAAATGCAGATGCACCAAGATTTCGTGGTAGGAAGGACTACCCAACACAAAATGTTCTTGCCGCATGTACATTTGACCTAAGGTTTACTTATATTCTGGTTGGATGGGAAGGTTCAGCGTCCGATTCTAGAATTATTAAAAATGCATTAACTAGGGAGGATAATTTAAAATTCCTTGAGTAATGTTAGGTTTATTAATTCACTAATTTTTAGCTTAATGAATTATGAATTTTAGAAGCTAAAATTAATTGATTTCTTTAATTGTAGGCAAGTATTACCTAGTCGATGCGGGATTTATGCTCAGGAGTGGACTAATTGCACCTTATAGAGGTGTCCGGTATCATTTGAAAGAGTATTCAGCTAGAGGTCCAGAAAATGCTAAAGAGTTGTTTAACCTACGTCATGCTTCATTACGTAATGCAGTTGAAAGGGCCTTCGGAGTTTTAAAAAAAGGATTTCCTATCATTGGAAGTTCAAATGAAAAGACATATTCATTTGATGTTCAATGTGAAATTGTCTTGGCATGCTCTATCCTACATAATTTTTGATGAGTTTAGGTGCACTTCAAGAGGAAATTTGAAGTGGATATGGAGTTATCAAATAGAGGGAAATGGAATCACAAGTTGATAGAGAGAAAGAGATAATGAAGATGCTAGGTTAGGTGCACAAATAAGGGATAATATTGCTGCACAAATGTGGAATGATTATGCTTCAAATCATTGACTAAATATACAAAAAATGTTGGCTTTTTGGTGCACCTTTCTTTTGTTATTTGAAATCTAATATTGTAATACTTTTGTAATATATTATATTGTGATTTGCATTTCTCTTATTAATGAAAGAGACTTTACCAATGTGTTTTGTTGCATAATTGATTTGTTGCGACTTTATATTGTCTTGTGACTTGTTTTGTAATTGATTATTTTGTTTTAGACTTTAAGAAATGGCAAGGAAAGGTGCCGAGAAGGTTGAGAAAGAAAAAAGAGACATGCTTCGTTGGACATAATTTATGGATGAAGTTTTGTTGGATGCACTTATCTATCAACAAAATAAAGGCAATCGAGTTGATGGAACCTTCACAACCCAAGCCTTAATCAAGTCGTTCACGGAAGTTCGAGAGAAGATCGGAATTGATGTCATTGACAAGGACAAAGTCAAAAATCGAATAAAATCTCTAAAAATGAATTTCAATGAATGTTACGATCTTTTTAAGCATTCTAGCGGTATTGCTTGGAGCCCTATAACTAAGAGATTTGATGCTGAGCCGGAAGTATGGGAAGCAATGATACAGGTTATTCTACTCTCTCTTTTTTGTGTTTTGTGTTGTTTTATTCAGGTCTTAAGGAACTAGATTCTGCTGGTAGATCATTAAAGTGCTTTCTGTTGATAGCTTGGAGTTTAATTGCTTAATGATTTGTTGGTAATAGAAATTGAAATTGTGATGTTTTGTGTTTATAATGGTTCTAAGGGTTTGACATGTTTAAGATTATAAGAAAGATTAAGATTTGAGTTTACAAACTATAAGATATTGTAGTGAACTTATTTGTTTGAAGTCTGCGTTTGAGACAATCTTCTTTTATAGGCAAAGCCAAGTGCAAAGAAATGGAAATCTGCAGAAATAACTCATTATGATAAGTTAATGATTTTGTATGCAAAAGATAGAGCAACATGTGGAAATGCTCAAACAGCAAAGGAAAAAAATCGTCGCTGGGCTCCGGTGAATGTGAACACAATCAATGAGGTTGATCAATTATTAGCTTCAAATGACATATCTTTAGAAAACTTTGAACACACTCATGATGGTGCAAGTCCAACTCAATTTGAAGCTACTTCTCATGCCGATTCCGAACCAATTTCTGTGACTTCTCCAAAGAAAAAGAAAAGAAAGAGTCTTTGTTGCAATGAAATTCTTTGGGTTAAAGAATCTATTGACCATATTGCTGAGGTACTTAAGGAATCAAATACAATTGTTGAGAAAACACGCCAACGAGTTTATGGAGAGCATGAAGTGTATGTTGAATTGTTAAAGCTTGACCTTGATGTGTGTCTTTGCTACAAAGCTTATGATTTTCTAACTGCAAGTTCCATTAGGGTGAGAAAATTTTTTGGCTGTCCCGAGCAGGAGCGTAAAAATTATTTAATGCATATGATGAGTAGCACACCTATTTCGGAAATGGAATGAAGATAAAATTGTAGGTAGGTGATCTTTTGCATTGTAAATTTTTTGAAATGGTAAAGCCTAATTTGATATGTTGGTTTTTTTGTTTAATCTGCTAACTTTTTTTTGTTTAACTTGTGATATTTATTTGCAGATCTTTTGCTTATGGAGGAGTCATGGCTATGCTGAATTAGATTTTTTCGCTTATGGAGTAAATACTAGTGCAGATTTTTTGCTTGTGGAGTAAATACAAGTGTAGATTTCTTGCTTATGGAGTAAACACTAGTGCAGATTTTTTGCTTATAGAGTAAATACTAGTGCAGATTTTTTGCTTATGGAAGTCATGGCTGTGTTAAAATGGAATTAACAAAACCTTTATCTTTTGAAAAGCAGAACAAAGTCTTTTCAAGTATATTTGACGAGCAAAGAATGTTATGTACTGATTGTTGAAGAGCAAAGAATGTTATGTACTGATTTCTACCTCATATTCTCAACTTCGATTCATAGTCTTTGCTGTTTAAGTTTCAATTTTTTTTTTCAGTTATGCTCTTTTGGAAAATTAAAAATTTCATCTGTAATTTACATCCTCTTAAATTGCCAAAACCAATTTAACTTCTCGTGGCTTGTTAGGATTAGCAACAAAAACTTGTGTGTAGAAACAAATAATTTCGGGGAACCATGAAAACAATTCTTCCATATTTGTTCAACACAACATATAAGGGAATCATGACTGTTGAGATGTTTCAAGTTCAAATTTCTGTATGCAATAAGATATCACAAACCCGTGAATATATATAAGTATCTTCACCAGACCCAGGAATACATATAAGTATCTTCACAAATATATATAAGTATCTTCATAACAATTTCATAGCAAAAGATAAACAATTTTTATAATCAAGGGCATAAAAGTCTCAAAAAATTCTTTTGTCCAATATAAGTTTCAATTCCCTCCTTGGATAAATTTGGAAACCAAACAAGGGAAAGGAAATCTCATTTCCCTTATATTCTTTTCCCCTCTTTTCCCCTCAATATTTCCTTTCCTTTCCCTTGTACAAATAAGGATCCAAACAAAGGCTAAGTCTTTGCCTTTGTTTGGATTGAAAGAAAGCAAGAGAAAGGAAAGGAGGGGAATTGCATTTCTCTTTATTTCCCTTGTTTGGATAAAAATAAGTAAAGAGAAAGTGAGAGAATGGAAAGTAATAGGAGGGAAAATTGGATCAAATACATTTCCCACCAAATTGGTTGGAAAGGAAGGGAAATTGAGGGAAGATAAGCTTGATATAATTAAATTACTATTGTAGCCTTGTTGAACAAAAAGGACACAGCCACACTACCCACGCATAACACATGCTCCCGCCTTTTTCTTCTGCGCATGTCTTTCTTCTTCTGCTGTTCTTCTGCACTGCGCATGCCTTTCTTCTTCGTTGTTTTCTTTCATTGCTCAGACCATGCGCATGCCTTTCTTCCGTTGTTCTTCCGCACAACTCCTGCAAAAGAGGTAAGGTTCTTCTACACAACTCCTTGTATGTGTTTTCTATTTGATGTTAGAAAACAGAAAACCACGCAAAAGCGTATGGGTTTTCTGTTTTCTATTTCCAACATTATTAATAGTAACAACTTTGATCGCCACCGACAAATCGTAACCGAAAAGGAGCATGGGCCTCTTTGGTTCCCTACACAATTCCCGAGTGGAGTGGACCTCCTTGCCACCAATTCTTTCTTGAGGTTCTCAAAGACGGTTTCATTATCGATCGATTCAACGTGTAAGCAAAACATTTCTCTTTTCAATACCATCCTTCTTGCTTTCGGACCTTGTGAGATTGTCGATTTACATTATGTGGGTTTTATATATTTTGCAAAAGAAATGTTGTTTCATGTCTTTTAAACTACTCCAACAAGCTACTTCAGCATCTAAGACTCAATCTAAGCCCTCGTACTCTAACATTTTGCTCTCTCTGTGAAGACATGGAGTTAATTTATCAATGACTTTTTTTTTACAAGCTCTTTACAATACTATCGTCCTGCATATAGAGATGACCATTATGTGGTCGCACCACGTTTGGATCTTTTAAAGGATGGAGCATCCAAATGCAACTATTCCTTGATTGACTTTTTTTTTTCAAATAAGAGGCTAAATCTCCCTCCTTTAAATGAATGGGACAATTAAGTTTAGACGGATGTTAAACAACTGATGGGATTCTTGATTTAAGATAATAACCTTTTTATCTTCAAGTTGTGTGATGTGTAGAGATTTCTTGATGGGGGACTTGTAACAACATGCCGGTCTTTTTCATAAGTTGTAACTTGGTTTCCAACTCCTATAGTGTCAAGTAGAGATAAAAAAAACTTATGGATCAGTTTATGTTGTATACTTCTCAAATAATAGGCCGCTCTAGGTCTAAGCATCTTGTTAATGGATCAATCTCATATGGGTTTTTCAATTCTTGGTAAGCAATTATATTATTTTTTCCTCTTTTTTATTTGCAATGAATTGTGTAGTTGTATAATAATTTGATAATCAGATTTTGTAGTTGGTTAATAATTTTATATACACCATTAACATGTTGCTATATGGGTTTTCATATTGTTTAGACATTATATACATATAATGATATTTTCTACATTGTTTTACATGTTGAAATATTGAATAGGAAATGAATAATTTAGAAGAGATTCATCAAGAAGATGATTCGGAAGATGAGTGGGATAGGACAAGGCGAGTTGCTATCGCTCAATTAATATGTCATATAGTTCATCTTCTTAGCCTTTGTCATAGTTCTATCTATGGATCCTTCAAGCAAAAAAACTTAGTAGCTCAATATAAAGAACAAGTTCGAGGATAAATTATGCATCATTTGCAAACTCACAGTAAGGATTGTCATGATCTCATTCGTATGACACCGGATATTTTCTTACTTCTTTGTATAAAGCTTCGCAACACTGGTCTTCTAAACGATAGTGTTCGATGTTCGCTAGAAGAAAAGGTCATCACATTTCTTATAATTGTATCCCATAATGTAAAACTTCGTAGTGGTGTCTTCTTCCGTCGCTCAATTGAGACGATATGTAGACAATTTCACTGCTTTACGTGCTATCATGTCACTTGAAGTTGAATATCTCAAACAACTCGATGGTTCTCATATTCCGTCGAAATTGCAAACACTTCCCGATTCTTCCCGTATTTTAAGGTGAATATTGTCTTTGTTAAATGTTATTATTAGGTATCTGTTATTATTAGGTACTTAAACTCGTATTCATAATGAACTTGTTTTAGGATTGTGTCGGTGCATTTGATGGAACTCACATTAGAGTTAAGGTGTCAAATGCAGATGCACCAAGATTTCGTGGTAGGAAGGACTACCCAACACAAAATGTTCTTGCCGCATGTACATTTGACCTAAGGTTTACTTATATTCTGGTTGGATGGGAAGGTTCAGCGTCCGATTCTAGAATTATTAAAAATGCATTAACTAGGGAGGATAATTTAAAAATTCCTTGGTAATGTTAGGTTTATTAATTCACTAATTTTAGCTTAATGAATTATGAATTTTGAAGTGAAATTAATTGATTTCTTTAATTCAGAGGCAAGTATTACCTAGTCGATGCGGATTTATGCTCAGAGTGGACTAATTGCACCTTATAGAGGTGTCCGTATCATTTGAAAGAGTATTCACTAGAGGTCCGAAAATGCTAAAGAGTTGTTTAACCTACGCCATGCTTCATTACGTAATGCAGCTTGAAAGGGCCTTGAGTTTTAAAAAGGATTTCCTATCATTGGAAGTTCAAATGAAAAGACATATTCATTTGATGTTCAATGTGAAATTGTCTTGGCATGCTCTATCCTACATAATTTTTGATGAGTTTAGGTGCACTTGAAGAGGAAATTTCAAGTGGATATGGAGTTATCAAATAGGGAAACGGAATCACAAGTTGATAGTAGAAAGAGATAATGAAGATGCTAGGTTAGGTGCACAAATAAGGGATAATATTGCTGCACAAATGTGGAATGATTATGCTTCAAATCATTGACTAAATATACAAAAAATGTTGGCTTTTTGTGCACCTTTCTTTTGTTATTTGAAATCTAATATTGTAATACTTTTGTAATATATTATATTGTGATTTGCATTTCTCTTATTAATGAAAGAGACTTTACCAATGTGTTTTGTTGCATAATTGATTTGTTGCAGACTTTATATTGTCTTGTGACTTGTTTTGTAATTGATTATTTTGTTTTAGACTTTAAGAAATGGCAAGGAAAGGTGCCGAGAAGGTTGAGAAAGAAAAAGAGACATGCTTCGTTGAATGAATTTATGGATGAAGTTTTGTTGGATGCACTTATCTATCAACAAAATAAAGGCAATCGAGTTGATGGAACCTTCACAACCCAAGCCTTAATCAAGTCGTTACGGAAGTTCGAGAGAAGATCGGAATTGATGTCATTGACAAGGACAAAGTCAAAATCGAATAAAATCTCTAAAAGCAATTTCAATGAATGTTACGATCTTTTAAGCATTCTAGCGGTATTGCTTGGAGCCCTATAACTAAGAGATTTGATCTTGAGTAGGAAGTATGGGAAGCAATGATACTGAGTTATTCTACTCTCTTTTTGTGTTTTGTGTTGTTTTATTCGGTCTTAAGGAACTAGATTCTATTGGTAGATCATTAAAGTGCTTTGTTGATAGCTTGGAGTTTAATTGCTTAATGATTTGTTGGTAATAGAAATTGAAATTGTGATGTTTTGTGTTTATAATGGTTCTAAGGGTTTGACATGTTTAAGATTATAAGAAAGATTAAGATTTGAGTTTACAAACTATAAGATATTGTAGTGAACTTATTTGTTTGAAGTCTGCGTTTGAGACAATCTTCTTTTATAGGCAAAGCCAAGTGCAAAGAAATGGAAATCTGCAGAAATAACTCATTATGATAAGTTAATGATTTTGTATGCAAAAGATAGAGCAACAGGTGGAAATGCTCAAACAGCAAAGGAAAAAAATCGTCGCTGGGCTCCGGTGAATGTGAACACAATCAATGAGGTTGATCAATTATTAGCTTCAAATGACGTATCTTTAGAAAACTTTGAACACACTCATGATGGTGCAAGTCCAACTCAATTTGAAGCTACTTCTCATGCCGATTCCGAACCAATTTCTGTGACTTCTCCAAAGAAAAAGAAAAGAAAGAGTGCTGTTGCAACAGAAATTGCTGGGGTTAAAGAATCTATTGACCATATTGCTGAGGTACTTAAGGAATCAAATACAATTGTTGAGAAAACACGCCAACGAGTTTATGGAGAGCATGAAGTGTATGCTGAATTCTTAAAGCTTGACCTTGATGTGTGTCTTCGCTACAAAGCTTATGATTTTCTAACCGCAAGTTCCATTAGGGTGAGAAAATTTTTGGTCGTCCGAGGTGAGCGTAAAAATTATTTAATGCATATGATGAGTAGCTTTTGTTTGAAATGGAATGAAGATAAAATTGTAGGTAGGTGATCTTTTGCATTGTAAATTTTTTGAAATGGTAAAGCCTAATTTGATATGTTGGTTTTTTTGTTTAATCTGCTAACTTTTTTTTGTTTAACCTGTGATATTTATTTGCAGATCTTTTGCTTATGGAGGAGTCATGGCTATGCTGAATTTGATTTTTTTTGCTTATGGAGTAAATACTAGTGCAGATTTTTTGCTTGTGGAGTAAATACAAGTGTAGATTTCTTGCTTATGGAGTAAACACTAGTGCAGATTTTTTGCTTATAGAGTAAATACTAGTGCAAATTTTTTGCTTATGGAAGCCATAGCTGTGTTGAAATGGAATTAACAAAACCTTTATCTTTTGAAAAGCAGAACAAAGTCTTTTCAAGTAGATTTGACGAGCAAAGAATGTTATGTATTGATTGTTGAAGAGCAAAGAATGTTATGTATCGATTTCTACCTCATATTCTCAACTTCGATTCATAGTCTTTCTTTGTTTAAGTTTCAATTTTTTTTCATTATGCTCTTTTGGAAAATTAAAATTTTCATCTGTAATTTACATCATCTTAAATTGCCAAAACCAATTTAACTTCTCGTGGCTTGTTAGGATTAGCAACAAAAACTGTGTGTAGAAACAAATAATTTGGGAACCATGAAAACAATTCTTCCATATTTGTTCAACACAACATATAAAGGAATCATGATTTGTTGAGATGTTTCAAGTTCAAATTTCGTATGCAATAAGATATCACAAACCCGAGAATATATATAAGTATCTTCACGCACCTGTGAATACATATAAGTATCTTCACAAATATATATAAGTATCTTCATAACAATTTCATAGCAAAAGATAAACAATTTTTATAATCAAGGGCATAAAAGTCTCAAAAAAATCTTTTGTCCAATATAAGTTTCAATTCCCTCCTTTGATAAATTTGAAAACCAAACAAGGGAAATCTCATTTCTCTTCCATTCTTTTCCCCTCTTTTCCCCTCAATATTTCCTTTCCTTTTCTTTGTACAAATAAGGATCCAAACAAAGGCTTAATGTAAAGGTGAAATTGAAGCTTCAAGGCTAACTTGAAACTTTTCCTTTAGTTAAAATTATGTCTCCTTGCATTGATTCGTCCCACGAATTCAACATAAAAATTCTGTCTTCAGTGCTGATTTGTCTGTTGATTAACTGTTATAACTGCTACAATACTAAACCACAAGTACGTAGGCTGTGATGAATCTGCGAAGGAATTATTGACCAAAACTGCAGTCTTGTTTCTGAATATCCCTTGGAATTTTAGGTAAAAATGAAGTAGTTGGCCTCTTGTTGGCAGCAAAAGTCCATAATTGACATATAGAATAGGGTTACGAGCTTTGCCCAATCTTGAGTTTTAAAATGCTCGATCTTACCCTTCAAGTGATCGTCGAAGATAGTGATGATGGCTTCCTTAGCATTAAGCTCATTTCCTCCAAATAAAAGGAAATTATTTTGTTATTCAGATATGAATGTATAGCAAATAACAAAGTATCATGTTAAACCAGGTTGAATCCTTGTTCATATTTTGTTCATAGAAGTAAGCAAACTTTGAGTCCCCATTTCTTCAGGTTGTTCACATATAGTATGCAGTACTCCATCTAGAATTCGTGCCAGTGAAAGTATACAACCAACCAAGTCAAAAAGAGGATGACTTAAAGTGAAAGATGTTATAGTCACCTAACTCCTTGCATGCTGGAACCCTCAAAACAAGTACAGTAAAGAGAAAGTGCAGTAGGTAAACTCGCATTATGTAAGAGGAGTAAAAATGTTGTAACAGGAAAAATAAAATGGAGAGTAAAGGTAACATTTCTACCCCGATAAAATCATTACGCTGACTGCAGTTTCTCTCTCTCTGTATGCTCTGAGTTTGCAACAAGAATATCACGCAAAACAGGCATCAGTTACATCCAAATCTTGTGCTCGATATCACCATCCAAAGAAATGAAATTCATCTCATGTTATAAACCCAACCAAAAGAAATGAAGCATGAATAGTCAGCTTAAAGTCCTACAAATAGAGAAGGCTGATAGCTTCCCGAATTTCAGTGATTGGGCTGTTTTCTGTAGTTTCTGGTGGGTGAGGTTTGCTTTCCTTCTGTTTTGGTAAGCTTGGAATGTACTTCCAGCAACGTTTATGAACTCCACTAATCTTCTTCGGAGCATCAACAATTGGCGATCCTGTGCAGAAAATTAACAGAAAATAAAATTTGTAACTATATGAAAGTAATATAGGAATTGGATGTCAGTAGCGGCAGCTAGTCAGTTTGTTGTCATATGATATCATTTCAAAATGACTGAACAACAGTAATACACATTCTCCAAGAATTAACAAGCCCCTAACTGGGCTAGATCATCCTGCATATTCTGTCAGAAGCAGATGGCATGTGAACACGCAACAAATTGCATGGTTTTTTTTTTTTTTTTGGGTTAAAGATGGATTCACACCCATAATTTGAGGTTCAGGACATTCTCAAGCTCAGCTCGGAATTTATTCACCTAAAGTAGAATAAGCATTTGTATTAACACAGAACCTGCAAATATAATCGATATTTCTGATTAATTATTCCTAAGATGTAAGATAGTGATCCTGTTGCGCAATACATATATGGGAACAAGATAAAAGAGGTTGGACTACCTCATGAATCCAGTGAACAGGGAGAAACTGAAAACAGATACAATTAGTAAAAGAAGTTCCCTGCTTGCAACCAATTGAAACAAAACAAGAATTGTTGCTTGGAAGTCTTACTATCACCACTAATATTACATCAATGTTTGCTGGATTCCAGTTATCCTCTTAATGGATGTAAAACCATAATCAGCAAACGCTTCGAATATGGAACTCGTACATATAAGTCACTGGCAATGCATTTAGCTACAGGTCATGCAAGACCACATTCTAGAACGATCAGCCAATTCAGAAATTAGATAGAAAACACAATCTCAAACATTAAATCTCATAAAACAACAAAAAATAAAGGATTAACTTTCACAGGATGAGTAAGCAACGTAAAATCTAAGAGATGAGAAAGGATAGTAGGAAAATGCTGACCATCTTTGTAAGAAATCCCCCAAGCCTTTCCATGCCTACCATCCTACAACAAAACCAATCCCCAACTTTAGACCATATTCAAAAAGGCCACAACAGAATAATCTAAAACAATAAGATGAGCATCCCACAATATAAACCATAATCCAACAACCTCGGACTCCTAATCGAAATCCTCAAAAAACCCATAACCAAACAAAATGATTAAACCCCCAAAACCCTAAAGCCTGGCCTGATTCACAAGCCCATATCAATTCTAATTCCTCCATGAAATAACAAAAGGTGAGATATAGAAAGTAGAACAACAGAGAAGGTGAAACCTTGTAGAGATTGATTTTGGTGAGCTCGTAAGACACATTGGTCCAGTGAGATTTAGCCATGTGGTAACCAATACCCCAATTGGGCAAAAACTGCGCAACCTCAAATAGATTCTTCTTCTTCTTTCGTCTCGCTTGGTTTGACTCAGTGGCCGAAGACGAAGAAGAAGCAGTGGCAGAAGTGCTAAAGGTACGCAGTAAGTTTATTGAACACCTGTAGAGACTGAGCTTTTCACTTGTAGTTGAAGACAGTACCTTTGCGACAGCAGCAGTCGCCATTTGAGCGGGTTTTGATGTCCCTCTTTTATGGAGCTTCGGCTTCAGTAGCCCTTCCAATGTTAGGTTTTTCTTCCTTTACAAATATCAGTTTTTATTTTGAGACAATTACAAATAATCCTATTCCTTTTTCATAAGGCTTGAATGGGACCATGACAATTGAATTCAATAAAATAGGATATTTGATTCAATTTTTTATTTTTATTTTTATAAATTTATAACAAAAATCTAATTTATTATTATTTCATAAATACATTTATTTTAAATTCTACTTTGAATTAAGTAGGACTAACTTATTCCCATCTTAGCTTCTACATAATTAGATTACCTTTGATCAAAGCAAACCCAAAATTCAGTTTTAGAATATGTTAACTTAATCTTATCCTAATTTATGTCTCATTTAAGCTTTGGATAACAACAATACCAAAACACAAATCTCAAAACTTCAATACTATTGTTGCTAAATGGTTAGATTTCCAATTTGTGTTTTTGGGTTAGGATTTCATCTTATGATTAAAGGATGTCAATATGAACTAAGATTTTAATATGTTTTATGATCAACGTTTTTAATAATTGCAACTCACTTCAAATATCAATAATAATCAAATAATAATCAAGTTATATAATTAAAGATGACTTTGATACTACTCTTGAAAAATCGGGACGAGATTTGATTTCCCATTCAGTTAGATAAAAGAGATTTCTTTTTTTAAAAGTCAAGATCATTTTAAAATTTTTAACAAGATTAATGCTAAATATAACAAAACATGTGATATGTGTAAAACTTGGTATACTTTTTAAGTGTTAGAGTGTGTTTATAGTGTTTTATTAGTGTGTTTAGGACTTACATTTATGCTCATGTCCATGTTCATGTTAGTGTTTTTGTGTATTTTGTTTGTTTAATTGTTGTTTACAACAATAGTTTGATCTCAATTATATATTTCAAGAATTGTTTGATGTGTTTGGAGATCAATGAATACAAGACAAAGGGAAGAAAAGATGAAGAAAATGTTGGAGAAACAAGTATGGCACAATTGTGTATGACCATACACGATCGTGTAATAAGGAAGCAACAGGTTGGAAGCCTCTAGCATGATTGTGCCAAAGGGTTGGTGTTGGACCCCACCCCCCACCCTTAGGTATTTGCGGGTTATACTACGGCGAGTATTTACGGGTTATACCACAGCATCCAACTTAATCAGTATTGTCCCCTCTGACCTCAGGTGAGTTCTAGCCCTCGAACCCAAGACCTCAGGGTTTTGTTCCACTTTGCGTAGACGTCTCTCACCATTGAGTCACTTGTGTCCAAAAGTGTAGAAACAATGAGTTATAACTATAGTGATTTGATATGATATGAGTGATATGTGATTTAAGGAAGTGAAAATTGTGAAGAGATTGAGAATATGTATGATGCGTAAATTAGATAAAAAGTGATTGATTATAAGTTTTGGAAAGAAATTAGTAAGAAAGTGCTTGATTATCTTTGTTTAGAAAGAAATTTAGGCAAGGATGAGTTACTTGATCTTTAATCACATCTGAATTTCGAGGACGAAATTCTTTTAAGAGGGGGAGAAATGTTGGACCCCGACTTTTAAGTGAAAATAAGAAATATGCAAAAGTGGATGAGTTGATTGAAATGAAGTTAAATGGCAAGAACTAAAGAGAAAAAGAGTGAAAATATGAAAAATTGTGAAAAGTTTGACTTTTTGACCTTGGAGGGTTGACTTTTGATTTAGGCAGAATTTGAGAAAATGATCTACATGAAACTTGTAGATTATGTTGAGAGCTTTCTGTCGTCATAAAGTTTGCAATTTTTCGATATCTGGAGTGAACGTTATGATCAGTCAAAGTTTAGGTGTGTTATCGGTTGACTTATGTTATGACTAAAGCTTTGACTAGAAAATTTACCTAGTTAGAAGTTAATTTAGCCTTGAAGTCATTCATGAAAGTTGAAGGATTTGATTTTATCTTTATTTTGATATAAAGTATGAAATTTTTCGATTAAGGAATAATAAGTTATGATTTTTACAGTGTTCGGTTATGGTTTTAGCATGAATATTAAAGGAAAGAATCTTTGACCAGAAAATGGACCCCCTTAGGAGTCAAATTGATTTTTGTGTTCTTCATAAAAGTTGTAGGTGACTTTCTGATCTTCGTATCGATATAAAATATGACATGATTGGACTTTGAAGTTGAAAGATACGAATTTTCAAAGTTGAGTCTTTGTTTAAGGATATATTAATTTGGACAAAATCTTTGATTAAAAAAGTGATTAGTTTAGAGACAGAATTGATTTTTGAGATCTACATGAAAGTTGTAGAGCTTCCTTCAAACTTTCCATAGAGACCAAATTTGTTACATTTGGAATTCGGAATCAAGAGCTACGATTTTTGAAAAATTCAGATATATATATATATATTGAAAAAAAAAGGTGATGAAAACCCCCTCGCTGGGGCGATACATCGCCCTGGCGAGGAGTGCCTTTTAAAAAAAATATTATTAATTTTTATTTTTATTTATTAATTATTTAATTGTTATTTCCATCTTATAAGGAATATGATCCTCTTCCGATCTTTTGCTTATAACTTTTCCGTCCGACTTCCGATTGAGTTGATTCTTGAAGCGTTGGATTCCTAAGACAATGAATTTCATTTTTACGAGAAATTTGTGAATTTTTTAGATTAAATTGAGGTTGATTAAATTAATCAAAGTGAGTCGGAAAATTTTCCAAACATAGTTCAGAATTGTGAGAAATTCAGGATTTGTGGTGATCTGATTGAAGTGATTCTTGAAACGAAATAAAATTAAGACATGGGGCTACAATTCATATGAAGAAAGTAAATTTCAATTTTTCCCCTAAGATTTTTAATTTATGAATGGAAGTTCGGATTAGTGTGCAGTTTTTGGGTTAGGAACATCTGAAAGTTTATTGGGCATAACTTTTTCTCTGGTAATCGAAATGAGGCGATTCTTAATTTGAATTAAACTAGAGAAATAGAGATACAATTGTTATGAAGACATCGAGTTTCAATTTTGTGATGAAGAATGTGAATTTCTGGATGGAAATGATCGTACATGGAAAATGTGTTAGAATATGAACATGTCGGAAATGTTTTGAGCATAACTTTTGATATAGTGCTCCGAATTGGATAATTCTTGTGGCATTATGAAATTAAGACATAGAGGAACATTTCTCTAGAAGGAAGTTTTGTCAAATTTCTTCAAATTAATAGTGCGAATCGGATCCGAAAGTAAGCATGAAATAAGTAAAGTGCAAGGGCAAAAGGGTCATTTAACCCTCATTTAATGACAAGGCTTACATAAGGCAAGGGGCTGTCGTTTTGGGTGAAATAAAAGCAATGAGAAGCCACGAAGTTGGCTGGAAAATTATAACAAAAGGAGAAGAGAAATAAAAGAGGAGAAGAATGGAGAAGCTTCGGCTATGGTGGAAGAAGAGAGAGAAAGTAAAATTTTCGAAATTTATGGAACTTTTAGCTTGAGTTTTGAGTTGTTTTCAAGGAAAAGGGATGGAAAATGGAGAAAGCCTACTTTGGGAACCAAGAAATCCGAAAATAGAAGGAGAAAGAGAAAGAGGTAAAGGAAAATTTTGGATTTTGAGTTTTTGATGAGTTTTTGGTTTAGAAACATGGAAATTAACTTGGGTTTGTGATTTATGAAGTCTATTTTGATATTTATACCATAGGTTATGTTTAATTTTGGATGAAAATTTGTTTAAGGTTTGGGCTTAATTTTGTGTTGGAGGATTTTGTGAATTTTTGATGTAGAATTATAAATACTAGTATGGGTTTGTGAAGAATGATGTCAATTTTGAAGAATTTGTGTTTTATGATGTTGAATTTGTGTAAATTGGTTTAGGACAATTTTAGAAATTGGGGTTTTTGAAAATTGGAGATTTAGATAGCTTGAATATGTGAGGAATTGATGTTTCCTAAACTTAATTTGAGTAATTATGATTTTTATGATATTGAATTTGAGTGAATCAGTTTAGGTCAAATTTGGAATTTGGGTATTTTAGAAATTGGTGATTTAAATATCTTGGAATTAGTATGAATTGATCAATTATGACATCAATTTTAAGAATTATGTTATTTATGAGGTTGAATTTTGATGAAATTGGTTTAGGAAAAATTTAATTGGAAGAAGGAAAGAAGAATTGATCAAATTGGAGCTTGGAACAAGTCTCTGGTATCGATTCGAGGTGGGTAGAATATTTATATTTTGATTTGTAAGCACTATGCAATGTTTGAAATATTAAAGAAAACAATTGTGAAAAATTAAAGAAAGCAAAACTTGGATTTTTGATAAATTATCGTTTTTGTAAATGTTTGAAAAATGTTGGTTAATAGTGGACTTATGATTTTCGAATGTGTTTTGAACAAATTTGCATCATTATATATGAATATTTTGATAATTGCTATGTTTGTTGCATTATTGAATTGATTGAATTGTATGCCTTATGTGAAGGTATAAAATTAAGTTTCAAAATGTGCCTTCGGGCAATTTGATTTGTATGTGAGAATTATGTGGAAATATGAAAAATTTCAAGAAAATCAAGATTTTGAAAAGGGCCTTCGGGCAATTCGAATTTCCGTTTTCGCTTATGTGTTATGTGGGTTTGGTCAGTCCTCGTGAGTCGATTAATCGCCTCTATTCGTTTATAGCCTTCTCCTTTGGCCGCTAGTAGGGTACGAAGCTTCGATTTTGGACTCCTTTATGGTTACCTTTGGACCGCTTATGCGGAAAAGTGTAATACGTTCGCTCATCACCGCCGCAGGACCACAAGTGAAACGCAAAGACGCTCGTTTCGGACCGAACCAGACCATTTTGATATGTTACGTGTTTTTAATTTGCTTCTGTGTGCTGCATTCATGTTTAAAATTGAAAAATGAAAAAGTGAAATTTATTATGAAAAGTTTGAAAAATATTGAAAGGTTTGAGGAAAATGTTTGAAAGATTGTAAAGTTTGAAAAATAAGCCTTTTGGCAAAAAGTTTATGAAAAATGATTTCTGCTTATATTTTTAATTTATAAATGTGTTATCCACTGAGCTGTGTATGTGTAGCTCACCCCCCTTTCATCCTCATCTCTAGGTTTCGAGCAGGAGATCGGATTAAAGAAATTCAAGTTATTTGTTCGTTTTGTTCTATTTATAAATTGTGTACTTGAGATTTTTGGACAAGTTTTGTAAATGGCTTGCAATGCCATTAAAGTGTATTGTGTATCCATTTTGGGAATGTATTATGAATTCTGGACATATGTATTGGATTAAGTTATGGTTTGGATTGTGTTTGGATGAATTTGATTGATTGTGAATTATGGATTTGGTATAATTATGATTGAGTTGTGTACGGATGTTTCTGATTAAAGATTGAGGATTATTGAAATGTTTTAGATATAGGAGTGTGTTTATCTGCTGAGATCCCGGATAGAGGGTCCGGTAGATTTGGATGATTTGTGTGATGGCTTGGGCTTTTTAGAAGTGTTTATTTACCCTTGCAGGTTTTGGGTTAGGTTAAATGCAGTCGTTATGCTGCCGAATTTTCGATAAAATTTGGGATAAAATTGTAATTTGGGGATTTGTATGGATTTATAAGAATATGATTCAAGTTTTGAGATTTGCATGAGAATGAATTTCCAAAAGTAGGAATTCATTGTATTTGATTTGCCTTAGTTCGAATAAAGGTGAATATAAGAAAAAAAAGAAAAAATTTATACCGGATTTTGGATATGTCTTAGTCTAGGTTTCCAACGCGATTGTGTTTCTCCGTTCTTTGTTTTCGGATGTCGGATTTGTTTGCTTTGTTAAGTTTTTGTTCCGCTTTCGTATATCCGATTCGTGTTCGATTCTATATGTATTCGCCTTGATATCCGATTTGCTTTCGGTTCCGCTTGTCTCTTTGCTTTTGTTTCGGTTGGACCCCACCTCCCACCCTTAGGTATTTGAGGGTTATACCACGGCGGGTGGGGTCTAACATTAAATACTGATTTGTGTTGGATGCCGTGGTATAACCCACAAACACACGCTGGGTGGGAAATGCTAGCCCAGGTGTGAGGTCCAATATTAAAAGGCGCCTTTTAATATTGGACTCCACCCCCACCCTTAGGTGTTTGCGGGTTATACCACGGTGGGTGTTTGCAGGTTATACCACGGCATCCAACTTAATCAGTATTGTCCCCTCTGGCCTCAGGTGAGTTCTAGCCCTCGAACCCAAGATCTCAGGATTTTGTTCCACTTTGCGTGGACGCCTCTCACCAATTGGCTCAATGGTGAGAGGCGTCCACGCAAAGTGGAACAAAACCCTGAGGTCTTGGGTTCAAGGGCTAAAACTCACATGAGATCAGAGGGGACAATACTGATTAAGTTGGATGCCGTGATATAACCCGCAAACACCTAAGGGTGGGGTCCAACAGTTGGAGTAGTCTCATGCACGATTGTGCATAGCTTTCTAGGATGCAAAAATGTCATACTTATAACATTTCAAGGCTATTTTTGGAAGATATATACATGAAAAAGCCCTAAACAAAACTCTAGAAGACTCAAGATATATAAAGAAGCTTAAAACAACACTTGATGGTTGCATAAAAATAATTGAATAAAATCAATAGAGAGAATTCTAAAAAATAAGACTACAGATTTTCTAGCTCAAGGCAAAGAAAAGAACACTTCCAGATTTCTATATATATTTTTATATCCTTATTGTTGTTAGATGTTATAATAATTAAACTTGGATATTTAGTTACAATTATGGATTTCTAAATTCCTTTTAGGAATTGTTCTTGAATTATTTATTGAATCGACATTCTTGATTTAATGAAAATGCTTGTGATGTTTATTGTTTTATAATCAATTTTAATCAAGATATTGGATTGATTCACTTGTGTTATGTTGTACAGTGAGGGCTAGTACCTCTATTAGGTGCTTAATTAGTTATGAAATTATTTCATAACACTCAACGATTGTTGATATGAAATTACTTAAGATATTCATTTTGACTCATATATGATTTTAAGCACAATATGAAGCAAAGAAGTTAAAGTGAGTCACAAGCTCTATATTTTGGTCATTTTTTGAAGATTAATTTTCACTTATCTTCATGGAGTAAGAAGAAGAAAATTAAAAAAGAAGAAAAAATAAAAAAACACAAAGAAGTTGCTCACAACACATGCTTGGAAATTGAATAATTTTTGCATGGCCTAACGTGAAATTAAAGGTAGAAGCAACTATAAAGAAACCACATGCTACAGGTGGATTAAAACAAGAAGTAAAAAGATAGGCAACACAACAAGGAATGCAGCACCAAAGCACCAAATGATGACGCACAACTGGGAATCCTCTCATTCACATTTTCTCCTTTATTTATAAGTAAGACAATACTTTTTCTTCCAATTGTGCCCTTAATGAGTCCAAAAAGTCTATTTTATCCTTCCTTATAGGCTTATGTTCTTTTAACCTTAAGTGTCTTGCCAAAAATATCCTTGAACATTCTGACGTAACACTTTTTTCTAGAAAATTTCCCCCATTGTCTTAAGTTTCAAATGCCACCGAACTCATTCCATTTGGTTCAATACTCCAAAAGTTATACTCCAACATTTTCAGACTATTTTTATGCTATCACATTTTCCTGCGATTGAATTCTATCTGAAAATTGATAGTCTTAGAGACTAAATTGAAACTAAATTTCATGAAACAAATTATAGCCTTATCTTTCTATTTTAATCCAAATCAAGAATCACCTCATTTGGATGATTAGAGCAAAAGTTATTGTCAAAACACTTTCAGCTCTTACTAATCCGAGACTGAACCCTATACCCATATTCAATTCAGAAATTGAAAATCTTAGGGACTAAATTGAAATTCAATTCCTTCAGATAACTTGTATCCCCATGTCTCTAGTTTATTTTTCAACAAGAATAAACTCAATTGGATCTCCACATATCAAGATATCACCAAAATACTGAGGCATGTTCAGTGAGATAATGCCAGTTCATATGATTGAAGAACACACTCACTGTACCATCTCACTCTTTTCACTCAATCTCTCACCATAAATTTCAGATGGCTTCAATTATTGGTGGAGATGTATAGAAAAGTCTTACGAATCCTATGGTTCAAGAATCAGGTCGTTTGGAGGTCTAGAGAAGAAGTTATGGCCAAAAGACTCCAACACGTTTATGCCCTCACCTGAAATGTACATATCTCAGTACGAATGTCATAACTTTTTCTATAGAGGTCCGATTAACTTCGTTTTTGGACCATTGAAAAGAGGACTTCTAGATATATAATTTTCATGAAGACCTCGAAAGCCAATTCTATCGTCTGACTTCTGTATTGTCTCATTTTTGCATCGTCTCACTTTCCTTGCGTCTTAGTTCTATTGTCTCATTTCCATCGTCTCATTTTCTTCTGTCTCATTTCTATCGTCTACTTTTCTTCCGTCTCATTTCTATCGTCTGCTTTTCACGTCCAGAACGTATCCACTTCTAAGAATCATAACGTTTGACTCCAATGTCCAAAATTTACAACTTTATATTGTTGGAAAAATAAAAGAAAGATCTACAACTTTCATGAAGATTTTAAGAGCAATTTCAGCCTCCATAAGGGTCAAAATTTCAATCAAATTTACCGTGCAATAATGATCATCCTGAACAGTAACACGATTTCTAAAAATCATAACTTCCTATTCCATTGCCCAAAAATTTCATACTTTATATCAATGAAAAGATAAAAACATAATATAAAACTTTCATGAAGAACTTCAAAGCAACTTCAACCTCTAATTAGGTCAATTTTTCAATCAAAGTTTCTGCCCAGAAATTTGTCATCCTATACCACATCCAGTCTTCAAAATTCCATATCTTTCAATTCCCACATCCACAAATAGCATATTTTACATCATTTAAAAGCTATGCAAATTCTCTATAACTTTTATGTAGACCACTTAATCTAATTCAAACCACATTAGTCTATAATTTCTCTCAAAATACAATA
Organism: Erythroxylum novogranatense; assembly: GCA_029891385.1. NCBI lineage: Eukaryota > Viridiplantae > Streptophyta > Magnoliopsida > Malpighiales > Erythroxylaceae > Erythroxylum > Erythroxylum novogranatense. The sequence goes on along the minus strand of CM057234.1, from coordinate 65,514,001 downwards.
CACACAAATCTACACTTATGAGCATTTTCCAAACACAAAGTAAAATAACTTAAATTCGAATGTTCATAACTTTCAATACCGATATCGAAAAATATCATACTTCATAGCGATAGAAAGCTATCAATAGAAGCTACAATTTTTATGAAAATTATTTTATCAAATTATACCTAAATCAACTCAGAAAAATTCACATAGATTTCGCATCAAAAAGTCAACTCTCTATTACTATTCATCCCAAAAATTTCAGAATTACAATTCTCTAAAATCTCACATTTTTACTATTCATTTCTTGCTTTTCAACTTTCATTCAAATCAATTTATTCACTATAATTGTCATGGTACCCTTACACACACAAATTTATTCAAAAATGTCAAGTCATCAAAAACCAAAATCCACTTCTTTTCACATCAATTTCATTTAACTTTAAAACACCCACAACACATACATACTTAGAAGCACCCATTTAATTTCATTTAATATTTCTAAATTTTATTAAAAGATCGGGGTCCAACATCTACTCTCTGATGTTTCCTTTTCCCTTATAGCATATTGAAACAAGCTTGGTTAGTACAGTACTTGTTTCTACCTTTTTGTTTGCAGCGAGGTCAGAAATTTGCTTAAGGAAACTCTTAACATCAGCCTCATCAGGAATTCCACCTCTTATGGAGTCCAGAATGAAATGCTTCATAATCATCAGACTCATGCGGTTTGAACATTCCCATTTTTTATATGCAGCTATCTGATCAATAGTACTTGTGCTGGTCAGAGCTGCAGAACATTTAAATCTAAATGCAAAGTCTAGATCCATGCAGCCAAGCACAATCATTACGTGATTATTCTATATCTTGAATTTTGTTGGCAGAAATTGATGACACTTTAATAAAAGAAGCAAAACAAAATGCTCACGATTAGTCAAGACGTTAAGAAGCCAAAATAAAACATTTATAAAAGGGGAGATTACAAGATACCTAGCACAACATTATTATTCAATCTTTGGACAAAAATAATAAATTGTAAGTGGTACTCTTGGTCATAGTAAAAATATTGAAACAAAAACGGCCTAACAATTTGCCTTTCTTTGGACCAACGTATTGTCAGTATCTTATGCAAAATGCTTTAAATAATTTAATACTACCTATCGTGCTAAAATAACCTTCATTTGGACCGATTATTGTACAATGATGTTTTAAAATTTTACTTACTATCTGGCCCAAAAAAACTTTCCTTTAAGCCGATTATTCCGCATAAATATGAAATTAAATTACCAGTCATCTAGTCAAAATAACCTTCCTTTGGGCCGATTATTCCACATAGATGAAACATACATCCTCATTCTAAATTAGTAAAATTTACCCCATAGAGTTTACTTTGGCAACATATTGGTTCAATCTATTTAATTCAAAAATGATAAGCACCTAAAATTTAGTTAAAAGCAGGCAATTTAATTATAATTAAAAATGAAAAAAATAATTACCCCAAATTTTGATTTCAATAAAATATTACGAAATTCTGACCTTAGTCCACAATAATATGATATAACAGTGGAAGACTTAATATTTTATATATGTGTTTTGATTTTATTTAAACTTTAGGTTATATATAAAATGAAACATAAGTCCACTGTTAAATTAAGTCCAAATGACTTAACCCAAAACCCATATAGCCATCATGCTCAGCCCACCAAGATAATTAACTTCTAATCTCAAATGGTGGAATGCATGGGCTAGCTTAACGGTAAAACGCAAGGCTCTTAAACCTTTTGTCGTGAATTCGAATCCCACGTACACACAAAGAAGAAAAACACAATCGTCAAGGGGAGGGGGGTACTACAGTTTCTCTAGCGCGTGAGGGACCCTTTGCAATTTCTCAGAAGGGGATGCTTAATGAAACGGTGCAAGCGTTCTCTGAAGCTCGGCAAAAACGGTGCAAACATCAAAGAAATGCTATGATGAATACAAAATGGTTAGGGAGTTATCCCTGACCTCTGACGGGTCATAGACCTGAGGACTCGAATAAAATCGAGTCTGTCAAAAAATTTTATACCAGACTTTAATGAATATCAATGTGATTTCACCACTTTTACAACCAAAATTATGTTTCTTGAGCAGATGAAACATTATCTTGACACCAATGGCAATATTTACCAGTTTTCTAGTCAATTTCAGACTAAGTTAATTATAAAATTTCTACCCAAAAGTTTTATCTTAGCTTTGAATAGTCAAGAAAAGCAGTAAACAACAACCAAAACAAAGATTCAATCATTCAAATTAAAGTATTCCAGACAAACTAAAAATTAATTTACACTAAAATCTCAAATGATAAATCTGTAATTCATTTCCACTATCATAAACATGCTAAACGGCGTGAAAATGAATCTGTATATCATGTTTAAACAATCTATGGACAGGGCTCTGATACCACTTATTAAAAATTAGCCTTACGATTATTATTCAGATTTCTAAACAATCAATTAACCAGAATCACATTCAGATCGAATAAATAATGATATATATACAAATAAGAACACTAACTTTGATCCATTGTACAGAGGAATCGTAAACAGCAAAACTTGATGGATTTATGTTCTTCCAAGCCAAGATCCAAAAATCGAATGAATTCTTCTTATGGAACAGAGAAAACTAACGAAACCTATTTCAGAGGAATGTCAAAAGTGTTTTTGACTTGGGGACCACAAATCTTTTTATAGTCAGTTTTGACTTACGGTCCATTATGGGTCTATTAATCATAATGACTCATAATGGGCTTCTACACATCAGGCTTATACTAATAATTAATTAAGATTTTTGTAGGGCCAATTAATTTACTAAAGTTAGATCACATTTTATTAGGCCTATAACTGAGATAGAAATCTACGTACATATACTTATACACATGGCCCATAAATTTCTAACATGATATGCTCAAAAGGCGCGTAAACCATAAGTTGCCTATGTGGTTACAAGTTCATATTCTTTTGCAAAATTTTGGACTATGTAGTACTATGGTCGGAAGGGGCTACTTTGAATAATAAGACTCTAGAAGTTGCCTTAAAGCTAGTTAAAGAGATGAAAATGCACATAAATCAGGGGCAATCAAGTATGAAAAGGGACAAGAAACCAACCGGCATGTATATATAAATGGATGCAATTATCACATTGGTAGCTCGTATGGAAGTACTAACAAGGATGACTGTTAACCAAATTAGAGAAATGGATCAAGACAAGCATTATGGAATTAATAGTGAGGAGTAGGACATAGTAGTAATGATTGTCAAGTTAGCAATCCCTTTGTCAATCCTATTAAACAAGTTGACTAATAGGAGGAGTTCTAACAACCTCAAAATAACCCTTATAGTGACACTTACAATTTGGGATGGGGATATAATTGGGGTTAAGATAATCAAGGAAATAAAAGCAATTATTTCAATTATAGGATCAAATAACCCCCTTGAACCCCAACTACATCAAAAAGACATATCAACTTAGGAGTTAGCTATTGAAAGATTAGCTAATATGAATTTGGAGACGTTTAAGAGATTGGAATCGAACGTTGAATAGTTGGCAATTTCATTTAAGAATTTAGAGTTTCAGATGAGACAATTAATCAATTCCTTCAATTCTTGGGTAGGGATCCTTGCCAAGTGAAACATAAGTGAATCATGAGGAGCATGCAATGGAAATCATTATAAAGAGTGACAAGAAAGTAACTAAGAATAAATAGATGAAGCCCGTCGAAAAGAAAAGAAAGAATGTTCAGTACTTGAGATGAGAGAAGTCACTAATGTTTGTTATCCTTTTTACGAATTCATCAAGCACGACATAACAAGTTATGGATTCAAGCAAGAAACAGATGTATGTAAAAGGTGAAGTTGATCAGGTGCCATGGAAATATGATAAAGCAAAGCACAAAACATCTCTAATATCAAAAGCAGAAAACCTTCACATAGCGCCTACAAATCCTGAAAGAAGAGGGCGCACACAAAAGAGAAAAAGTCAAGCTAAAAAGCTTTTAAAAAGCACTTATTGGGACAATTTATTTTTATAAACATGATAAGGTATTTATTTATACTTCTTTTTTGTTATTTATTTTATGTTTTCCATATGATCCTTTGTGAAAATATTCAAATCTTTGATGTTTTTTGTAAACTTATATAGTACGCAAAATCCATAACTACGATTAAATCACGTATTTAATATTTTATAAGTTGTAAATTATTTGATCCTTGTGCATTATTATAATAACTATGATATTTATGTAATTAAAAAATTAGTAATACCATTAATAATTTTTGATTTAATAATCACTACCATAATCATCATCATCTTGTCTAAAAACCAAAAAGAAATGTTATATAGCGCGATAAAAACATCAAATTTTACTAGGCAGCAATTCTAATGACAAGTGAACAGAAGAAAAATTCAGTATCCATATCCAGATTTAGCAGCCAAATATAGAAACAAAAACCAGCAACTGGAAGTTGAGGTTAGAACAAACTCATAAAGACTACTGATATTCTTCAGCCTGATATTCTCCCTCTCCCTCTTCCTCCTCATACTCTTCTTCGTCAGCAGTTGCATCTTGATACTGCTGATACTCCGAAACCAGGTCATTCATGTTGCTCTCAGCTTCAGTGAACTCCATCTCATCCATTCCTTCCCCTGTGTACCAATGCAAGAAAGCCTTTCTCCTAAACATGGCAGTAAATTGCTCGCTCACCCTTCTAAACATCTCCTGGATTGACGTTGAATTCCCGATAAATGTGGATGCCATCTTAAGTCCAGTTGGTGGGATATCACACACTGTTGATTTCACATTGTTGGGAATCCACTCAACAAAGTAGGAAGAATTCTTGTTCTGCACATTCAACATCTGCTCGTCCACTTCCTTTGTACTCATCTTACCACGGAACATGGCAGATGCAGTCAGATAACGACCATGTCGGGGGTCAGCAGCACACATCATGTTCTTAGCGTCCCACATTTGCTGAGTAAGCTCAGGTACAGTAAGAGCTCTGTATTGTTGCGAGCCACGTGAAGTGAGAGGAGCAAATCCCACCATGAAAAAGTGAAGGCGAGGGAACGGAATAAGATTAACCGCAAGTTTCCTAAGGTCAGAGTTCAACTGACCAGGGAACCTTAAGCAGCAAGTGACTCCAGACATAGTTGCAGATATCAAATGATTCAGGTCCCCAACTACAGCAATCAATAATCAAACAGTCAATATAAGGTCACTGTAAACCGAACAAAACAGGCTTAGTGGATCAGATGCTTACAGCTAGGAGTGGTAAGCTTGAGAGTACGGAAACAAATGTCGTACAAGGCCTCATTGTCAAGAACCATGCACTCGTCAGCATTCTCCACAAGCTGGTGAACAGATAACGTGGCGTTGTAAGGCTCAACAACTGTATCAGACACTTTCGGAGATGGGAAGACGGAGAACGTCAACATCATCCTGTCTGGGTACTCTTCCCTAATCTTGGAGATCAAGAGCGTACCCATTCCAGACCCAGTACCACCTCCCAACGAATGACATACTTGAAACCCTAAAAAAAAACACACACACACACACACAGAGTCACCATTTCATTCAAAAGCCCAGAAAACATAAACTTTTCATAGTGGTACACAAACAAAACAAACCTTGCAAACAGTCGCAATTCTCAGCTTCCTTCCGAACAACATCAAGAACGGAGTCGATGAGCTCGGCGCCCTCGGTGTAATGACCCTTGGCCCAGTTGTTACCAGCCCCGGACTGGCCGAAGACGAAGTTGTCGGGGCGGAATATCTGACCGTAGGGGCCAGATCTGACGGAGTCCATGGTGCCGGGCTCCAAATCCATGAGTACGGCACGAGGAACAAAGCGACCGCAACTGGCTTCATTGTAATAGACATTGATCCTCTCAAGCTGGAGATCGGAGTCGCCCTGGTAACGGCCAGTGGAGTCGATGCCGTGTTCGTCGCAGACGACTTCCCAGAACTTGGCCCCGATTTGGTTGCCGCATTGCCCTCCTTGGATGTGAAGAATCTCACGCATTTTCTTTCACAGTCAGTCACAAAGTAAAATTAGGGTTTGAGAGAGAGAGATAAGAAATGGGGGGTTTTATAGAGGGGGCAGATTAGGTCTCAACGGCTGTTTTTGGCTAACCTACTTTTTCACCTTTATATATATACACATTAATATACGGTGATGATTCTTTTTTATTTGTTAGTGAATCAAGGTTCCGAGTTCCAACGGGTGCCATTTTTTTTAAATTTGAATTTCAAAGTTCGTGGTTACAGCTGGAGACATAACGGCCACTCACTTTTTTATAATTAGAGAGTGTTAGTGATAGGTTGCATGAGGGTTAACGAATAAGTAATAAAAAATAAGAAATTAGGTGTTAATTGTTATTATAGGAGTAATAATTTGATAGTTTAATCTTGAGAAATTTTCCTACTTTTTATTTAGTAGAGTAATGAAACTTATTTTTAGTAGTAGTTTTTTAAAATATTTTAATACTAATTAATTAAATATAATTAATTAACTAATTAATTACAATATAATTAATTAAAATAAAATTTATATATTAATTAAAATAATATAATTAATTAATTAAATAATGTAATTAATTAATTAAAATATAAGTAATTAATTAATTATAATATAATTAATTAAAATATTATTTATTAATTAATTACATTATAATTAATTAAAATAATCAATAAGTTAATTACAATATAATTAATTAAAATATATTAATTACAATATTTTAATTAATTAATATATTGTAATTAATTAATTACTATATAATTAATTAAAATATAAAAAATTTATTTCTTAATATTTTTACAAACTAACCAATGTTAATAATAATAATAATCATTCATATCTCTTACCTAACCATTATAATTATAATAGTAATATTTATTCTCATTCTAATTCTTCACTATATTCATTCATATTTTATTATCATTCTTCTGTACAAATGAACACTGACACGTGACTGTTGAAGACCTAATAATTTCTCAGACATAATAGGGAAAGGCTTTTGCAAAATATAATATGTTCTATAAAGGTACAAATAATTTGTATGTTTAAAATAAGCATGAATCATTTTATGAATTACTTTATATTAAAACATTGAAAAAATAGCATGAGAAAGTTCAGTAACTGCAAAACTATAATAAATAACACCATTTTTATGCACTCCGCTCCCTTTACCTCTTGGGTCCAAGCAATACGAAAAGTTTGCTTCTTTAGTTGAGCAAAGACTCCAATATTTAACTGTTTTAAGCAGCACGTTACATAACTCCGATACCGCAGCATCATGCAAATTAGAAATAAGTACAAATACAGAAATACATGATCAGCCTTGTTTAATAAAGATGTCTTTTCCTTTATCTAAAAGTTTCTACTTTATTTATACAACAAATGGCTACATAGTGTATGCAGGCTACCTCCTAATACATGAGCCAAATGTTTCACTGGGGACTTAAATAGCCTTATCTACCCTAAACGTAATGCACAAATATGCCAGAAATGCCTCACTGGGGACTTGTCAAGCGAGATTTTCTTTTCCAGAGTACTACTAAAAGCGTCTGCTCTTGGTCATCGTCATGGTCATGCTCAAACAGTACTTTTCTCATTCGAAATAAAAGCGTGTGGACGTTGGGCAACTCAGAAAATGCCAGGACCTAATACTTCCGCCTAAAAGGTCTCTAGTTTGACCCATCTTCTCACTCTATCCGTCATTTCACCCCATGTAACAACCAAACACTGCCCTACCAAACTTTGTTTCATGGGGTTTTTTTTTTTTCAGCTTCCTTTGGAAACACTTCCTTGTCAATAGTAAAACATTAGTGAAATGCTTTTGCTTTTGTTAATTCTTTTAATTTAAAGCTTGATTAAACCTCATCAACTCTCACGGGTTAAGATTCACAGCAGTAACAACTGTGAAAGGAACTTCGTACGGACTACAAATGTAAATCCCAGTTTGTTCAATCTAAATGAGATCATAAAATTCCAGCATATGATGATTCAAGCTTTAATTTGTTCAAACAAAGAAAAATTGTATGGACCTAAAGCCCTAAAATCCAATAGCAAGACATCCTTATGTCTGTCTTCAAAATGAATTGCATACATAAAGGCCTCCTGTACTTATCAACATTCAACAAAGTTCATGAAAGACGTCACCCACACCCCCACAACCCTATACACATGTTTTGATCCATATGACCACGTCATATGAATGCTTCAATGAATAATTGGAAACAAGTAGCGATTACAACATATTGTGGCTGCTTTTGTTTTAGGATTAGTATAAGAAGAGATTTGTTTATCACTATTTCATTTGTATTGATATAGCAAAGTCACATATTCTCAACATAAAATACAAGCAAAAGTAGGCGCAAAAGGAAAACTACGATGAAAGCTACTTGGAAAGTATACTTCGCAAGACTACACTTGCAATCTTTTCTATTTCTTCAGATATTTAAGCAAGAAGCAATCAGAATACCACAAAATTCCTACCAAGTGAAAACAATACAGATAGTTTGACAAGGGGTGAATAAAGGAGAGGCAGCTGAGTAGTATGGAGGTCCTAATTCAAAATCTAAGCCCTCAACTACATTCCTGCTTAAAGCTTACTCATTGGTGAATATGACATCATCAAAGTGCTTAAAAAATGTATCTACATAAATCAAAATTAATGTAGAATGAGTATCACTCATTGATAATTCACAAGCCACATTGGTGAAATGTATTTGTTATGTGCTATCCTCTCAATTTTTGCTCAAATACTTCATTTTTAAAGCATAACCTAATGAGTAAAGACAGTCGAGGACAACGTCATTTAAAGTCATGCCAGTACAAACTAACGGCAACAAAGATTTTGTTATTTAGACCTCTGCACTTTTCCAATCAAAAGAGAAGGATAAAACTACTACTATTATACTACGTGGCTACCGATGTACATAAAGCAGTTAGGTTAAAAACTAAACCCCATCGTTAGTTTGAGAACTGAACAGATGAACCTCACTTTATGAGTCTAAAGTCTAACAAAAAATGTTCAAAGATAAAAACCACAAACCTGGCAGACACAATATGAAGAGCATGTTTGAAGTCCAGAATTTGCATCCAAAGTCTCAGACGCTGATCACAGCTTCAAGAAAACTCCCAAAATTTTCAATATATAACAAAATGATGTGCCAGTTTATGAAGCATAAGAACATCTTTAAAATAACCCAACTCCAAAAGGCCAATATAAAAGTAATCAATATTAAACCTCTAGAAAATACAAGTACGAAAGTGTTTACCTATTCAAATTCTAAGCACAATACAACCCTAGTTATGCTCCGAGTAAAACTTCTATCCTTAAAGCCGTATGTTCTTACAACTTTTTGTACAAAATTTTGAAGTAATTCGTAATACGTAAAACTTAAAGGGTCTTGGATTCTATTATTTATTAAAGGTGCTTCCGATGTTCTTCTCATTACTAAATCAGTTAAAGCTACTGAAAGAGGTCAATTATTTGTCACCCTGAACTAGTCAGACATAAAACTGCACTAGTTACATTATAAGCTTGCAACTTATGAGTGTCTAGTACAAGTTTTCATTCCATGATCAATTGTGAGACAAATTCCTTACTAATTACAACGACTAGCTTGTGCATAGGCTTGCAGACAAAAATATTATGCTCATATACGTCAGTTTGAAAACAGGCAATTTCACTTTTGGCAATTTGCATACTTCCTCTCACTTTGCCTGAATAAATGTTGATAATGTAACCATCTAAATGGACTGAGATAGGTGCAGTCTCTAAAGGACTACAGCTTCAGCAAGTTGTATATAAAATAGATGGCAGACATTAGATTCAGAAAAATGACAAAATCATCATAATTCAAGGAAAGCAAACAGGATGTGCTTGTACATTATTTCCATATGATAATGTTTTTATCCAACCAGTAACTCCAAAACCTAGATTAAGAAAACTAATAATTTTACAAAGTACCTGTCAGACAGGGAAAAAAAAAGTTTTGAAAGAATTACACCCAGATAAAACCAACAGGAAGTTGTCTCTTTTTCCCAATTACAATTTTCCCTCTACAACTCAGTCAACCTCAGAAACTTAGAGCTATATTGGATATCCAGCATGCTATAACATATTTTTCCTAAATTACAATCATGCCTATTTAAAAATGGTCTGAATTTTTACATACTTCGCATGTCATACAAACTACCAGAGACTCATGGTGAAGCAACCCAATCACTAGAGGCTCGCTTCAGCAACTATATTTCACTAGCTTTTTTGGTCTTGAGCTATGCAACTACGTGCAGCTTTCATTCAGGGCTTGTAAACAGTCCCATAATTGATTTATCAAATAATTCAAACTTCTACATCCAACAGATAAGTTGTTTACTATCAACTCTTAAAATCTAGATCCAGTGAAAATCATTAGAAACCTTATCTACAAAAGTCTCATCCCAAAAATTAATTAGAGCAAGGGAATTATGGTTTTAAGCCTAGTTTCTCCAAATAACAATGATCACGCTAACATATGCTTTGTACTTAAAATCCTGATCTCACTAAAAGTCAAATCCTACTTCAGAACTTCTAGCTAGTGAAATACAAGAACAGAAAAGAGAACTAATAAGCGCACCTCATTATTTACATCTGTACATTAAACACAACCTTACCACATCTAAAAGGGATGTCTGGGTAAACCTTTTTGTTGAACTGTCAGTCTTTTTGTTGTCAGCTTCGCCCAAAAAAGGTTGAATTCAAATAATCTATTGTGGAGAGAAATTTCACCAAAAACAGAAAATCAACACCAACATATTCAATCCATTTGACAGAATTATGCAGTGACCTACTTAACTGCATGATTATCACCAAGAAAAAAATTGAATAAAATAAGTTGAGCAACAACGCTAAGTATAATTTTAACTTATGCCACACAAGAACTTCTCCATCAATTTGATCAAATGAAAACTTCTGATACTGCTATTTTGTGCAAATTTTAAACATTCCTAAAAATAATTTCAATAGCTATGTGGAAATGTCAGGCAAAGCTCAATTATCTTTACTCCAAAATCTAGAGCTTATACATATCCCAGTTAATAACTTGAGATCCAGATCAGAAAAAAATAAAAACCGAACCACAGCTGTAATTTCTTTGAAATATCACAGAAATTCCACCCTAACTTCTCCAAAAATTTCTATCATCTTCCAGCAATTGCAAAACAACTCTTCCCCCAGTCAGAAAACTATCTACATATAAACATTCGAGACTTCCTGAACACCCCTCTAATATGTATTGTGATGTACACAACTCTCATGATTGGGTTCCATCTTCCTAGTTATTTTGTCAAGTTCCTATCCTGATGAGTCTGTGTATGGCCTATGCCAGAAATCCACCATTCTAGATTTTTAAATGGAATGCTCTATTATCAAAACCTATTTTAAGCAATTCCCACACTTTTAGATAGGCTTTTTCACAGTTTAAAGTAGAAGTATCATGCCAAATGGTAATTGGTTAATATCAGTAGAAAGTGATCCTATATTTTCCAAACCTCAGTAATATTCTAACTCTATTTGCTCATAAAATTTTGAGATCCTATACAGAATGAGATTCTTAGCACTTTGACAGTTGGGAAAATAAATAGAATTTTAACATAATAAATTCGTTCTTGAGAAAATAATGTCAGTTATCAAAGTATTAAAAAAAATTTCAAAATCATTCCTATTGAAAAGATAGCCCACTTTTATTTTTAATATTTACGACAAATTTATAAAAATAGAATCCAACTTAATGCCTCAAAAGCTCTCAAAATAAAAATACTGGGAAAAAACCAAATCCGGTTTAATTGAATAGCAAGGCTCAGTACCAAGTTTTGCATATTTCCAATCAGTTAGATAATATATTCAGTTAGTTTTTTTATTTGGAAAAGAATAAATATAATATGATTCCGTTAGTTACTAAGCTAGATATAGCATGTATATAGTTTCTTGGCTTAAAGCCTTCAGTTGCAGCATGTTTTCCTTCAATGCTTTTGTATCTAGAGAAATAAAAGCAGATAATATATTAACATTAAAAAATATTAGCTGAAAAATGAGAAAATCAATCCACTATGTAAAACCCTTAAAGCTATCTTAAAATTCAAACAAATAAAATGCCACCTTTAATGAAAGAAATACGTTATGCCACCAACAAAAATCAATCCTACAAATTAAAGTTTGATAAGTTTTTTCCAGAAATAACTATCCAAATGCAACAAAAAATTATCCACTTCATCTTTAAGTAGGAATTCGTTAAATCTGACAACGTTTTCATTTCAGATACAATAGTATAGCTGATTCTATATCCACCAATGTGCTGTGTCTGACATCAAGAAAACTGGCATCACCAGCAAAAAATTCTTGTAGGAGTATGCTGATATCAACTTTTCAGCTCTGTTATAGTCCCCTATTAGGTGTGGTTATGAGTGACTAGGGCTATGAGGACTACAATTGCATCAGAAGGATAAGAAGTTAAATACTCCTAAGAAATTGGCACATCAGTATCTACTATAGCTCGCAAGCTCAATAAACTGATAAGATGGAACTTCATAATTAGACAAGATATTGTCAACATAAACTATCCAATACCAACTAAAATTGACATCAAAGACAAAAACCAACAAACTTAACTGCCACTGAACTTCAAGGTCCGAAAACCATCTCCTTTAACATGGTAGCAACCTGAAACGACAACACTAGCATAAACCACCTCGAAAGAAGAGAAGAGGCATGGAATGGTGAATCACCTAAGATGCAAGGTTCAAAATACCAAAGAAAGGCAAACACAATTCAGGTTCCAAAAGACAAAGACGACTTAATGTTTATTCCCGTGGTCCTCAGAACTGACATTGTTTGACTTGCTTGCACCATCTAATGAGGTATGATCAATAGAATCTCTACAAAACAAATAAGGGCAATGTCATTCCAAGTTGCAAAAAAAATATACTGCTTCAACATAATAGGGAATGGCCTGACAACTCACGATTTTTGTTTCTTTGCTTTTTGCTTGATGGTAAGAACCATATCCATGGCCATCTTTTGGTGCTCTCTTGTTTGTGAATGGAGATCCAAGCCTTCAACAGTTTCACAGTCAACTTTACAAATACGACACCATCCCATGGTTGTCGGCTTCCTCTTTCTTGAATTTTCATAAGGTTCCAAGTTACCCTAAGAAGAACCAGAATGGAAAAAAAACATTTAGAATCAACCAACCAAAGTATAAATACTACACAATATGAAATGTCAATTCAAGAAACTAACAGCATGTTCTCACCATTGAAGCACAAATATGAAAGTAAATATTTTTCAGAAACAATAGGGCACTAAAAAAACACAACATTGATACAATGAAAAAAGCTGAAGAAATTTACACTTAACTGCAAAGTTTCTTCTAAATCCTGGCTCACCAAATCTTGGATGACCAGGGTCAACAAAATTTCCCATCCTTGCATGACCCGGGTAAGCACCAAAACCAAATGATTCTCCCCTTTGCAAATTACTAGGCAGTTCATGAGGTTCAACATGCTCTGCCCTATACAAATGGTGGGGCAGCCCATCATGACGTCGACTCCTGAGATGCAAGTTGCCAGGGCTCTCAAAGTCACCCCTGTGGAAATTCCCTGGAGGACCATGAAACTTGCTGTCATGAAATGAACTGCTAATTGGTCCCCCAAATTGGTTTAATTCGACGCTACTAATATCATCTGGGCCAGGATGAGCCCCAAATCGATGAAAGGATAAGCGAGGATAATCCCCACCTGGACTCCTTGGCACCAAGTGATCTCTATGCCAATTACCATACCCAGGACCTGATCCAAAATATTCCGGATAAACACGGCCAGAATTTGACATTTTTGGAGCACTTTCGCTGAAACCAACTGGACTTCCTCCTACATCACTAGGATGCAACATGCCATCATGATGAAAAGGAGGTATAAATCTTGTTGGGACGGAGCTAGCTGGCGGTTCAAATTTATCATGATTCAAACTATACGGAACCTTGCCAGGAGGTCCTTGTGCTATGTCCATACCAACACCATGATGAACCTTATCCAAACACCCAGAGGAGGCAAATTTACTGCCAAATTTATGAGCACGGTCAACATCTAAATTTGGAATATGTTTAAGATCATCATCAATGGTGCGCCTAGTTGGGTCTTGGGGTAAGGGAATCAAATGCTCATCTGGAAAAGTTTTGGATGGGTCATCACGCAAACCTAGTGTTGATGAGGAATCACGAGCCAGGACTCCATTTGATCTCATTTTGTTTGAATACATGTCAGAATTCAGCCCAAATGGATCCAATCTTCTATCATCGGCATTGTTACTCTGCTTTGGAGGCAGGACATGCTCAACTTCAGTAGGAGGAGTATGACCTTGATTATATGGCCCTGGTGGACGAGCATGAAGACCTGATCCCCTCCCAAAGGCTGAAGTAAAACCTGGGCCTGGGATGCCAGCAGGTAAAACTTCTGGTCCATAAGGCTGCTTGTACATAGGATGCTGAGAATGTTCAGGCAGTGAATTTAAAGCCTGACCGAAATGAGGTATATGTACAGGATCCAACGGCCTGAGTTGAGGAACATGCCCTGATGACTGTGTGTGATGTGGAAATCCAGGAGAAGGTACTTGCAACACTGAAGGCAAAACAGACTTTTTCTGAAGAAAAGGAGGCCCATAATAACTTTGGGGAGGATGTTGCTTCCTTTCATCAGGAACTTGTACTGTCTGAGAACGCTGTAGTAAACCAGCACCTTGTATTTGACCAAGTACAGAATGGCCTCCAGAAATTTCAGGAGCTGCCTTTTGCTCCTGCAATTTTACAACCTGTTCTTTAGTGTGTTCACATTCCTGCATTATGGGAGCTTTAAGTAGAGGTGTTTCTTTAATTTCTTTCCCATCAGACACAGAACTCTGTATCTTTTTGTGGTTGGCATCTGATGTATCTTTCTGCTCACCAGTACCCTCTATAGCCTCTTCTTTCACTGTCTTACTCCAATGCCCTCCACTTGCAATTTGTGTAGCTTCTCCAATGGCTTTGTTCTCGTCCTCCACCAATTTGATATCACTTTCAGATTTCACATTTTTTATGGCACCATTATCAGCTTTAATACCAGAAACGGTGTCAGAATCATCCATATCTCTTGTAACAGCTTTCTGAGAGGATTTTTCAGCTTCTACACCCTTATCATCCATGCCATCAGATCTATCAGACATTGGTTTTGAGCCAGCCCCACAGTGTAGTTCAGACAGCAATGGCACTTGATTGTTTGCCCTGAGAAAATTTCCTGAATGTTGATTAACACCAACCTGCACTGGCCTGAGATGAGTGCCACCAGGGGATTGTGGATATGGCAGTGTTGGCACTCCATGAGGTAGCACTGGAGCACCTCCGGTAACACTTTGATGGTTCAACATGCCAGGTGTTAATGCAATATTCTGCTGTGGCTGCTGTTGCAACAATTGTGGTGGGCACTGGGGCCGAATTGGGGACTGTGCATGCACCTCTTGTTGTATATAAGGAACTAGCTGATTTTTCTGATTCTGTCCTGGCCCTAAAGGTTGTCCAGATGAAGGCTGTTGATGCTGTAAATATTGCTGGTTCATTGGAGGCTGAACTGGTTGCATTACAGGTCGTTGGTGGACAGGAACTACCGGTTGATGACTGTGAGAATGAGCCGGAAGCTGTTGTAATGGAGGGGCATTTGGTGGTTGATCATGTACAGGTAATAAAACTGGCTGTTGCAAGTTTTGAAATGTAGCCTGAGGTGGTGGTCGTAGAGGATGCTGTTGTGGCAACTGAAACTGCATCTGACCTGGATGTTGTGACTGAAGTTGGGATCCACTTTGAGGATGAACATCTATTTGCTGATACCGGTTTCCCAGCTGAATTTGCTGAGGCTGTGGCTGTGGATAAGAATGATGACCTGTGACTGCATTAGCTGATAGGTGATGTGCCTGAGGCTGAATACTAGGATTCACAGGTTGGTTGGGGTGAGGATGATGTTGAGCATGCATTTGTGTTGAATGTGAAACAGGTAGAGGTAGAGGCACTGGATGATGTTGGGGGTAGAACTGTGAATGAGTCTGTACTTGACTTTGGGGCTGTAGATGTTGCATCTGCGGTTGAGGCTGCTGATTTTGAGGCATTTGCATGCTCTGTGGATATGACTGAACTATTTGTGCTTGGGCATGGGACTGAGCTTGAGGGGGTGGGTGGCCATGAATTGGCAACTGTGACTGTTGTTGAACATGAGATTGTGGCTGAATTGCAGGGTGAGTTTGCTGTTGTAGACTGAATTGGGCCTGGTTATGGGGTTGAGAGACAACAGGAACCTGACTGTGAGAGGGATGTGGTGGAGGTTGAGAAAGTGGTTGTGTTTGTGGCACCTGTGGTTGAACTTGCAGATGTGTTTGTTGCTGAGCTTGTGGATGTTGAGGCTGAATGTACGTCTGAGGCTGCTGGGATTGCGCAACTGGTTGTTGTTGATATGGGTAGTAATGTTGATAATGTTGTTGATATGGGTCATACCCAGGATAACTCTGGTAGTATTGTTGATATTGCTGTTGCTGTTGATACCATTGTTCTCCTGTTGGTGCAGCTGTTTGTAGCCCAGGATGGGCCTGAGAAGTCACGTTAACATGTGCATTTGGATCTTGCCCAGGTTGTGAGGAGGCCACAGATTGAACCTGAGTAATAGCCATTCCTACCTGGGTAGCAGCCTGCGTCTGATCAGACGTAGGTCCTGCCCCTGTAGTGGCAGCACTCTGACCCTCAGAATGCTGTGTTTGAAGTTGCACGCCCTAACAGGAATACAAGAGAACAAAAGTAAAACTTCTAAAATGCATGGGCAGAAACCATATCTAAAGCCCCAAGATCCGAAATTTTTGAACTCACAGGACAATTTTGTGCATGTTCCTGCACTTGGCGATGCACAATTTGAACAGCACATCTGTTGCATACAACAGGGGAATTGCCAAAGGCACATGCAGAACAATGATTTGTGCACTCTGATAGAGGTCCCTGCCACGTACAACCACTCCTATGGTATAGACAATGAACCGTTACCTTCCCTATGGTTTCAGCAAGTGTTTTGTTGGATTCAACAAGCGGCTGCAAAAAATAAATTGAAATGAGCCATTTAGAGAGTGAATAAAATAAAATGTCAACAAAATCCCCCTTAACAACTTTTTGGTGTGAGGAGAAACCTTGGCATCTGCTTCTGTGACTAAGTAGCCGTCATAGGGGCAAGCGCGGGTCGTGCTCACAACGTATGTTAGGCATGGTTTACAATACAGGTGAGTGCACTGTGACTGTAATGCTTCATTTGGGTATACCAGTAGACGACAAACAGGACAAAAATACTCCCCAGCTAGAGAATGAATATTAGGTATGCATTCATTATCAAATCCCATTATGTGGTACAAATACTCAACTCCCAAAGAGTATCGATGTGATCCTCCTATCTATTAAAATAACTGCAATTGCATATCAAACAATGGGTTATCTGCATACAAATCAAACTTTCTTTGAATCAGCTGAGGGCTTCGATGAGATAAAATTATGCAGCAAGAGCTAAAAATAATAATCAAAACAAAAGGAAAAAAAGAAAAGATCAAGAATTTGATATATACATATATACATATATATATAACAATCAAACAAAAATCTTAAGGAATCTAAATTTGCAAGAGGGGGTTGGGGGAAAAACAGATCAACCATTTCATAGTTCCTGTCGTATAAGTGAAATAATTTCATGCACATCGCAGATTGGTTTGCACAACATAATTGTATATACAGTTAAATGCTTCATCAAATCAAGGTAAAAAGTAAAAATTCAGTGCACTTCTCATCAATCTAACAATTTCTCGAACAAAAAGACTAGAAATCAAGTAGCTCAACTTTCAGCAGATTATATCTACTGATAACTGCACAATAAACTTAACGCGCAAGAAAACCTACACCGTGAACAACATAAAAGAAAATGCCACAATCCAAAAATCGCAGTCACTGCACGTGTCTTATCCACATTTACTCACCAGCGAAATGAAAACAATAAGAAGTAAGAACAGAAAAAGAAAGAGAAAAGAAAGCGATCGACGTACCACTAAAATTTCCTGTAGATAACAATCGAAAGCACCTGCAAGATAAAGCGATGAAGAGTAAAGAAGGGAGAAAATGGAAGTGCTTTTTTTTTTTTTAAAATGAAAGTGTTAGGGCTTGGGAATCAAGAACCCAACTTGGAACACAGAGTCGGCACTTATAAGCGGAATAAGATGCACTAATTAACATATGTTTTTGGCAAACAATTTTTTTAGATTGTTGATTAATAGTTAATTGTTTTGAATATCTTAAAAAATTATTGATGTATTTATTGAATGGCTTATTAGTAACTTATTTAATCTCAATAAGTTAAATTTTTAAAAGTTCCGTAAGAGGAATTTTGAGATTAACTGATTACCTCATGATAGGATTATCATCTACTTTATTTTCTATTTTGTTCTGTGTGTTTTCAAAGTTAGCTTTTTTATCGAACAATTTGTAGTTAAGTTTAGAAGAATGTAATAAAGAGGTTAATTAAATTTTATCTTTATTTAATTTTATAATATTAGTTTACATTTAAAAACACCATAACATTAAGTTTTGAACATAAAGATACGTATCAAATTAATATTTTTATTATATAACTACTATATATCGTATCTATGTCATAATATAATTATAAATATTTTAATTTATTAAATAATAAAATTCATATATATTATATGAAAATACTAATATGATATAGTTCACTACATCATTCATATTAATAGAGAATTTAACATTGGGTTGTTGTTGTTGTTGTTATTATTATTATTATATTTTTATTAAGTTATAAACTTAATTTTTATAAAATTAAATATCTAAATCTAAATCTTTATAAAATATTCAACAAAATATTAAGAAATATAATATTCATGTTCTTAACATTTTTTAAATCATATCCTCGTAAATTATTTTACATATCAACAATTAATACTAAATAGTTAATTTTACCAAACATTTTTAAGAAACAACTGATGTTATCTGCTGGCTATTAGCTAACTACTGATAGAATCAACTAACAGATAATACAATCCACTATGACCTAAATAGGGAAAAACAAACACCCACGCATGACAGAGGAGGTGTGCTTATAAACTAAAAGGTATTGGCGATCGATATTATTATATTTCAGGATTTTTGAACATATCTTACATCAAAATTTTCTAGTTTAATTCTTTTTCATTTTTCTTTACTTCATTAGCATCAAAACCACGCAATGAACATCATGAAACATCAAAATAGGATTTTGGATCAAATCACACTAAAAACAACTAACCATTGCCGATTCTTCCTATCTTGATTTTCTTGGTTTATTTTCTTATTTTAAACCCTTAAATGCTTCCAAAGCATTATCTACTCTATGGCAAGTCAAAAATCACTATTTATCTTAAGTACATCCATCTCACACAAAAAAACCCACAAATCTAGAAATTTAAGTTAAGAAAACTTACTAATTTATCTTCCAATTTATTAGATATTTGATGAGTACTTTTACTTGATCAAGGTCTCTTCAAAATCTCCATCAAAAACTACCAAAAATGGTTGTACCCTTCTTCCTCTCAAGCTTGGCCATAAGTCACCTTTGGGTTCTCTCCTTTTCTTCTTTTATTTGGTCTCTCACAACTTTAGACTAAAATGAAGCAAGTCTTACTAGCTTTTTATACTCCTTTAATGCATTTCACATGTCACCTTCATATTAGTCCACTCTAATGACTCATTAATCCACTAGCTTTATATAAGAATACCATATTGCCCTTATTGAGTTTAATTCACCAACTACCTGAATTATATTCCAAAAATATTTCGTAACCATCTTATTATCAAATTGACTATAAAATACTCTAATTAGGGTCAATATTTATTGATTGAATGCTTTTAAAAAAATTCAAATGGGTTTAAAATTATCAATACCCATTATTTTCTAAAAAGAACATTTTAATCCTAACTTTTGAAACTCCCGAAATTCATCTGATTGGACTTATTTCGATATGTTTTAGTATCATTGGACTCTCGTACTTATTTTGCATAATTTTCAATATTTCGAGGCTAAGTCCCCTAAAATTACTATTCATCCATGTTTACTATTCATCTGAAATCACTATTCATTGAAAATAAAAAATTTATATTTAATGAAAGGAAAGATTCAAGGTCATCCTTGTAGGAAAATCCCGGGAGGTACATCATATGTATTGGCAGCGGAAAACAAATTTTTTTTGTTCCCAGGACTTTCCCGAATCTCAGGATCCAGGTATCGGTATGAAGACATCAACCTAAATAGCCAAAAGAGACTATCTCTAAAGGTGATCCACGCAGAGATCGGAAAATCTAACCGAAGTCAAACCCTTTGACCGGGAATAGCTAGAACAGATTAAAAGCTGCTAGAGCTACCTACTCGTCTGAAGAGTGAAGGAAAGCGTTGATGGAGGAAGAAACCTTGGAGGAGAAGATGAAGAATCAATGGAGAAGGTGAAGAATTTTGGTTTTTCACAAAAACCTTTACTCCTTCTCTCATCTACGATCATGCTCTTCACCAAAAGACCAAAGAAAACTCTTTTCTTCTTGCTTTTTTCATAAGCTACGATCATGCCTTCTCCATCTTCCATTTTTGTCTTTTAGTTATCATGAAAAATGATGACTAAGCATGATGACTAAGCTTCCTTATGGAAGCTTCCATGCTCATTCCCTTTCCATCCACGTTTTTACATATATATATATATATTAATTAATTATTTAATTAATTAATCATATATATATATATATATATTCTTGAAGTAGTCCAGTCACACTGGGAATTGGTCCCTACCGCCTCTGGGCCCCAAATCTTCAAACAAATTCAAAACCTTTCTTAGCAATATTGATGTCGCGATCTCATCGGACATATCCCAATCCCATGGGATCTATTTAATCTAATGCTCTCCATAATTGGAACTCGTCCAATTACTATTTTCTGATTCTCGAAACACTCTTATCGTGTGACCCTTTAGGCTCCGGTTATGTTGGCCACTTAGATTAACAATTAATCTGAGCAAGTCATGGCGGTATCTAAGAACACATCATGACCCCTAATTGATTAGGAAAGTAATCGGTTTGATGTATTCATCACGAACCGGATCACGAACCCTTCCATGAAATAATTACAGTGCAATTCGTCCTTTCACCATCCTATACCCCACTTGGTTATGAGTATGGTCAAAGTGTCAACTCTCACTAGACCGAGTCTAGCCCAGTGATATCGGTTCTCGTCACGGGACTCATTACTTTATATGTCAATGAAGACACTCTTCATGACATACATCGCCGCTTGACTTTAGTAATGATCCCGACAAGAGGCCGTGGGTATCACTTCGCTAATCCGAAGTGGTGAATCCTTTATTGGCTACTCAATTATCTTGAATACCTCAAGTCGCACTCCAAGCACCACCCTATGAGTTACCTCCGAAGGCAACAAGGAATAGAGTCAAAGCACGGGATCAAGATTCAAGATATCCTCGAGTACCTCAAGTCAAGGATACTTGCACCATTCTTATGATGAGATTATCAACGACACTTAGATAAGATATCCATGTGATGATCTCATGGCAGTCATCCAATGAACTTACTACCGCTAGTAAGCATCCACATGTCAATTCTAAATATCTTATATTTACAGTTTCGAGATCCACCGCTTGATCCAATCAAGGAATATGACATGTCTTAGTCTATCCGGATTAATGATGTCCGGTCTCATTAATCCTATGACTAGGAGAATTTGAATCTTGACATAATTGCACATGATAGGAATCTCAGTAGTATGATCACATCATAATTTCCTTCATGCTATGTCATATATCATGGACTTCATTAATTTGATTAAAGATCAAATCAATTCATAAACAATGTTTATGAATATCAAATTAATGAATAATGCCTTTTCTTTATTTATTCATAAAGTGCGCTCACGACTTTGAATAAAATGCGCTAAAGGGATTACCTTTAGGGCACAAATAAACAAGATCGAGCCTTGAACAAGTCGACTTATCCAATAAACAAGTCGACTTATCGATTATCGAACATGTGTAAGTCGACTTACACATGGTACAATCGACTTATCACTTACAAATCTCCCACTGACCTAAAGTCAATCGCCTTAGTATCTAATACCATAAGCGAGTCCATGAGAATCACAATTCTCCTGTGGCAATGGCTTTGTCAATAGAACAACAACACTTTGCTTTGTGGGAATTCTCTCTATCAGGATATCATCTCGACTAATGATCTCCCGAATCGGTGAAGTACGAGTTCGGATCGTCGATAAGACCTTAGTTCCTTTGCCTGCAAGACTAGCCCCATTGTATCACAATACAATCCTATGGGCCCATCACGCTAGGGACGGATCAAGTTCGATAATGAACTTCGATCCAAACCGCTTCCTTTGCACATCTCATGCGGCAATGTACTCGCCTCGGTTGATGAATCGCGATCCTCTCTTGTTTGGAACTTTTCCAATTGACCGCCACGCTATTCGGTGTGAATGTATATAACCTGATTGTGATTCAAAATTATCCTTATCGATTAAATACTAGTATCTGAATGCCGGTCACTGGAGATTTCCATCTCCATAGATCAAGAAAACATCCTTAGTCTACGCAAGTACTTGAGGATATTCTTGATACCACCCAAATGACCCTCACCAGGATCCGATTAGTATCTGCTCGTAACACTTAGAACATACGATACATCGGGCCTCGTACATAGCATTGTTCCATGCTAAATCTCTTTAGCATCTCATCTATGTACGATGATTGTGAAAGACCAAGCAACCTTTTGATTTATCTCTATAAATCTATATCCCTAGGATATAAGTTGCTTCACCAAGGTCTTTCATCGCAAATTGATTGGACAACCAAATTTTAACTGATTGTAGCATAGAGACATCGTTTCCTAGTAACAGTATGTCATCTACATACAACACAAGGAATACGATTGTAGTCCCATGAACCTTCTTATACACACAATGATCATCCGGATTTTGTGAGAAATCAAACTCTTTGAGTACCTCATCAAAACGGATATTCGAACTCCTGGATGCTTGCTTCAATCCAAACATGGATTTCTGAAGCTTGCATACCTTTTCGCCATCGATGGAAGTGAAGCCCTCAGGTTGTGTCATACACATCCTCGGGTAGATTTCCTCTCAGGAAAGCTGTCTTCACATCCATTTGCCATATCTCATAATCATAATGAGTGGCAATGGCTAGCAGTATCCTAATGGATTTAAGCATTGCCACGGGGCTGAAGGTTTCGTCATAGTCAACTCTTTGTCTGTGACGAAATCCTTTAACCAGAAGCATTGCTTTATAGGTACTCAAATTACCATCCATGTTGGTTTTCTTCTGAAAACTCCTTTGCACCCTGTGGGTTTTATCCCTTCAGGTGTAACAACCAAAGTCCATACTTGATTTTCATACATGGAATCCATTTCAGATTTCATGGCACAAAGCCATTTTTCAGACTCTGAACTTTTCAGAACCTGTTCATAGGTAGTAGGCGCATCATCTCATATGAGCAATACGTCATTCTGTTCACTTACGAAATTCATATCTCTTGGGAGCAAGTCGTATCCTACTTAACCCACGAAATTGTGTGTAGTAGAAGGTTGAATCTGTTACCTCATCTATATGAGTGGCAGTTTGAGTTCAGCAGATTGATCTATGTTTGTTCGAGCATCTTGAACTTCTCCAAGTTCAACTTTGCTCCCACCGTCCTCTTGTAAAATAAACTCTTTCTTTAAGAAAAAAGATGCTTGAAACAAACAACTTTTGTTCCTCAAAGAAGGTAGAATTGATATTCCACGAACAAACACTTGTCGACTTTGCATCAAGCTAATCTGACCGTGTCCTTACACGTAAGCGTGACAATCCCAAACTTTCAGATGAGAAAGATAGGGCTTTCGGTTAGTCCACATCTCCATATGGAGTAACCACAATGCGCTTTAATGGAACTCTGTTTAGCAAGTAAGCAATTTGTCTCGGCGATATTCCCAAAACTGCAAAACCTATCATCAATCACACCAAGTCTAACAAGGTTCGATTTCTCCTTTCAGCCACACCATTGTGCTGCGGCGTGTAAGGTGGAGTATACTGAGATAGAATCCCATTATCTCTGAGATAATCAAAAACTATTGGTCTAAGCATTTTCCACCACGATCAGATCGTAATGTATTCATACTTTTACCAAGTTAGTTTTCTACTTCATTTCTGAATTATTTGAACGTTTCAAACGCTTCAGATTTGTATCTCATCAGATACAGATACCTATATCGTGAATAATCACCGATAAAGGTAATGAAGTAACGACAATCACTTCTAGCATGGATGGACATCGGACCGCATACATCTGAATGTATTAGGTCTAATATTCCATTCATTCGTTCACCCTTTCCTTTAAAGGATAACTTAGTCATCTTGCCTAATAAATAAGATTCGCATGTGTCATATGATTCATAATCAAATGACCCTAAACATCCACTCTTATGGAGCTTAGCGATGCGTGTCTCATTTATATGGCCAAGCCGACAATGCCATAAGTAAGTTGATTTCAAATTATCTCGATTATGTCTTTCCGCGTCATTGACATTCAAAACTGGATATGACATATCTAATATGTCAATTCAATTGCATAATGTACCAGTAGCATAGAGCCTTCCATTCGAACTAATAGAACAACCATTGCTACTAAAAGTCCAATGGAAACCAGCTCTATGTAAACATAAAACATACAATATGTTCTTTGTTTAAAATAGGTACAAAATGTCAATCATCCAATTTGAATATAAGCCCACTAGGGAGTAACAAGACATAAGTGTCTACGGCTAATGTAGCAACTCTTGCTGCATTACCTACACGAAGGTCTAGTTCTCCTTGAATGAGCTTTCTACTGTCCCTGAGGCCCTGCATATCATTTCATATGTATGAGCCACATCCGGTATCAAATACCGATATGTTTGGATCAGGAATAGTATTAACCTCAATGACAAACATATTTGAAGAAGTAGAGGCATCTGATGCCTTCTTCTGCTTCAGGAACTCCAGATAGATTTTACAGTTTCGCCTCTAGTGGCTAGTCTTGCCACAATGAAAGCAAAATCCTTTTGGGACAGTTTCTTTGATTTTTCCTTGATGGCACTTCCCTTTGGTTTCTTGGCCTTTTTCTTCTTTGAACTAGAAGAAGAAGCATCCACCATAAGCACTTGCTAGCTATCTTGATAGCCAGCTCAGCTGTCTTGAGCAGATTGATCAGCTCAGGAATTGTTGTGGATATTTGGTTTATCCGATAGTTTATCACAAACTGTGAATAACTGTCAGACAATCCAACCAGAATTAAGTCTCTACTTAACTCATAATCCATTACAAATCCTAAGACAGCCAATCTCTCTATATAGCCATTCATCTTCAGGGAAACCTGGACAGCAGATGTCCCTGGAGCCATCTTTGTGATGAAGAGAAGCCTTGAGGTCTCGAACCTTTCAGACCGAGCTTACTCATCAAACAGCTCCCTAAGATGAAATACTATAGAGTGAGCATCCATGGACTCGTGCTGCTCCTGCAGCTCTAGTGACATCGAGGCAAGTAGCCATGTCCCTGTCCTTTAGATGCTTACAATATGCTTTCTGATCCTTATCGAAGCATCGACGGAAAGTAGTCTGTTGGAAGAGGAACATCTAGGACATATCCCAGTTCCTCAGATCTAAGAACAATTCTCAGATTCCTTAGCCAATCAAGAAAATTCAGTCCAGAATAGAGAGCGAAAATTCACACTGAAAGACTTCTTCAATCAACCTAGCGCGATAGAGAGAAGGAATGATAGGATAGAATTGCCTGCATGATCATAAGGACTTGTATGATATGCATATGGCTCCCACTAGTTTCCTAGAATCCATAACCCTCTTTACGAATCCAAAGAAACGATATGACATTATGTCCTAGTGGGTCGATATCCGACATTGCTAAGAGTGACCTTGGGTTTACCCAACAAGCCACAACTTAGGTCAATCGGTAGGTATCGGTCATACCAATTGTATCATCGATAACCGACATTAAGAATGACCTTGAGTTTACTCAACAAGCCACCTTATGTCTCGGGAGGTATCAGATATACCAATTACATCTTAGACACAACTATCGATCAGTGCTATCAACTTGTTGATGTATGCACTTACATTGGTATCAACTTTCTTTGATGCGCATACATCGATGTATGCTACCCAATTTTGCTCTCGTCACGTTGACCTTGAGTTTACTCAACAAACCAACGCTTCTAGTGAAAACCGACCCATTAATCCGAAAATCTTATTTTCATGGTTCGAACATATTCGTATAGAGTGAGCTTGTGTTTACCCAACAACCCAACCCTATAAGAACTCTGGTTCTTACCATATTAATGGAAGGCGTTAGTTTTCATATACCGAGGAGGGATTTCGGGTTATCGACTCCAAGCTGAAGGATAATAGTCACCAGGACTATATGGAATGATTTAGGTTTCATCAATCACATTGAATCAATCCTTATAATCATCCATCATCCCACCTATGCATGCCACAAGTCGACTTTTATCAAATGTAAGTCGACTTATGCTTCTGCCCACACACAAGTCGACTTGTATGACACAAGTTGACTTATGTCATCTGCCCATGAACAAGTCGACTTACAAGGTACTACAAGTCGACTTATACTGAGATCTTGAACAAGTCGACTTATTCTTCAAACAAGTCGACTTATCCAGAAAACAAGTCGACTTATCCAGAAAACAAGTCGACTTATTCACCGAACAAGTCGACTTATGTCCCATATAAGTCGACTTATCTAGGGAATTTTGCTAAAATCTCTAATCGGCTAATTCCTCAATCCATGCAATTCCAATTCACAATACCATTATACCTAGGGTAATATCTGTAAGTTGATGTATCAATGAACAATTCATTGAACCATGAAAGCCTTAAATAGTCAAACTATATGAAAAGCTTGAAATGAGTCAAAACTCATTAATTTCCAAAAAATTTAGGAACACACAAATTATCATCCTAAGCATCTCTAGTTAGCACATACATTATCAAATTTACTTCAGCGCATGCCATAAAAAATATGACGGTCAAAACAAACAAGATAATGCAAGATACTACCGAGACGCTAATGTGATCAATTCGGCATTCAAAATTTTTTGGAAAAGCAACTTCAAGCAATTCAGTTTGGAAATTATACTACATCAAGATAACACATTTTGAATCACATTAAAAATGGTGCAAGGCATTGGAACTGAAAAAGCACACTCAATCAAGCCAAGCAAAACAGTCCCAACAATTTTCACAAAACTGTCCAGTTCTGTACATTGCTCGAAATGATCAATGAAACAATTTCAATAAATCATGAGAAAATTATATAGGTTACTACATATTCAGAACATGCTACATGAAATTTTTTCAGGATTTTAGGCCATCAAAAACTCAGTCAACCTAAATAACAAAACCGATTCAAAATCTGTGTTCATCAGCACAGCAATTCCCAACAGCATAGAATAAATTCGTGAATAAATATCCAATCACCTTGAAATCCAATTTCCATGCTCACAGAAATTCACCAACATCTTAGAGACATGTAGGTGAAGGAAAATCCGAAAAAACATTTTTCTAGAATTTATTCTCGATTTTATACTCATGCCTATTCCAGAATCGTTTCACAAAACAGCATCTGTAACCTTAGGGAATTAATTAGCAAAACTATATCAAATCAAATCGATAAATTCTCAAATTTCATAGACATATTCTCTAACATGTTATGAACAATTCTGGGCAGAAAAATTTCGAAAAACATATCACCATATAAATTCGAAATCTGAACAGATAGCATGCATCAACAGAAAATTCCATTAGGGTTTCTGATCTCGCTTAGGTTTTAGCTTCATACGGGATACCAGACGCTCTGATACCACTGTAGGAAAATCCCGGGAGGTACATCACATGTACCGGCAGCAGAAAACAAAATTTTTTTGTTCCCA
This sequence comes from Erythroxylum novogranatense, assembly GCA_029891385.1. Lineage (NCBI taxonomy): Eukaryota > Viridiplantae > Streptophyta > Magnoliopsida > Malpighiales > Erythroxylaceae > Erythroxylum > Erythroxylum novogranatense. The sequence goes on along the minus strand of CM057234.1, from coordinate 65,485,849 downwards.
GGACTTTCCCGAATCCCAGGATCCAGGTATCGGTATGAAGACATCAACCTAAATAACCAAAAGAGACTATCTCTAAAGGTGATCCACGCAGAGATCAGAAAATCTAACCGAGTCAAACCCCTTTGACCTGGGAATAGCTAGAACAGATTAAAGCCTGCTAGAGCCTACCTCTGTCCTGAAGAGCTGAAGGAAACGTTGATGGAGGAAGAAACCCTTGGAGGAGAAGATGAAGAATCAATGGAGAAGGTGAAGAATTTTGGTTTTTCACAAAAACCTTTACTCCTTCTCTCATCTACGATCATGCTCTTCACCAAACCAAAAGACCAAAAAAAACTCTTTTCTTCTTGCTTTTTTCATAAGCTACGATCATGCCTTCTCCATCTTCCATTTTTGTCTTTTAGTTATCATGAAAAATGATGACTAAGCATGATGACTAAGCTTCCTTATGGAAGCTTCCATGCTCATTCCCTTTCCATCCACGTTTTTACATATATATATATATATATATATTAATTATTTAATTAATTAATCATATATATATATATGTATATATATTTGTCAAGTAGTCCGGTCACACTGGGAATTGGTCCCTACCTCACAAGACCCCGATCTTGTAAACGACTCTGAAACCTTTCTTAGCAATATTGATGTCGCGATCTCATCGGGACATATCCCAATCCCATTGGGATCCATTTAATCTAATGCTCTCCATAATTGGAACTCGTCCAATTACTATTTTCTGATTCTCGAAACACTCTTATCGTGTGACCCTTTAGGCTCCGGTTATGTTGGCCACTTAGATTAACAATTAATCTGAGCAAGTCATGAGCGGTATCTAGAACACATCATGACCCTAATTGATCGGAAAGTAATCGGTTTGATGTATTCATCACGAACCGGATCACGAACCCTTCCATAGACAATTCTGAGTGCAATTCGTCCTTTCACCATCCTATACCCCACTTGGTTATGAGTATGGTCAAAGTGTCAACTCTCACTAGATCGAGTCTAGCCCAGTGATATCGGTTCTCGCCCGGGACTCATTACTTTATATGTCAATGAAGACACTCTTCATGACATACATCTTGCCACCTTAGTAATGATCCCGACAAGAGGCCATGGGTATCTCTTCGCTAATCCGAAGTGGTGAATCCTTTATTGGCTACTCAATTATCTTGAATACCTCAAGTTGCACCCAAGCACCACCCTATGAGTTACCTCGGAAGGCAACAAGGAATGGAGTCAAAGCACGGATCAAGATTCAAGATATCCTCGAGTACCTCAAGTCTAAGGATACTTGCACCATTGCTATGATGAGATTATCAACGACACTTAGATAAGATATCCATGTGATGATCTCATGGCGGTCATCCAATGAACTTACTACCGCTAGTAAGCATCCACATGTCAATTCTAAATATCTTATATTTACGCTTCGAGATCCACCGCTTGATCCAATCAAGGAATATGACATGTGTTAGTCTATCCGGATTAATGATGTCCGGTCTCATTAATCCTATGACTAGGAGAATTTAGATCTTGACATAATTGCACATGATAGGAATCTCGGTAGTATGATCACATCATAATTTCCTTCATGCTATGTCATATATCATGGACTTCATTAATTTGATTAAAGATCAAATCAATTCATAAACAATGTTTATGAATATCAAATTAATGAATAATGCCTTTTCTTTATTTATTCATAAAGTGCGCTCACGACTTTGAATAAAATGCGCTAAAGGGATTGCCTTTAGGGCACAAATAAACAAGATCGAGCCTTGAACAAGTCGACTTATCCAATAAACAAGTCGACTTATCGGTACCGAACATGTGTAAGTCGACTTACACATGGTACAAGTCGATTTATCACTTACAATCCTAAGATAACATTCTCTTTTCATTTCAAGAATGAGAAAATTAATAGGAAGAGAGTTTTTTAACCTTAACTGGTACATTTTCTAATATGCTCAAAGTGAGTTTAACAAAATAATTAATTTAGTGTAAGGTTATATTTTTTAGCGTTAATGATTAAGGAATCAATTTTTTAGCAATTGAACAAGGCATCAAGTATATACTAGCACCAAAATCATATAAAGCATTAGTGAAATCAACATTACTGATAGTGTAAGGATAGAGAAAGTCCTTAGACACTTAACCTTTAGTAGTAATTTGTTCTGGATAATAAAACTGCATTCCTCAATTTAATCAGTCATCTTAAACTCTTCTAATCTCCTTCTTTTAGTGATGATTTCATTAAGTAATTTAGTATGGTAGGTATTTATGGTGAAGATCTACATATGGATGTTTATATATAGCTACAAAAAACTTATAAAAATTGCTTAAATTGTTTATATATTTTCCTTAAGCCTTTAAGAGAGGAGTATATGAAAAATATAAGGTTTTACTAATGATGAATCTTTTTAGATGTTCTTCTCCTTACCTTTATGACTGACTTATTTTTGTCACAGTCAATATTGTAATAACCATAAGTGCATAGTGTAACTATAGCTAGTACCAACAAGTACGAGTCGATCCTACGAAGATGAGGAATTCTAGTAATTACCCTTCCTCTATTATCTAGTCTAAGAATTGATTTTAGGTTTTTAATGAAAAGAAACTAAAATTATGGCAAGTAAAATAAAATAGGTAATGAAATTGAATAGAGAATTAAGGAAGCACTTAAGAAATTATTGATATCTAGAATTAGTATCTAGGTTTTGAATCTCCCTAAACCCTTAATAGATTGATATTTTATTATACAATTGTTTTATTGATTTATTGGACCGTGGAGATTCTTATGGTATACTAATAGCTAACCTTGACTCTACTAACAACTAATCCTAAGGTTTTCAACCGAATTACTCAAGTTAAAGTTTTTGGGATTGCTTTATTGATTTATGAATCCCTTTATTAGGTATGACCCTAATTCAAAAAATTTATGTTATCCTATATCTAAAATTGCAATCAACTCCTTCCAATTACGATAGATCTATTCAACATAGGATTTCTTAATCTCCACATATGAAATCCGATTATAAATAAAACATGTAATTGGATCCAATATAACGATCAAACCAATTGCACTAATAAAAGAATCAAATCATATCAAAGTGTTAAGATAAGGTTCATCTAACCTAAATACTAATTGGACGTTTAGTTACGTATAATGGAACATGAAATCAAATATACATTGAAGGAAAAACAAATAGAAAACAATGGGTTCATTATTCTAAATCTCCTTGATTGTCTTTTGTCGAATATTCTCATGATGTGGGAGTTTGATCTTATATTCCGATGGATCTATCCATGATTTCTTCATGTTTTCCACTTCTCTAGACTAAAATCACCCCTTGAGAATGGACTCCATGTATGGAAATCATCTCCCAATGTCTCCTTTATGACTACTAACTCCCTTTACCTTTAAACACATCCTTTATATTAAAATTTAGTGCTCCGAGGAGATGCATGATTTGATGCATAGCCGTGCATCAAACCATGCATACCCAAAAATTACAAGAATTGTGAAGATGCACAAGCTTAGGGAAGTGGACGACCATGAATCCTTTATGTACTTCAAATCTTCAATTTCTATCATGATATCATCAGAATTCTTCTCCTGTTAGTCCATAAAGGCAATTATGCTCTGTAAATACACTTAAAGAGGATTAAATACCAAATATACACTAAAAGTATTAAAAAAAAGCAAAAACACATCACATATGAGGTAAAATTATGATCAATTATGCATTTATCAAATATCTCTACACTTAAACTTTTTCTTGTTCTCAAGTAAATACAATCTAAATTATAAATTTCACAACATCAATCCATCATGAATCTCAATCTATCTATTCATACTATACATCATCACATCCTATTGAATCAAATTAACATACAATTAAAGTCAAGTTGTCCTAAAATTAGTTTCCTAAGTAGTATTAATAATAATCACATCAGTAATCGCATTGAAATCAAAAGCATATCTCTTTACACCCTCTCTAAGATTTTGCTCAATGCACTTAAGTGTTTAGGGTGAAAAGTCTCAAAACTCTCAACCCATGCATGGTAGAATTCTTACCATATGCTTGCAATAAAATCACATCTCTACTACTTATATAAAAACTAGAAACAAAAATTAAAGGTCATTCTATAGGATGTAATGGAGCTTAGATACAATATGAATGGAACAATAAAAGGGGTTTAGTAAAGGAAATTTAATCAAAGAAATACTAAAAGATTTGTTTACAAAGCATATAGATCCTTTCATCACAATTATATTGGTACCATATATTTTTCTTTTTTTCCTTTTTCTTTTTTCTTCTTCTTTTTTCCTTTTTTTTCTTCTTTTTTCTTCTTTTTCTTTATTAAAATTAAATAATCAATACCGCAAGTTAACAAATATGGGACTTTTCGCAAATTTCAAGTCTCAATAAGTAAATAATGGAAATAACCTTCAAGGTTCAAAACAATAAACATGCCTTTAAAGAAAAATGGGATAAAGGTTAATATGTGGATTGAGTCAATGAAAAAGGCTAAGGCTCAACTTGGTTATTCCTAAAGATAAATTTTTGAGTATGGTAATTTCCAATAAAATAGGCTAAAACAAATTGTTGAATATAAGTGCCTTCAACATATTAATGCTCCTAATTTAACAAGTATGGTTTCAATATGCATAATAAAAGTAAGCTTTAGAATTATCCTACTATACACAATATCACATATATGAAAAAATAACAAGAGCTTTAAAATTTTTGAAAATGTGCTCTTTAGGCTCAAAAGCTCACAAAAAAATTGGTATATATAAATGTAAATAATATGCAATTTTATTCAACTTGAATATTTCAATAATTATGGAAAATATGACTTAGTAAACTAATTTCACTTTAACCATCATCCTTTTGCATACCAATTCAAACAATATTCAACAATGAAACACAATATTCATGGACAAATTTAAACCAATTTAGAATATCAGTTGATAGAGTTGATAATCAAGATTACAATAAACTTAAAAAAATTCAATAAACCCATCCTCACATTTAAAGTTGTACATTGTCCTCAATATATGCAATATATACAAGTATAATAATTGAGAGGGTTTAGTTGGTACTTTCCTATATATGACAATTTCTAATTTGAATCCATCCAATATGAACTAATAACCTTGCAAAATATAAAAGAAAAGGATAAAAGAAACAAAATAAGTAACAAAACAAAAATAAAAGCCTATAGTAATATGAAAGAAAAATAATATAGAAATTAAAATAAAATTAAAACTAACTCATGGGTTGCTCCCTATGCATTACTTCTTTAATGTCTTTAGCTTGACATAATCTACATATTGATGTCATCATGGATTAATAATTAACGACTTGCTTCCACCCTTTGCTTTACAAGCTATTTTATAGCTTGTAAACAAACCATATGTTGTATGATCAAAAGGACATAATGTATTAAGTTAGTAAAATTAATTAATTACACTAATGCCATTTTAATGACAAAATGTTAATAAAATGAGGGATAATGAAACTCTCTGAATCATCTACTAACTCTAACAATTTGTCTTTGAGGACATGGGAACCCTTTGTACTTAAGGTTGCTACCAACGTCTCATTAGTAGTTTCCTTACTTGATTCCTCCACTAGTTCCTCTGAAGCCTCCTTTATCCTCTCATCATCATCTTCTTCTTGAACAGAGGTTTATGACTCATCTTCTTCAATTATCTTCTGCCACTCCTCTACTTTCTCTTATTGGATGGAGATTTCTTCTTCCTTTACATAAGCTACCTTTTATCATATTTTCATCCTCCTCGATAACAACAATAGTTGCCTCCTCATTTTCTTAGAATGCTTCTTCACTATCATCTTTTCTTCACTCTACTACTTTAATAGGCTCAGATAATGTTTTGCATTATGCTTAAGATATTCAAGTGAAGAAAGTATTTCTTTAAATTCACGTCAGCTAGCTTTAAGTTCGACAAGGTATTCAATTAATTGATTTATAATGTTTTCTTTTTCTCCTAGAAGCTCTTTTTGAAATGTCCCTCCATTGGTAAAACTAACCTTTATCTTTTCTTTACTCTCAATTTCTCATCGGTCAACTTTCATTTTAACAAGGATTTCCATTAATTTATCTCTAAGACTTGTTTTATCTTCTTCTTTTGCTTCTTCTTTTACTAGGAGTTCTTTTATGTCCTTCCATTCATGAAGCTAACCCTTTTTGTTTCAGTCAGCTTTCATTTCAGTAAGGATTTCCATTAATTTATCTCTAAGCTCTTCGTGATTCTTGAGTTGTAAGTTTATAGCTAGAGCGTAATTATTCCATTCATAGGCATAGGAGTTGTTCCATTTTGAATTATAGTTGTTCTCATATACTGCACCATGAGGTTGATTATACATGCTAGGTCGCTCCCATCTCTAAGTTGGTGCTTGACATTCATGATTGTAGAAATAACTCATACGAATGTCATGACGTGGCTTGAATATTGGTTGAGCTTTCGAAAACTTGTGAGAACACCTCACTCTCCCATATGGTGATGTCATTGTTCACGAAGACATATTGGCTCCCATTAAAGTACTATTCACTCCATCCTTCCATTGCAAGATGTAGCTATGACAATGAATTGTAATTCCTTCAATAAACCATAAACTTAAGATCAAATAGATAAATTCAAAAGATAATTAAATTAATAAGACACAAATATAGTAAGATACAATAAAGTAAAATAAATACAAAAGTAAAATTAAAAAAAAACAAAAAAAACAAAGATAAAACAAAATAAAATGAAAATAACTAGAGTAATAGCATTCAGGCTTTCCTAATGTCAAAGTCCCCGACAACAGTGTCAAAAACTTGATTGACTTATTTTATGAGAGTCAATATTGTAATAACTATAAGTGTATGGCATAGTTGTAGCTATTACTGATAAGTACGTTTTGATCCCACGAAGATGATGAATAATAGTAATGACCCTTCTCCTATTATCTAACCTAACCCTTCTCCTATTATCTAACCTAAGGATTGATTTTAGGTTTTTAATGAAAAGAAACTAAAACCAAGGCAAGTAAAATAAAATAGGTAATGAAATTGAGCCAAGAATTAAGGAAGCACTTAGGAAATTATCAATATCGAGAACTAGTATCTAGGTTTTAAATCCCCCTAAACCTTTAACAAATTGGTCTTTTATTATGTAATTATTTCATTAATTTATTGGAATGTAGAAATTCCTACGGCATGTTAATAGCTGACTTTGAGTCTACTAACAACTAATCCTAAGGTTTTTAACCGAATTACTCAGGTTAAAGTTTTTTGGATTGTTTTACCAATTTATGAATCTCTTTATTAGGTTTGACCCTAATCTAGAAGATTTATGTCATCCTATATCTAGAGTTGCAATCAACTCCTTCCAATTGTAGTATTAAACCTAGGATTTCTCAATCTCTACGTATGAAATCAAATTATAAATATAACACATAATCAGATCCAATACCAAAATAAAAAATTGCATTAATAAATGAATTAAATCATATCAAAGTGTTAACATAAGATTCATCTAACTTAAACACTAACTAGACGTTTAGTTATACATAATCGAACACAAAATCGAACATACATTGAAAAAAACAAATAAAAAAATGTGTTCATAATTCTAATTATCCCTGATTGTCTTCTATCGAATATTCTCACAACTTGCGAGGTTTGATCTTATATTCCAATGGATTTGTAGATGATTTCTTCATGTTTTCCATTTATCTAGACCAAAATTGCACCTTGAGAACAAACTCCACATCTGAAATTGTCTCCCAATGTCTCCTCTGCAACTACTACATCCTATTGCCTTCAAACACATCCTTCATACTAAAATTTAAGGTTATGGGGAGATGCACAACTTGATTCACATCATGCATCAGATTGTGCATAATAAAAAATTACAAGAATGGTGACAATACACGAGCTTAGGGAAATGCATGGCCAGGTCTAAGACTATGCATCCTTTTTGCACTTCAATCTTCAATTTCTATCGTGATCTTGTTCGAATTCTTCTCCTTTTTAGTCCATAAGGGCAATTGTGCTTTATACACACACTTGGGGAGGCTTAAGTACCAAATATATTCTAAAAGTATCAAAAATCAAGCAAAAACACATCAAATATGAGGTAAAATTATGATCAATTATGCATCTATCACTTTATTTAATACTTATTAAACCTCTTCATCCACATAATTGTCACTTGACTATCAAATCTCCTTACCACTTTCTTAATTTCATAAACTTGTATTTCTCTGTCTCATTGCTTGGTAAAGATTTTTGCCTTATATAATTTATGGAATTCGCCAATTGGAGAATATGATGTTATATATTTTTATTTAGAGTAACCATCAAACTAAAATTTGCTTCAAAATTTTCAAATATTTTTCTTGTCACTTTTTTAATCTCTCAATCGTTAAATCTTAATCTAACTTCCTTTTCTATTGTCGATCTAATATTTACTAAAATCATAAAGAAATGCTTTTTTACTATTCCTCCTTGGTTCCTCCAAACAAATTTGGGTAGCTTCACCACCCTAAATTACGTGTTACTTTATAGATTATTTTGTTATCTTAAGTAATTCCCAAGATAGTCCATATGCTTAGTTAAATTAGCAATGGTACGGCTATTTGAATTCAATTAATAATATGTCCTCCACCATATATCTTATAACAAAACACTTAATCTAGTTGAAGTACATAAAAATTACATATTTTTCACTCAAATTTTTTTGATATATATAAATTACTTGATTTATTCAGTTTATGTTATATTTTTAGGTAACTATGAAAATGTTACCTTAAAATAAGATTTGTCATGAATTAGAGATGCTGCAAGAACAAAAATGAAGAGAACACAAATTTTTGTTAAACACAACCTGACATATGAATGTGTTAGCTTATACCATTGTTGGACCACATAGAGATGAAGAAATAACTAGATAAATAGGAAAAATAGAGAACTTGTGGTGAAAAATTATATGAAGAGAAACATGCCTTGGGATAAGTTGTGTCTTAGCCCTTGTTGCCCTAGATAAAAGTTACAAAATAAATACACGATATAGGACATAGTATCTTAGTTCGATTATTGTACTATGTAATGTGGTGTATATGCATTTTATGGAGTATGCTTTATTTATGGTATACTAGAGTATTTTAAGCATTTAAGTGTATTATTAAGGTTATAATGGATCACAAATAGACTAAAGATGGTTATGGACTAGACCACAAATTTCTCAAAAAATTTCTAAAACTTTAAAAAGCTACATAATGAGTCCAAAGGAGCTTTAAAAGCCCTAAAATGTGTTTTGAAGATTTAGGTGACACTTTTGAATGAAATTTAGACAATTTCAATGAATAATATTTCTAAATGAATAGTGAATTCAAGTGAATAGTATTTTAGTTTGAATAGTGATTTTAGGGACCTAACCTTGAAAATTTGGAAAAAGAATACCCAGAATCGAGTCTAATGATATTGAAATGGATAAAAAATAAGTCATATTGGATAAATTTTGATAGTTGAAAATGTTTAGGACTAAAATGCCTATTTGGAAAATAATAGATATTGAGGATTTTGATTTGAAATTTTTTTAAAAGCATCCAATCAATAAGTATTGACCCTAATTAGAGTATTTCATGGTCAATTTGATGAGAAGATGAATATGGAATATTTTTTGGGATTTAATTTCTTTAGTTGGTGAATTAAATATATTAAAGGGCAATTTCGTCATTTTGTATAAAATGGTGTGAGTGGATCAATGAGTCACACTTAATGTCCAATAAGAGAATGACATGTTGGGACCCTATCCGGGAACCGGATCCCAACCGAAAAGCAGAAAGTAACACGAAGGAAACAAAGCGGATTCAAATAGAATAAATCGAATCGGCTCGAAGACAAACCAAACAAACGATCCAATCGAATTGAAACACAAATTCCGACACCCGTGAACAAATCTTTTAGGAATCACTGTCGCGTTGGAAACCCTAAGACATTTCAAATTCGGTATAATTTTTTTTCCTCTTCATTCATTCCTTTTCTCTTGAATCAATCTCATTCAAATTATAACCATTCCATACAATTCCCTTTTTGGAAACTCATCCTCACCAATTTCAATTCACTTAATTCATCTTAATCATTTCTTATACAATCATATAAATCCTCAAACTCATTTCTTTAAACCCATTTTACGAAATTTAACCGAAATTTCGAAGATAACGATCAGATTTTGACAACCCCAAAATTTGCAAAGAGTCAAAACACTTCTAAAATGTCCAAACACAATGCAGAATCATCGGACCTCCCGTCCAAGCATCCAAACACCAAAGAAACCCAATCTTAGTTCTAAACACTTCATCATTCCAATCCATAATACATCTCAATTCAAGTTTACGTACAAAATCTATTCCACAATCATACATAACTCATAACCGAAATACATCATAAATTTACATAATGACTTTTCAAGCCATAAACAAAAACAATACATAATCCATAAACCTTTTTCACAACTTCAAAACTAAACTCCAACATTACACATAAAACAAAGCATACAAAAACTATCGGGTTGACATCATACTCGTCTTCCATCCGATCTCCTATGTAAAAACCTGGAGATGGGGATGAAAGGGGGGTGAGCTCGAAAGCTCATGGATAATATATTTATAAACTGAACAATAAGCGGAAAAATCTTTTATTATTTTTTTTAAATTTTTCAAACATTTCCCATTTAAGAATTTCTCCAAAAACTCATTTTCAAACTTTTCAATTTCATCAACACTTTCTAAGATTTTTCTCAAAATTTTCATTTGTTTCAAAACATTTAAATTCGGTTTCAGGAATTTCATGCTTGAAAAATTTACTTTCTCGTTCTCAAAATCTCAAACCTTTTCAAAACATGCACGTCTTAAACATGAATGCATCACATCATAGTCAAATTAAAACACATAACACATCGAATTGGTTTGGTTCGGTCTAACAGACGTCTCGCACATTCTCAAGATGCGATTCATGCGGCAAGTGAACAGAGGGCGTCCGAGATCGAACTCCTATGCCACTAGCGGGCAGCGGGAGAAGGCTATAACAGTAGAGGCAGTCTTGACTCACAAAGGACTGACCAAACCCACTTAACACATAACGAAAATTAATTGACGCTCAAGGCACCTTTTTAAAATCTCTTGATTTTCATATTTTCAACTCATAACATCAAATTGTGTCATAATGACACAAGCATATATCCACAAGAATTCACATAATCATGTAATGCAATTCATAGCATCAAATAAATCACATAATAATCACATTCATGACAAAATATGCACTAATTTCTTTAACTCTTTAAATCATAAATCAAATAATTTGAAAACCATGAATTTCATAAATCTTGTATTTTCTAGAACTCATTTTACTCCTTTGAAATCATAATTTCAAACATTTACATCCTTTTCAAACATTTTATCAATAATAATTTATCAAAATCAAATTTTGCTTTCTTTAATTTTCAAAAAATTCACATTTAGCTTATAATTCAATAAATAAATATACTACCCACCTCATATCCATGCTAGCATCTTGTCCAATGCTTCAATTTGACCTTTTCTCCTTTCTTCCTTCCAATTGAAAATTCCCTAAATCAATTTCATCAAAATTTAATCTCATAAATAACTTAATCCTTCAATTTGATGCATAAGTCATCAATTCTTACTAATTCCAAGATAGTTACATCACTAATTCCAAAAACCTCCAAATTACAAATTGAACCTAAACCAATCCAATCAAATTCAATATCATAATTAACTTAATTTCTCAAATTGAACTTAGAAAATATCAATTCCTCTCATATTCAAGCTATCTAAATCACAAATTTCTAAAATCCCCAAATTCCAAATTTGGGCATAAACCCTAATTAATTTCCATCCAAAATTAAACCCATAGTACTTAGCAATCATCAAAATTTACTTCATACTCCACAAACCCATTCCATTTTCCATGATTCTAAACCAAAAGTTTAAGAGAAACTCAAATCTTAAAAATTGCTCTTACCTCATTTCTCCTCCATTTTCGGATTTTCTTGGTTCAAGGGGAAGCTCTCTTCATCCTCCACCTTTTTCTCTCTTGGAATGACATTAAGATCTCTCTTCAAGTGTTAGAAAAATTGAGCCCTAGCTTTCTCCCCTTTTTCTCCACCGAAACTTGCTCTCCCTTCTCTCTTCTCTCTTTTGTTCTTTTCTTATTTCAAATGTCTTGCTTCCCTTGATAAAAACCACAGCTCACTTGCTTTTATAGTGCCATGACATTTAATGAATGAGGAATGACTCATAAGTCCCTCCATTTAAGCCTATAAACTTAACCCTTTAAGTAAACTTCCAAAATTACCCCTCCATTGGTCTTTAAAACTGACATCTTGTCTGATTATTTCGATCAGGTAAATGAATCCATTTGACAAAACTTTCTTCTAGAGAAATGTTTCTCTATGTTTTACGAATCCAACCCTTCAAGAATCGGATTAATCTGAGTTCTATAGCTCAAGATATCTCCAAAATGCTGAAGTCTGTTCTTCAGACCCGAGGCTGAACACTACACCTAACTTCCGACCCGAATTTGGAAGTCTTAGAGGCTACATTGTCAATCGGCTCCTTCATAACATTTGTAGTCCCATGTCTCTATTTTCATTTGCAAAAAGAATCAAATCGATCGGAGCTCTACCGATCAAGATATCTCTAAAAAACTGAACACTGTTCAAACTTTTATAACCGATCAGTTCACGAAAATCCGAGCTATCTTTCTCCATTTAATTTCAAAACTGATCTATGTAGTATGAAAAGATAGAAAAATGTCTTAGGAATCCAACGCTTCAAAAATCGACTCAATCGGAGGTCTACACAAAAAGTTATGGCCAAAAGAAGGAAGAGCGGTCAAAAACACAAAAGCAGACGATGATGTCAGCACAGACGCAAGTTCGTCTGTGATGACGTCAGCACAGACGCAAAAATTCGTCTGTGGTGACGTCAGCATAGACGCAAAATTCTTCTGTGGTGACGTCAGCACAGACGCAAAACTTCGTCTGTGATGACGTCAGCACAGACACAAAAATTTGTCGTGGCGTCGATGCCAAGATGCATAAAATTTCGTCGACCCCTTCTCCAGAACATCCACACTTAGAAAGATCATAACTTTCTACACAGAACTCCAAATTAGACACGTTTTGATTCGTTGGAAAGCTAAGAGAAAAATCTACTATTTTTCAGAAGGAAATTTTGCCAAAATCTATCTTTATCAATTCCAAAATTGCCCCTAAAGTCAGAAGATAAGACTTTCATTCCCGCACCAACACTGCACCCAATTCTTAACTTCATGACAATATTTGAGACTCTTAGGCACATAATTGAAATTCGATGTCTTCTTAAAAAATGTAGCCATATGTCTCTAGTTTAATCCAAATTAAGAATCATCTCGTTTGGATTACTAGAGAAAATGTTATGGTTAAAATACTGAAGCATATTCAGTGAACATTTTTCAGATCACTACCAATCTTGTCTCCAAATCTTTCCTTATCACAACTCATACCAAGATCACTCTTTCTACTCTCTTGTCCAATATTTTCATGTTTTATATCAATGGAAAGATAAAACAACCTCTACAATGTTCATAAAGAACTCCAAAGTAACTTCAACCTCTAGTTAAGTCAATTTTTCAATCAAAGTTTTTGCCCGTTTAGCAATCACCTAAGCAATATCCAAACTTCAATTTATCATAACTTCTTGCCCCGATATCGAAAAATTGCATAATTTATGGCGTTAAAAAGCTGGCAACATGAACTACAACTTTCATTAAGACCACTTTGGCCAAATATCTCTAGATCAGTTCAGATTTGCCATTGAAGTTTCTAAACCCCATTCCAACACATCAACTTCACATATCAACACATCACCACAAGCTCTTCAACTAAATCCTCTCAAACACAAAACACACAAATCTATACACAATTGATATTCTTATACAATTGATCTTTCATATCCATATATAAATCCATGTCTTATTAACATCATAAGATAAATGTTTATAAAATTAAATGGCATTCTAAGCCATGCTACAACATCAGTATTCAAGTCCAAGTACAAAAGATACAAAACTCCATCATTCTCCACATATGACTGAAATCTTATTCTTACAATAATCTAACTTAAAACACCACGTGCATAACCAAACAAATTGTCTTTGCTTTCTAATTTCTTCAAAATCTTACACTTTCACTTTCTATTTCTTAATTTCAACTTCCATTTCAATCCACTTGAACTTTCATAATCCATACAAATCTATTTGAAACCCAAAGTTATCTAATCAAACAAATCTTTTCTCATCAATTTCCTTAAGGCAAAAATATCTATAACTCCATTCATATGCAAAAACTCTTATCAAATTTTCATTTTCATATTTCTAATTTTCACTGAAAGATCGGGGTCCAACATGACATGTGTAAGGTGATGAGTCATTAGAAGTAACCAATTAAATGCTAACAAGTGTTAAGGATTAAAGTGTAACTATGAAAAGTTTTGTATAAAAGTGTAATTATAAGAAATTTTTAATGGAAATAGGGGGCAAACTTGTAATTAAACAAAATGCTCATCTTCTTTAAACCTGGGTGGCCAACCATTAGTGGGAGAAAGGAAGGAAGAAAGAGAACAAGGAAAAGAAAAGAAAAGAAAAGGGAGAAGAGGGAGCTATGACTAAGCTATGAAGAAGTGATTCAAGGGGTTTTTCATACTCTTCTACCACCAATCAAGCATCCAACAAGATCCCATGGCCATCCAAGTGAAGAAGAATAAGAAAATGGGTTGATAAGCTTACTAGTTTTGTTGAAAAGTTGGATTTATTGTGTTATAGGTTAGATTTGGTTTTGATGGTGTAAATTGCACCCTTCTGAGGTGATATCAAGATTTGATTGCATTGGAAGCAATTAGGAGAAGAAAAATCAAGAAAATTAATATGTGGAATCTTGTTCCAAGGTGAGATCTATTGCCTAAAGTATTTTATTATGCCATTTGATGATTTAAGAGTAATGGCTGACATTAGGAAGTTAATTTAATGATAAAAGAATGGAAGGAAAACCATGGAAATAACTAGATGAATTTTTGATCATGACTAGGGTTTTCAGTGTATTATGATCCAAAATTCTATTTGATGTTTTATGATGTCTATAGCATTATTTTTATGCTAATAATGTAAAAAAATGAAAAAGAATTGATTTGGAATTGGTTTTGGTTGAAATTTGGCCAAGGGTGCATGGTTATGTAAAAATTCGTTAATGAAATTTTATGGCTTAAATGTGTGTATTGAAATGCCATGGAAGTAAATTTGGATTGATTTTAAGTTTTAGAAATCAAATGAAATTAAATTGAAAAAATGTTATTTAAAATATATTAAGTTCATCCTTAAAGGCAATTTTAGAATAAAATTATGATTATGATGTAATAACCATGTTAATGTGATTAAGGATCGTCATTAAGTGTGTCCTTATTTTTCTCTTATCGTATACCTTTACTTCAACTCAACATCTTCTTTGCTCTTTTTTCTCCTCCAGTTTTCTAGTTATTCCTTGACTAGGGATAACCTCATCTTTTCCTTTTAACTCAATTCTCACCCTTACTTTTCTTTACCGTTCCTATAACAGTTTTTAAATTCCAACTACCTGTCATTATCAGACTTCCATAAACAACTTAATGGAATCTGGCTTTCCTCCTTTGCCCCCCTCTTCTACTGCTTCTTCACCTATACCAGATTTAATAAAAATTTCCCATTCTCAGCCTCCTCACACTACCTCTTTACCTTACCCCCCACTCCACCTCACTTGTCTCAAGCTGTAAACTTGGTTCAGAAACTTTTAGAAACTAAGAAAACCTGGAAACAAGTTGTTGGGGATAATTCAAATTCTTCTCCACATTTCTATCCTCCTGTTAAACTTGAGGGGAAGCTTGTGGTGACTACAAGTATTGACATCTTACAAGAGGGGGTAAGAATTGCAAAGCTTCGATTATAAGCTTTTTCATGGAAAAAAAACCTCCATTTCTAATGATACAAGCTTAGACCCAACGGAACTGGAAAGGAAGAGGTTTGTAGGGGGTAATGTTGACAAAGGATGATAACCTAATATTCACTTTCATCTTAAAAATTGAAGCCCAAAAGGTGATAGAAGGGCCTTAACATATCTCATAGCTTCCTCTTCCCTCATAATTGGCAACGAAGTATGGAGCTAAAGAAGATAAGAATGAATAGCATGCCTTTATGGGTGAATATACACATTATTCCATTGGAATATTGTAAAAGTAGGATTTGTTAGATTATCTGTTAGCATGGACATTTCTAAGGAAAAAAATGACTATATTCCCATTTTGAGGTTGGTAAACGGGAATTCCATCAAGGAAGACAAAATCTTGGTTACTTATCAATGGAAACCATCCTTGAAAGCTCAAGGAAAAGAGCGGAAACCAACTAGGAAATTCTTTTAAAAGGGTGATTATAAGGAATTGATGGGATTGGAGGTAACTAGTCCAGAAGAAAACAATATAAGAATAGAAACAAAAGAATTGACAGTGAATCCATAGAATAATGGCAATGTTGAAAAGTAGGATAGTCCTCAGTACAAGAAAGAATGAAAAGGTTCAAAAGGTATCAATTTCAAATCTTATATAGCATAAGGAAGATCAACAACTAGTGGATAATCAAGAAGAGAACTTTAAGAAAGTACAATCTAGAAGAAGCAGCAGAAGTGTTAGAAAAGGCTCTAAAGGCAAAGACATTGTTACATGACCATCTTGGTATGGATTGTTAGAGGTATAAATGGTCCATTAAAGCTTAATGCTTTAAAGGATTTTGTCCAAAAGGAAAAGCTTTTGTTATTTTGCCTATTAGAAACCAAAATTAGAATAGAAAATCTAAGTAAGTTAAGTTGTTATGGTATTTAATGGAAAATGATTTCAAATCACCAGTGTCACATTTGTGGAAGAATTATTATTGTTTATGATGGCAAACTGTTGGATATGGAACCCTTGGAAACAAACAGGTAGTTTATTCACTTAAAATTGATATTCAAAATGGAGAATTCCACTGCCTTTGCTACTTTTGTCTATGGTTTTAATAGAACTTTTCAAAGATTTGAAATTTGGAGCCCATTGAGAAGAATAAAAGCTTCAGTGACAAGTCTTTGGCTTATAAGTGGTGATTTCAATAACATTATCTCTATAGGTTTGAGCTGGAGAGATTTTGCAATTTGCTCACCTACAATACAGAACTATTTGATTGCATTATAGATGTGGAACTAACTGACTTAAAATATGAAGATTATAGGTTCACTTGGAGCAACATGCAAATTGCATATTGCTTCATTCAAAAGAAGTTAGATAGAGTCTTAGTGAATATGGATTGGTTAATCTTTTCCTAAAAAGCAAAGCAATATTTTTAGATCTAGGTTTCTCTAATCACACTCCCATAAAGGTTGATAACCTGTTTAAAAAGGTTAGTACCAAGCGCTCCTTCAGATTTAATAATTTCTTAGTTCATATGGATGGATTTCAAGAGGCTATAACCAAAGGAATGGATGTTAAGATTAATGGTATGAAGTAGTTTATCTGCAAACAAAAGCTTAAGGCTATTAAATATGAATTGAAGTTGTTGAATGTTAAAAGAGGGAATAATACAAAAAAGGAGATTAAGGAAGCTAGAAATAGACTATACTTAGTACAGAAATTACTAGCAACTAATCCTAGCGATGGGTATTTGTCTCAAGTCACTAGTATGACAAAGCAAGAACCCCTCTTCTTTATTTGGGAATTCCATTCTCTTCAAGAAGAATAAGATATGGAGAATGTCTACATTTCATTGAGAAAATTAGGAAAAAATTGGGATCTTGGACAAATATAACTCTTTCTTATGAAGGGATAATCCAATTGCTAAAGCCTGTCATTGTGTCAATACAATCTTACTAGTGGTTTCATATCTTCTTATCAAAAGGGTTGGTTAAAACAGTAGAAAGCATAATGAAGCAATTCCTATGGGGCAAAGGGCGAGAGAGTAAAATGGTAGCTAAAGTTAACCAGAAAGACATACGTCAAAAAAAAGAAGCAGGAGGGTTGGGATTGAAAACAGTTAACAAGAGTAACTGATTCCTTATACTGAAAAGGATATGGAGAGTTTTATATGAAAAAAAGTCATTGTGGATAAGATAGATTCACAGTTACATTCTTAAAGGAAGCAGTATAGGCTTTGAATCCTAAAGACAGTTATTCATGGTTCTTTAATCAAATTCTCAAATTAAGGGAAATGGTGCATCAACAGGTAACGTGCAAAATTGGGACAGGCAACATGATTTCATTACGATATCGATAATTGGTGTGGTCAAGGAGCTCTTATTTATAACCATATGTAAAGGAATTCACTCGCCAGATTCTAAAAAAAAGATAAAATGCAGGAAATAATTGAGAATGGTGATTGGTCCCTACCTCCATATTTGACCAGGAACTTGACAATTCCTTAATACTTAAACTCTGGAGAGGAAGATTCTTATCTCTGGTATGGATTACTTGTTATAGAACTAACTAATAGGAAAGCCAAGGAATTGTTGTTTCATTCAATTACAAAAGTACAGTGGTGTAAGATGGTTTAGAGCAAAGCTCTCAAGTCAAACACTAGCTTCTTACTTTCGTTAGCTATACTGAATAGACTCAGCATAATAGATAGATTAAAGTTCCTATCTTTAACTAAAGTTTGTGTATTATGCAACCTAGAGCAGGAGAGCAGAGGCCATCTGTTTTTCAATTGCATTTTCTCTAATGTTGCGCGGCAAAGGATTTCTTCTTTATTTGCATATAATCCCTTATAAAGCAGTCTAACAAACATCATAAAAAGGTAATACAAATGCCTAGTTCCAAGCAAGATAAAGGAGGTCTACACAGTACTAATAATTACTTGCTTCTAAGAGGTTTGGAAAGGAAAAAAAATTATAGAAGATTTGGAAGGAAATCTAAAAGCTTAAGCACCTTTATAAAATTAACCGTTGGAAGCAAAAGAGAGCATCCCATCATAAATGAAGTGTCAAAAGATTATAGGAAGATGTTGGTGACTTCATGGAGAATATAACTCTCTTAAACTTAGGAAATTATGCATACAAGATTTAACTTTTCCTAGATAAGTTGGTTGCAAATATAGTGATTTCTAGGCACGTGGTGTATTTTAGGTTATTTTCCATTGAATGACTTCTTGTAATTACTTGATTTTATTAATTTAAATTTAACTTTTTAAAAAAAAGATGCTAGAAAAGTTACCTACAAATATAGTGATTTCTAAACACGTGGAATATTTTAGGTTATTTTCCATTGATTGACCTTTTGTAATTGACTTGATTTTATTAATTTAAATTTAACTTTTCAAAAGGAAGCTATAGTATTAGATAAAGGTAATAAAATCAACTTAAGTTAGATTGCTCTACTATTAATTTTTCTTTTAGTTTGAATTTTGCAAAAGGTATGAAAAGGTTCCTGGGGCACTATTAGGGGTGAGTATTCGGGTAATTTGGGCCCAATTTTCACTGTTCGGGCCCGACCCGAATTATCCGAAATTTTTTCATCTTATCCGATCCGAACCCGAAATTTCATTACCCGAACTGAATTACCCAAAATTTTGTTTGGTTCTTTTTCAAAAATTACACAAAATAACTAAATACTTGAATTACATTTTCATATCTCAACAAATAGTTGAATTCACTAATAATATAACTAAATATTTCAATTAGCTAGCATAATTAATCTGTTAATTCTACAAGAGAAATAACGAAATGTATTTTCATAATTTTTTTAAACCTAATTCGAGTAATCGGGTAGGCCCAAATTTTTTTGGAGTTACTCGTCCCGGCCCGAAAATAATTCGGGTAATACCCGTCCCGACCCGAATTACCCAAAATTTAATATTTTCTTACTCGAATTAATTCGGGCCAGGTCGAGTAATCGGGTCAGCCCGAATAATGCTCACCCCTAGGCACTAAGTTCTTTTGAATGCCTATCTTAGCAATTAAGCACATGACAGAGATTAATATTATAATTCTTTAATAGCCAAATATAAAATTTACTTGATTGCCTAATTTTGTTTATTTTCCCAAAATATATATTTTATAAATATAAAAGTAGCACACTATTTTGGGAAAAAATTTATATGAAACTTTAATTTTGAACAAGCATAAACATTTAAAAGTTAAATTTGTAAGAAAATAATTATAAAATTACCAAAATAAAAGTATCTTTTATAAAATGATAAAATTAATAATATGTAACTATTTGGTAAGTGAGGCATTATGCAATTTATATTTAATAGTTGTTTGTAAGCATAATAAAAAGAATGAAAATTTGACAATAAATTATAAATGGATTGGTTACCCTCTCTTTTTCATGACAGCTTTTCATTTTTATTTTAGTTCTTTTCTTAAAGGTAATATGAAATAATGATTTGGATGGCTTTTCTAAACCTCATATAGTCTCAAACTTTTTAGGTTGTTGCTTGTAGACAATTTTATAAGTCCATTATGGTCTAAATATTTTAAGTTCTTGAAATTATTATTAGGATAAAAGACATAAGCCTCTCCTTTAATTTAAAATTTTTGAAAAAATCTTAATCTTTAAAATAAAAAAACCTTCAAAATTTTAGTTTTTAAAAATGTTTCTTCCAAATTTTAATTAAAATTAACAATAAAATACATGTAAAATAAACATTAAATATATTCTAATCAAATGTCATTAATTAACTTTGGTTCTGCCGGATTCAGGCTGAATGGTTCGTTGCCGTTTGGATCCATGAGTTGGCAACCTTCTGCGTTGTTCTTCGACGTGAATATACCTGCAAAACAAGGAAGGCTCGTCGGGGGTGGTGTCCCGATTAGCCCCTCCGATGCTCAAGTAAGTTTTCTTGTGAAGGTGAGGATGATCAAAGCGAGAGAGAACTAGGTTTTGATCGCCTACCTACATCATGGGAGAATAATACCTTATATCTGAAGTAGTAGCCGAGTTTAGGTTTTTACGTGTCTGCGTGGGGACTTCCTTACGCTAATGGGCCTGAATGTGTGGATCAAGCCAGTTAAGCGATGAGTATGGGGCCCGACCGATTGGCTGCGTAATTGGGCTCGGGCCCAAATATAGTCGACGACCATAAGCCCCCTACTCCTCGAGTGCGAGCGAAGAGAAGGGTCGAGGAGTATGTTGGGACGTTGTTGCTCATCTGTTGCCATAGCTCGAAGCGTGATAGCTCGTCGTGTGGTCGCGAGGCGAGAATGGCCTTGTAACTCGTTCATGAGGCGGCTCGGCGATTTCAATGGTCGGATGATTCAACCGATCGATCTTGACTGTTGTGCCTAATCGCTTGTATTGATATTAGTTGGTGGGGCCCTTGTTGATCGGTCTCGGCGACTATTGCGTGACGACTTGCGCCAAAAGCGGTCGGGTAGTCATCATTATCGACACTCGGGTTTGCTAAAGCATTTATTGTTTGACGACGCGTGCTCCTCGACAACTATTCAAAATCAAGCGTATCATCCTTATGAATTGTTGCGGTGTCTCGTGTGTCCTTTCAACTATTCATATACGGATTTCAATTAACCTAATTTGTCTCCGTTCGGATCGAGCGTGTCAGGGGTGGCTCGGATTCTCTCCACGCATCAAGTTCTCTTTGGGTCGCAATCAAACGCTTTCCTATAAATGTTCAGGGTCGACAGACGGTTTGCTTTTCTTTACGCTCATTTCATTCTTGCTGCCTTTGCTTGCTTTCCTCTGCTCTTTCTTATTCTCACTCCTGGAAGTTGTCTTCGGCGTTGCTCAAATTTCGATTCCCTTCCATTAAATAGGTACGACCCCTTCTCTCATTCTCCTCTTCTAAATTCCTCTTAGAAAGCATGTCATCTAGCGGTTCTCGAGTGGGGTTTCTCAAGTGATTACATTGGCGGGAGGTCGTCGGAGGTTATGGTGAGGTGGTGACGGTGTCAAGGTTAAGGGATATTGAAGGATTACAAAAGGAGCGGAAGATGGGGTGATAGTAAAGGAGTTGCCCAAGGTAAATCCAAGATGTCTCACAAGTGAGTTAAATAGGTCGATTCTAGGAATGGTATCCCTCGGTCTGGGGCCTAGAGGCTGCGATCGGGGGACGAAAGGATCGACAAAGATGAGGTGGGTGGATTGCCATCTCTTAGTATTTCTTCTCGGTCGGGGCTGAGGTTACCTGACGCGCGTCGATCGTGGGCGAAGTGTCGCTAACTATCAGTTGAGGCCGAGTCAGATCCCTCCGAATGGGTGGCATTTCATTAATGGACTTGTGCTGTTGTGCCACCAATTCGACTATCCGCCCTCGGTTAACATCTTGCGCCACTTCTTGAGGATGAGCCAGAGTCCGAGTTCTGGGGGTGGGATCCCTTCCCTGATGTATAAGGATGCCCGGTATCGCCCAGCCGGGATGTCTGGCAAAATTACTGGCTGGAGAACAAAATACTTCTTTGTGAAGCCTCCGGGGGCTTCTTCCGAGTCCCAGCCGTGGAGGTATCCCCAAGCTGAGCGATGGAATGACTCATCAAGTCTATTCCTTTCTAGGGAGGAGCGGGAGGTAGTTAGCCGTATAAGGGAGCTCGACTAGTATAACTTTGCTCGGCTTGTTTTGGGATATGACGGGGGGGCCTTAGCCGACTCTCTTCTGATCGACCCCCCGCCTCAAGTTAGCGCCCGCCTGGTTGACCCCTCATGGTTGATTTATCTTCTTTATTCGTAGGTTTTAGTTCGGTTTCTAACCAGGTTCCTTTGTTTGTGCAGCTATGGCCAAAGTTAATACTTTTCCCGGCCCCCCCAAGTCTGCCAAGGGTAAGCGTTCGGTTGCAGGGCCTTCGGGAGGAAGAGGTCAGGGAGATAGACGGGAAGTCAGCTCGTTGGTCACTCGGCCAATCGCTTCTGAGCAGCGTGATGTTCCTCCTACCGTCCCCTAACCATTGGCGACGCCTGCTGTAGTCGTCCCACCTGGTCCGAGCATGATTGTAATCCAGGAAGAGGAGGAGGTCGAACGGCCTCTGAAGAGGAGGAGGTGTTAGAGTAGTGCCCTAAAGGCAATCCCCTTTAGCGTTTTTTGTTCATAGTCATGTACAGAATTAATGAATAAATAAAGAAAGGCATGTTTCATTTATTTGATATTCTTTATGGATTGATTGTGATCTTTAATCAAATGAATGAAGTCCATGATATATGACATAGCATGAAGGAAATTATGATGTGATCATACTACTGAGATTCCTATCATGTGCAATTATGTCAGTATCTAAATTCTCCCTAGTCATAGGATTAATGAGACTGGACATCATTAATCCGAACAGACTAGCATATGTCATACTCCTTGATTGGATCAGCGGTGGATCTCGAAGCGTAAATATGAGATATTTAGAGTTGACATATGGATGCTTACTAGTGGTAGTAAGTTCATTGGATGACCTGCCATGAGATCATCACATGGATTTAATGTCAGTGATAATCTCATCATAGCAATGGTGCAAGTATCCTTAGACTTGAGGTACTCAAGGATATCTTGAATCTTGATCCTGCATTTTGACTCCATTCCTTGTGGCCTTCGAGAGGTTACTCATAGGGTGGTGCTTGAGTGCAGTTTGAGGTATTGAAGGTAATTGAGTAGCCAATAAGGATTCATCATACGTGAGAGCGGAAGAGATACCTGCCTCTTGTCGGGATCATTACTTTAAGTCTCGGCGAGCATGACTATGTCATGAAGAGTGTCTTCATGGACATATAAAGTAATGAGTCCTCGAGCGAGAACCGATTTTACTTAGGCTAGACTTAGTCTAGTAAGAGTTGACATATTAGCCATACTCATAACCAAGTGGGGTATAGGATGTTGAAAGGACGAATTGCACAAGAATTGTACATGGAAGGGTTCGTGATCGGTTCGTGATGAATTCATCAAACCGATTACTTTACGGTCAATTAGGGGTCATGATGTGTTGCTAGATACCGCTCATGACTTGCTCAGATTAATTGTTAATCTAAGTGGCCAACATAACTGGGAACCTAAAGGGTCACACGCATAAGAGTGTTTCAGAGAATCTGTAAAATAGTAATTGGACAGAGTTCCAATTACGGAGAGCATTAGGATTAAATGGATCCCGATGAGATTGGGATATGTCCCGATGAAATCGCGACATCAATATTGCTAAGAAAGGTTTAGGAGTCATTTTGAGATCGAGGCCGAGAGGCAGTAGGACCGACCCCAGTTGGACTGGACCTTAGCAAATATATTCTAATTAATTAATTAAGTAATTAATTAATTAATTATTATATATATATATGTCCATGTACGTTGGAATGGAGAGGAAGAGGATAAAACTTTGACTTTTCAAAGTTTGGTTAATTAATTCATTAATAAATGAATGGCCATTAATCATCCATATGTAAGCTTCTTATGGAAGCAATTTTTAAGTGTTAAAAATAACATAAGATGGCTGAATGGGTGAGTGATGGTCGTGGGTTTTGGCTAGAGGAAAAGGAGAAAGCTTAAGAGTTAAGCTTAAGGTGAAAAGGTGATTTCATTTTTCTTCTTTTTCATCAAGCCATCATCGATTTCTTCTCTTCTCCAAGGCAAGTGGTCCAACGTCTTCTCAAGCTCTCCAGGACAGAGGTAGGGTCTAGCAGCTCTTATTCTGTTCTAGCTATTCCCGGGTCAAAAGGGTTTGACTCGGTTAGGTTTTCTGATCTCTGCGTGGATACCTTTAGAGATAGTCTCTATTGGCTATTCAGGTTTGAGTTTTCATACCGACACGGGATCCTGGGTTTGGGAAGGTCCCGGAATAAAATTTTTGTTTCGCTGCTGGAATATGTGATGTTCCTCCGGGATTTTCCTACAGTGGTATCAGCGTGCGGTGTCGTGTATGAAGCTTTAACTGAAGCTAGATCATAAACCCTAATTGCTTGTGATGTTGTAGCATGCTTTCTGTTCAGATTTCGAATTGCTATAGAGATAGGGTTTTCGAAAATTTTCTGCCCAGGAATGTTCATAACATGTTATAGAATATGTCTATGAATTTTCAGAATTTATCGATTTGATTTGATATACTTTTGCTAATTATTTCCCTAAGCTTACAGATGCTGTTTTTGAAATGATTCTGTGAACAGGCAGTAGTATAAAATCAAGAATAAATTCTAGAAAAATATTTTTCTGGATTTTCCTTCACCTACATGTCTCTAAGATGTTGGTGAATGTCTGTGAGCATGGAAATTAGATTTCAAGGTGGTTGGATATTTATTTTCGATTTTATTCTATGCTGTTGGGAATTGCTGTGTTGATGAACACAGAATTTTAATCGGTTTGGTTATTTTGGTTGACTGAGTTTTTGATGGCCTAAAATCCTGAAAAAATTCAGGTAGCATGTTTAGAACATGTAGAAACCTATATAATTTTCTCAGAATTTATTGAAATTGTTTCATTGATCATTTCAAGAAATGTACAGAACTGGACAGTTTTGGTGAAAATTGTTGGGACTGTTTTGCTTGGCTTGATTGAGTTTGCTTTTTCAATTCCAATGCCTTGCAGCATTTTTAATGTGATTAAAATTGTGTTATCTTTATGTAGTATGATTTCCAAATTGAATTGCTTGAATTTGCTTTTCCAAGAATTTTTGAATGCCGAATTGGTCACATTTGTATCTCGTTGGTATATTTCATTTTCTTGCTTGTTTTGGCCGTCACAATTTTTGTGACAAGTGCCGGAGTAGTTTTGAGAGTGTATACACTAGCTTGAGATGCTTAGGGTGAGAATTTGGGTGTTCTTAAATTATTTGGATATTTATGAGTTTTGACTCATTTCAAACTTTTCATATAGTTTGACTATTTAAGGCATTCATAGATCAATGAAGTGTTCATTGATACATCAACTAACAGATATTACCCTAGGTATAATGGTATTGTGAATTGGAATTGCATTGATTGAGGAATTAGCCGATTAGAAATAATAGCAATCTTGCAGAATAAGTCGACTTGTTTGCAGGATAAGTCGACTTGTTTTCTGGATAAGTCAACTTGTTCAAGATTTTTGCATAAGTCGACTTATATTAGACAAGTCGACTTGTGCGTGGGCAGGAGCATAAGTCGACTTATATCAGACAAGTCGACTTGTGTGTGGGCAGAAGCATAAGGTGACTTGCATTTGATAAAAGTCGACATGTGGCATGCTCAGGTTGGATGATGGATGATTATAAGGATTGATTCAATTGGATTAATGAAACCTAAATCATTCCATATAGTCCCAGTGACTATAATCCTTACGCTTGAGTCTAGAATTTCTAAATCCTCCTCGGTATATGAAAACTAACGCCTTCCATTAATATGGTAAGAACCGAGTTCTTATAGGGATGGGTTGTTGGGTAAACCCAAGCTCACTCTATACGGATATGTTGAACCATGAAAATATGATTTTCGGATTAATGGGTTGGTTTTCCTTTAGGCGTTAGTTTGTTGAGTAAACTTCGAGGTCAGCGTGGACAGAGGCGAAATTGGGTAGCATACATCGGATGTATGCGCATCAAAAGTTGATACCCGATGTAAGTGCATACATCAACAAGTTGATAAAGAGCGATCGATAGTTGTGTCTAAGATGTAATTGGTATATCGATACCTCCGAGACATAAGGTGGCTTGTTGGGTAAACCCAAGGTCATTCTCAATGTCGGTTATCGATGATGCAATTGGTATGTTCGATACCTACCGATTGACCTAAGTTATGGCTTGTTGGGTAAACCCAAGGTCATTCTTAGCAATATCGGATATCGACCCACTAGGACATTATGTCACTTTGTTTCTTTGGATTAAGTAATGAGGTTATGGATTCTATGAAACTAGTGGGAGTTCTTTTGCATATCATTCAAGTCCTTATGATTATGCAGCTATTCTATTCTAACATTCTTCCTCTCTATCCGTGTAGGTTGTTTGAAAATGTCGTCAAGTGTGAATCTTGGCCGCTTATGGATTCCAACAAGTTAAGCTGGACCGAATTTTCTTGTTGGTTAAGGAATCGAGAATAGTTCTCGGATCGAAAGTCAGGATATATCCTAGATTTTCCGCTTCGAGATGCACTTCTTGTCGATGCTTCGATGATGATCGAAGGCATATAATAAGCATCTAAAGGCATGACATGGCGACTTGCATTATGCTTGCGTCGATGTCACTGAGCTGTAAAGCGACGAGTCCATGAATGCTCATACTATAGTTTTCATCTTAGGGAGTTGTTTGGAGAAAGCCCGGTCAAAGGTTCGAGACCTCGAGGCTTCTCTTCACTACCAAGATGGCTCCAGGACATCTGGCGTGCGATGCATACGAAGATGAATGGCTATATTGAGAGATTGGCCGTCTTAGGTTTTGCAATGGATCATGAATTAAGTATAGACTTAATTTGGTTGGATGTCAAGCAGGTTATGCACGATTCGTGCTAAACTATCGGATGAACCAAATATCCACTACAATACTGAAGGCGATCAATCTGCTTTCAAGAGGCAGTGAAGCGGAACTATCAAGAGTGATAGTAAGAAGTCTTTGGTGGTTGCTTCTTCATCTTTTGGGTCCAAGAAGAAGAAAAACCAAAGAAGAAGAAGGCAAAGAAACCAAAGGGAGGCGCCATCAAGAAGAAGACCAAAGAAGGCGCCTAAAAGGAACTTGCTTCCATCGGTAAAGATGGCCATTGGGCGCAATTGCAAAGTCTATCTGGAGTCGTTGAAGCGAAGAAGGCATCGGATGCCTCGACTACTTCAGGTTTGTATGTCATTGAAGTTAATACTATTCTTGATCACAACATCGGGTATTTGATCTTGGTTGTGGCTCACACATATGTAATGATATCAGGGCCTCGAGGACGAGGGCAACTCGTGAAGGAGAAGTAGACCTACGTGTTGGAAATGGAGCAAGAGTTCTTTGCATTAGCCGTAGGAACCTATGTTTTGTTTCTCCTCTTGGGCTTTCTTTGGAATTGGATGATTGTTATTTTGTACCCGTTTGACAAAGAATATATTATACATTTCTTGTCGAATAGATTTGGATTCCATATGAATTTTAGTAGCAATGGTTGTTCTATCAATTCTAATGGAATGCTTTATGGAGCTCGTACATTGTGCAATGGTATTTACATATTAGATATGTCTAATCCAATTTTAAATGTCAATGACACCAAGCGACATAGAAGAGATAATCTAAAGTCAACTTACTTATGGCATTGTCGAACGACCATATAAATGAGACACGCATCGCTAAACTCCATAAGAGTGGCGGTTTAGGGTCATTTGATTATGAATCATATGATACATGCGAATCTTGTTTATTAGGCAAGATGACTAAGTTACCCTTCGAGGAAAGGGTGAGCGGCGATTGGAGTATTAGACCTAATACATTCGGATGTATGCGGTCCGATGTCCATCCATGCGAAGTGGTTGTCGTTACTTCATTACCTTTATCGATGATTATTCTCGATATGGGTACTTATGTCGATGAGATACAAATCAAGCGTTTGAAAAGTTCAAGCAGTTCGAAATGAAGTAGAAAACCGAACTTGGTAAAAGTATCAAGGCATTACGATCCGATCGTGGTGGAGAATACTTAGACCAACAATTTCAGGATTATCTCGAGAGATAATGGGATATTATCTCGATGGACTCCTCCTTACACGCCGCAAGACAATGGTGTGGTGAAGGAGAAATCGAACCTTGTTGGACGTGGTACGATCAATGATGGGTTTCATGAAGTTACCAAAATCGTTTTGGGGTATCGCTGAGGCATTTGTTTACTTGTCAAGCGAGTTCCCTCCAAGGCGATTGATGTTACTCCATATCGGATGTGGACTAACGAAAACCTTATCTTTTAATTTGAAAGTATGGGGTTGTCACCTTCGTGAAGCGGATTGGTCGAGATAAGCAGGCGAAATCGACAAGTGTTTATTTGTAGGATATCCTAAAGAGACCATGGGATATCAATTCTACCTTCACGAGGAACAAAGGTGTTTGTTTGAAGCATGTTGTCTTTAGAAAGAGTTTCTTCGCGAAGAAGGCGGGGGAACAAAATCGAACTTGAAGAAGTTCAAGATGCTCAAATAAGCCAGATCAATTTGCTGAACACGAGGCATCACTCATTCGGATGTAATAGCAGTTCAACCTTCTACTACACACTGAAGTTCGTAGGTCAAGTAGGATCGCCTTTGTTCGAGAGATATGGATTTCGTAAGTGAGCAGAATGACGTATTGCTCATAAAAGATGATGAGCCTGCTACTATAAAGAGGTTACGAAAAGTTGAGTCGAAAAATGGCTTTGTGCCATGAAAGCGAAATGGATTCCATGTACATAAACCAAGTATGGACTTTGGTTGATGCACTGAAGGATAAAACCTATAGGGTGCAAATGGGTTTTCAAGAAGAAAACCGACATGGATGGTAATGTGATTACCTACAAAGCAAGGCTTGTGGCCAAAGGATTTCGTCAAAGACAAGGAGTTGACTATGACGAGACCTTTAGCCCCGTAGCAATGCTTAAATCCATTCGGATACTCCTAGCCATTGCCGCTCATTATGATTATGAGATATGGCAAATGGATGTGAAGACGACTTTCCTTAACGAAAATCGCCGAGGATGTGTACATGACACAACGGAGGGCTTCACTTCGATGATGGCGAAAAGGTATGCAAGCTTCAGAAATCCATCTATGGATTGAAGCAAGCATCCAGGAGTTGGAACATCCGTTTTGATGAGTCAATCAAAGAGTTTGGTTTCTCACAAAATCCGGATGAACACTGTGTGTACAAAAAGGTTAATGGGAATGCAATCGTTTTCCTTGTGTTGTATGTAGATGACATACTGTTACTCGGAAACGATGTCTCAATGCTGCAATCAGTCAAAATTTGGTTGTCAAAGCAATTTGCGATGAAAGACCTTGGTGAAGCAACTTATATCCTTGGGATAAAGATCTATAGAGATAGATCAAAGAGGTTGCTTGGTCTTTCACAATCTTCGTACATAGACAAGATGCTAAAGAGGTTTAGCATGGAGCAATCCAAGAGAGGGTTTCTTCCCATTACTCATGGGATAACACTCTCGAAATCTATGTGTCCTAAGACACAAGATGAGAGGATGCTCATAGATTAGATCCCGTATGCATCTGCAGTAGGATCGATCATGTATGCTATGTTATGTACGAGGCCCGATGTATCGTATGTTACGAGTGTCACGGCGGATACCAATCGGATCTGGTGAGGTCCTTTGGGTAGTTATCAAGAATATCCTCAAGTACTGCGAAGGACTAAGGATGTTTTCTTGATATATGGAGATGGAAATCTCAGTGGCGAGCATCTGGATGCGGTTTCCAATCGACAAGGATGACTCGGATCCGGTCGGGTTATGTTTTCCTGTTGAGCGGCGGGCGGTCGATTGGAAGAGTTCAAACAAGAGACGCATTGCGATTCAACGGCCGAGGCGAGTACATTCTTTGCATCGAGGCGTAAAGGAAGGCTGTTTGGATCGAAGTTCATTTCGAACTTGGTGTGGTTCCTATTTGTGATGGACCCATACGGTTGTATTGTGACAACAATGGGGCTATTGCTCGAGCAAAGAACCGAGGTCTCACCAACGATCTAAACCGCATTACTCGCAGATATCATCGATTCGAGAGATCATTCTAGAGGTGATGTCGCGATCGAGAGGATTCCACAGAGCGAACATTCTTGATCCGTTGACGAAGCCATTATCACGGAAGAATTTTGATTCTCATGTACTCGCTTATGGTATTAGATACCAAGGTGATTGGCTTTAGGTCAGTGGGAGATTTGTTAGAGTAGTGCCTAAAGGCAATCCCTTTAGCGCTTTTTTGTTCATAGTCATATATGAGACTTAATGAATAAATAAAGAAAGGCATGTTTCATTTATTTGATATTCTTTATGGATTGATTGTGATCTTTAATCAAATGAATGAAGTCCATGATATATGGCATAGCATGAAGGAAATTATGATGTGATCATACTACTGAGATTCCTATCATGTGCAATTATGCGATATCTAAATTCTCCTAGTCATAGGATTAATGAGGCTGGACATCATTAATCCGGATGGACTAACATATGTCATACTCCTTGATTGGATCGGCGGTGGATCTCGAAGCTGTAAATTTGAGATATTTAGAGTTGACATATGGATGCTTACTAGTGGTAGTAAGTTCATTGGATGACTGCCATGAGATCATCACATGGATTTAATGTCGATGATAATCTCATCATAGCAATGGTGCAAGTATCCTTAGACTTGAAGTACTCGAGGATATCTTGAATCTTGATCTGCATCTTTGACTCCATTCCTTGTGGCCTTCGGAGGTTACTCATAGGGTGGTGCTTGGAGTGCGATTTGAGGTATTGAAGGTAATTGAGTAGCCAATAAAGTTCATCACTACGCGAGAACATAAGAGATACCACGCCTCTTGTCGGGATCATTACTTTAAGTCTCGGCGAGCATGACTATGTCATGAAGAGTGTCTTCGTGGACATATAAAGTAATGAGTCCTCGAGCGAGGCTGATTTCACTAGGCTAGACTTAGTCTAGTAAGAGTTGACATATTAGCCATACTCATAACCAAGTGGGGTATAGGATGTTGAAAGGACGAATTGCACGATGGTAATACATGGAAGGGTTTCGTGATACGGTTCGTGATGAATTCATCAAACCGATTACTTTCCGGTCAATCGGGGTCATGATGTGTTCTAGATACCGCTCATGACTTGCTCGATTAATTGTTAATCTAAGTGGCCAACATAGCCGGAACCTAAAGGGTCACACGCATAAGAGTGTTTGAGAGAATCTGTAAAATAGTAATTAAACGAGTTCAATTATGGAGAGCATTAGGATTAAATGGATCCCAATGAGATTGGGATATGTCCCGATGAGATCGCGACATCAATATTGCTAAGAAAGGTTTAGGATTTGTTTGACATCGGGCCGATGGCCCGATGGGGACAGAGCCAGTTGATGGACCTTAGCAAATATATTCTAATTAATTAATTAAGTAATTAATTAATTAATTATATATATATATATGTCCATATACGTTGGAATGGAGAGAAGAGGATAAAACTTTGACTTTTCAAAGTTTGGATAATTAATTCATTAATAAATGAATGGCCATTAATCATCCATATGTAAGCTTCTTATGGAAGCAATTTTTAAGTGTTAAAATAACATAAGATGGCTGAATGGGTGAGTGATGGTAAATGGGTTTTGGCTAGAGGAAAGGAGAAAGCTTAGAGTTAAGCTTAAGGTGAAAAGGTGATTTCATTTTCTTCTTCTTCATCGAGCCATCATCGATTCTTCTCTTCTCCAAGGCAAGTGGTCTCTTCTCTTCTCAAGCTCTCCGGAGACGGTGGGTCTAGCAGCTCTTATTACATTCTAGCTATTCCGGGTCAAAAGGGTTTGACTTCGGTTGGGTTTTCGATCTCTGCGTGGATACCTTTAGAGATAGTCTCTATTGGCTATTCGGGTTTGAGTTTTCATCTGACACGGGATCTGGGTTTCGGGAAGGTCCGGGAATAAAAATTTTGTTTCCGCTCTTTGGAACATGTGATGTTCCTCAGGATTTTCTCTACTGGGAGGGCCGTCAGTCGTGACCAATCTCCCAGTTCCCGTGGCCGTAGATCTCCTTGCCGTTTGGTGGCTACTTGTCCTTGATGGTCAACCAATCTCCCGTCCTTGGCCAACTCGAGGAAAGGAGAAAGCGGGTGGCGTCGGTGTGGAGTCTCTGATCAAGCTGCCCAGGGACTCCTCAACTATTGACGTCGACGTTGTCCGTCATATCATGGAAAGGATTACTCCTCCCGTGGATGGGGAGAAATTAGACCAGAAGAGCAATAAGGATATGGGGTCTCTACTCTTGCGTACTTGCCTGAGGAGCTCAATGATGTCGTTCGAGACGGTGCAGCGGTTGGAGGTTCTGGACCGTGAGGTTTAGGACCTTCAGGAGCAGATGCAGGCTCTGAAGAACGAGCTTTCGAAGGTAGAAAAGGAGAGAGACCTTCTCAGAGCTCAGAATTCTTCTTTAGAGGAGGAGAAGAAGATTCGGGAGGAGGCGACAAGTATTTTGAAGGCCCAAGTCGACACGGGGAGGAAGAGATGCGCTTGCTGAGCTCGACTCACAAAGGAGGAGGTCGAAGGGTAAAGGCGATAGCAATGAGGAGCAAGCTGTCAGAGTATCTTGATGTTCTTGAGGCGGTGGGAGTCGGAGAGGCTGCTAAAGAAATCCCTCGAGATCATGCCCAAACCGAGGATCGCTAAGGAGGTGCGGGCCTCGGTAAAGGAACAAAGGTTAGGTGATCCTTGGTGGCGAGGCGGTTCTTGCAGGAGGAGTGTTTTGAGTACTCCTGCGACTTGGCCCTAATGATTTTGAAGAGTTGTTATGACGCCTGCGTTCCCGAGGGGTCGGACGGTCCTTCGTTTGATGCGTTCGCCGAGCCGTTGGTTCCTGCGGCTCTTAGCCTCTCTTTGGAGGAAATGAAGGAGAGAGCCGCGGAAGATCGCCCGCCAATCCCGAATGAGGAGCTGGACCTCAGTTTCGATGAGGAAAACGAGGATACCTCCCCGGCTGCCCCCTTGGGCCCTGCTCCCGCTTCGACTTGTCCACCCACTCCTTGGTATTCTCCCAAACATTCAGCAGATTTTTGAGGCTCACCTGGCTGGGCTTGTGGCCAGGACATTTTGACATTAATGAAACTTTACCTTTTTCCGTATCTATGCTTTTTACTTTCGATGTGTGTTGAGTTCTGACGAAGTTGTTCGTAGTCGACCGGTTTCGAGGTCGACTTATAGTAAGTCGAACCGAGATCCCAAAGAATGAACATTCTCGATTACGAACATTATTTCGATTATCTTAGTGTTTATATTCTTTGCTTTTGATCCATAGTAGAATTTAGGAAGTCGGTTGGCCTTAAGATTGGTGGTGGCCTAGGCGAGTCGTGGTCCCCAGGACCTGTCATGGCGACCGACTCATCGATGGTGAATCGAATGGCGAATTGACGGCGATTCTTGGGATAGTCTCGATGTCGGCGATTTGTCGGGTGAAGCCGAGCTATGGTCCCATAGGTGTTGTCTTGGCGATGTCGATCTATGGACATGCCAGTGATGGCGGATGAGGCTCGAGGCCTTGTCTTGGCGGCCCGCCCGGCCGTAGTTGATGCAGTAGAGATCTGAGCGAGGTCTCGAGGATCTTGTCTTGGCGACCCGACCGATCAGTAGTCGATCTATAGAGAATGCCGGCGATGGCGATGGCGAGGTCGAGGATCTTGTCTTGGCGACCCGACCGACCGTAGTCGATCTATGGAGAATGCCGGCGATGGCGATGGCGAGGTCAAGGATCTTGTCTTGGCGACCCGACCAGCCGTAGTCGATCTATGGAGAATCTTAGAAGCGATGGCGATGGCGAGGTCTCAAGGATCTTGTCTTGGCGACAATCAATCAGTAGTCGATCTATAGAAACGCCGAGTGATGGCGATGGCGAGGTCCCAGGATCTTGTCTTGGCGACCCGACCGACCGTAGTCGATCTATGGAGAAGCCGGGCGATGGGTGCCTGGATTTTCTATTTTTTCCATAGATGATTGAATTCTTTATTGCCAAGAAGTCTGAAAATCCCTTTATTGATGATAATGAGGGCGTGGGCCGTTAAAAAACCTGTCTGGCAGGGACAGGAAAAAGGTACCCACGTGTATACAAAAAAGATAATAAGGAAAGATTAACTGAAATAAAACTTATCTATTGGTAGAACGCCTTCAAGTTCTGTGAGTTCCAAGGCCTCGGTAGAAACTTCCCTTTCTCATCGCTGAGGATGTAAGAACCATGCCCGACTTGCTTAACCACTCGATAGGGTCCTTCCCACGTCTTTCCGAGCTTTCCGGGATGCTTTCCAGTTGCCTCGGCTTTTCGTAAGACGTACCCACCTACCTTTACATCGCTCGGCTTGACCCTTCTGTTATAGAAATTGGTCGCCTTTTGCCTGATGGCTTCCACGGCGAAGCCACGCCTTTCTCTATCCTCATTAAGGAGAACAAGCTCGCTCTGCGGGCTTCATTATTCGATCTTCTTCATAGCGACACCCTCGATTGTGCAATGCCGCTTCATGGAACTAGGATTACGTCCGAAGGTCATCTGAGCAGGGTCTCCCCTATGGCTCCGTTCGGTGTGGTTCTATATGCCCACAATACTTTGTCTATTTCTTCCACCCAGGTCTTTCGACCGTCCAGCGCTTCTTGAGGCGCTCATTATCTTTGTTGGTGTTCTCCGTGAGACCGTTACTTTTGGGATGGGCTCACAAAGTCAACCGCATGACTTGATCTTTAATTCGATCATGAAATCTCTAAACTTGCGGTTGTCGAGCTGCCGACCATTATCTGTAATCAACACCATAGGCATCCCAAGCGGCATAGTATATTCTTCTTTATGAAACTTTCCACCTTCCTCTCGGTGATTGTAGCGATGCACTCGCTTCTACCCACTTGGTGAAATACTCCACCGCCACTATCAGAATTTCTTTTGCCGGGACCGAGAGGAAAGGCCCGATATATCCATTCCCCATCGGCGAAAGGATAGGATGGCTCACGATTTACATTCGCTCGATTAATTTGGTGAGGACAGGTTGTTGTTTCTCTAGCGAGCCTCGCATCGGTTGACCTTTTCACGACAATCTCTTCTCATTTTGACCAAGAAGTACCTCGTCGATTAATCGGTGAGCCAACATTTTTCCCCTTATGTGATTTTCGCACATCCCTTCATGGACTTCAGCCATTGCCTGCTCGGCTTCTTCCTCATTCAAGCATCGAAGCAGCGGCCAGTCGTAAGACCGCTTATACAGAGCGCCGTTAACTACTGCGTACTCGGCGGCCTTTATTCTTAGTTTCTTGGCTTCGTCGTCTTCGATTGTTTTCCTTCTAAAAGGTACTACGTAATTGGTTCTGTCCAACTCGACCGACCAGTACTTACGTTGAGAACTTCCTCAGTTTTCTGGATGCTAGGTCGATCTAGTCGTTCGACTAGAACATTATTTATGGCATCACGGTCGGAAGCCATTTTCGAGAGAGCATCCGCTTTAGCATTTTGAGCTCGTTCTATTACGCCGATTGAGTCTTGATCGAAATTGCTCAACTCTGCTTTACTAGCTCGGATACTTGATCATGTTGTTCCCTTGGCCTCATCTTGCCGGTGACTTGGCGACCACCACTGGTCGTCGCTATATATCTTGGTGCTTCACCTCCATCTCCTTGGTGAGTTGGAGGCCGGCTATCAGAGCCTCATATTCTGCCTCGTTATTGGAGGCTTTGAATTCCAGCCGAAGGGCGTACTCCACCTTTTCTTCCAAATGCGGGCTGATCAGCACTACTCCCACTCCGCATCCCTCGGCATTGGATGATCCATCAACAAACAAGCTCCAGGTGGGGAACTACTCGTCCTTCGAGCTCGGTTGGCTCATCTCTGCGATAAAGTCTGCCAACACTTGCGCTTTAATGGTCGTGCGGGGCTTGTATTGTATATCGAACTCTCCCAGTTCTACCGCCCATTTTATCAGCCGACCCGAAGTTTTGGGCTTTTGAAGGCACTGTGTGAGGGGTTGGTCGGTCCATACCTCAATAGTTGACTTTGGAAGTAAGGCCTCAGCTTTCTGGCTGCCATTATCAAGGAGAGGGCGAGCTTCTCTATGAGTGTATATCGCGTTTCTGGCCCGGTCAACACTTTGCTGACATAGTAGACATGGTGTTGCTCGCTTCCTTCCGATCGGATAAGTATCGCGCTGATCGACCCCTCCGTAACTACCAAGTATAAGATCAGATTCTCCCCTTCTATCGGGCTTTGCAGAATAAGCGGGCTGGACAAGTATTGTTTTAAGTGTTGGAAAGCTTTCTCGCACTCATCCAACCATTGGAACTGGGTCATGTTCGCTTTCCTCAGGACTTTGAAAAACGAGAGGCACTTGTCTCCTAGTCTGGAGATGAACCTGTTCAGCGAAACTATCCGACCGGTCAATATCTGAACATCTTTTAGGCATTGCGGCGAAGGCATCTGTATGATGGCCTCAATCTTCTCTGGATTAAGCCGATTTCCGTGAGTGATCATAAACCCCAGGAATTTTCCGGATGCCACCCCAAACAAGCATTTTTTTGGGTTTAGCTTCATCTGGAATTTATTCAAGGTCTGGAAGACTTCCTGGAGATCTTGTACATGCTCCACGGACGTCTTACTTTTGACCACCATATCTTCTACATAAGCTTCCACAGTTCGGCCAATCTGTTTTTTAAAGACTTCTGTGACGAGCCGTTGATAGGTCGCCCCGGTGTTTTTCAAACCGAAAGGCATTACTCGGTAGCAATATGTGCCTTGGTCAGTTATGAAGGCGATTTTTTCTTCGTCCTCCAAGCTCATTTGGATATGATGATAGCCCGAGAAAGCATCCAGGAAGCTGAGTAGTTCATGGCCCGAGGTGGAGTCTACTAGCTGGTCGATCTTAGGCAAGGGGAAGCTGTCTTTTGGACATGCTTTGTTCAAATCGGTGAAATCTATGCACATTCTCCACTTGTCGTTCTTCTTTTTCACCAAAACAACATTGGCAAGCCATTCTGGATATTTGACCTCTCGGATGAACCGGCCCAAAGAACTTTGCTACTTCCTTCTCGATCACTTCGTCGCTCCTTCATCGTGCCATCGCTTTTTTGTCGATCGACTGCGGTCATGCGAATACTGAGGAGTGCGATCGTCGATCGAGAAATTTCGGGCATGTCGCTCGGTACCCAAGCGAAAACTGACCTGTTTTCCACCAAACAGTCTGTGATTCCTTTAACCAGGTCCCTCTGTAGCTCGGAACCTAGGTTTGTGAATTTAGAAGGGTCGGCTTCATCCAGTACGACCCGCTGCGTTTCTTCTACTGGGTTCAATCTCTCCGTCTCTTCGTCAGTTCTTACATCAAGAGAACTCGTCAGCACTACCGCTCCGTCTAATGTTTTAGTCTCCGCTAAATAACATTCCCTGGCGATTCTCTGTTGACCCCTGACAATGCCTACCCCGTGGGGTGTCGGGAACTTCATAACTTGGTAGTAAGTGGAGCGACCGACTGAGGGCATTTGAGTAGCTTCCCGATTATTGCATTATATGCCCCTTGGAACTTTACGACCACGAACTCAACGTCCCTTTCTATCTGGCACGGCTTCTGCCCAAACTTTACTTTCAAATTCACCCGGGCGAACGGGTAGGCTGACGCCCCGGTTACTCCTTTGATGGGGTCGTCTGTAGGTAGCAGTCGCTCTTCGGATACCTTCATCTGCTTGAAGGCCTCGTAATACAACAGGTCAACCGAGCTGCCCGTATCGATCATTACTCGCTTTACCTCGTAGCCGTCCATGTTCAGGTTCACGACGAGGGCATCATCATGAGGGTAACTTATGCCATTAAGGTCAGACTCGTCGAACGATATCGTTCCATCATTCTCCTTCGGCTTTTTGGTGGGCGAGTCTCTGCCGATCTGTTTGGCGTATCTTTTTCTCCCTTTAGTGGTGGATCCCCCGGCTACATTTCCACCGAATATCATATTGATGACCCCAGCCGGTCGGTCTTCTTGTTGCCCAGCATTTCCGTCGTTCCTTTCCCTTGACCGCCCTCTCTCTTCTCGTCGATCATCTGTATTTGTGTTCTGTCGCCCTTCATTGCTGTCATTTCGATTCTGGCGGCCGTCTATTATCTCGTCCGACTGTTCTGCGATCGGCATTTTGTTCGTGTTTCACGAACCGGCCTAACCTTCCCTTTTGAATGAGGAGTTCGATCTCTTTTTTCAACCGCCAGCAATTTTCCGTATCGTGACCGACCTCTCTGTGGAAACGGCAATATAAGTTGGGGTTCCTGTCCTTATAAGGGGTCTTCATTTTTTCAGGCTCTCGGATAGTTTCCCCATCCGCTCTCATAGCCGCCAGTACTTCTGCATATGTCTTGTTTAGTGGAGTGAACTCCTGCCGATATCCCTGTCGATCGGCGGCCTTCCCAAATTTCGATTGGATTTTTGTCGCTTGTCAGGCGAATTGCCGCCCTATCATTTGGCGAGCGATCATCTGTCCGACGCCTCGTATTTTTCAGCACTTCTTCAAGTTGAATGTACCTGTCTGCCCTGTTTCTTATTTCCTGAACAGATCGGGGTTGATCGAGGGCTAATGACTTCTTGAACTCCTCGTCCCTCGTATTGTTCATGAGCGCAGCCAGCATGGACGAGCAAGCAAGTGAGGGAACCTTGACAACCGTTGTTGAGCGGGTAATGAACTCCCGCAAACTCTCATTCCTCCTTGGGTGAGTTGCATCACCTAAAGTCATCTTCTGCGATTAAGCTTACTCAGTGGCGAATCGATTCAGAATAATGACTGAAATCTTGAATAAGTGATACACCGAGGCAATTTGTTGAACCATCGCCGAGCTCCCTCTTGGAAAGCCGTGCAGAAAGCCTTACATTGGATAGCGTCCGGGACACAATGTAAGTTCATCATAGACTGGAAGTGCTGCAGGTAGTCCAGGTGGTCGGTCTTTCTGGTGTATTTCTCGGGGGTCGATATTTTTGTGTCGAGTACTGGGAGGCTATCCAAGATCTCCGGAGTAAAGGAGAGCAGATCTTTGCCGTCGGGCGGTGATGCAGACGGAAGCTCACGGCGCGTTAATCCGATCGTCCACGATTTTTCTAGGTTTTGTGTTTGGTGGCGATCGGTCATCATCTTTGGTTTGTCGCTTGGCTCAGTAAGCGCAGACGTCTCGCTGTTGCCATTTGGGACCGCAGGATCTGGCGAATCAACAGATCGATCGCTTCCTCAATCATTTTACGTCGGGACGGAGTGCTGGCGGAATAGGTTCTGCATCCGATCGGTGTTGAAGATTCGTGTGTCTTGGGTGCGACGTTATCCTCCACACCACACTCGCTCTTCTGTTCCAAGGTTTGAGGTTCTTTGTTGATCATTAGGTCGAGGATTAGTGTGGGAGACATGCGGTGCAAAGCGATAATTGCGCACAACAGCAAACCTAAACGTTGCATCGCCAGGGTCGCGACAACGGCTACATCAAGATTCGTCGCCGCTACCTGGCTGATTTGTGTGGTTCTGGACGTGGTACCCAGAAGTCGGGCCCCACGGTGGACGCCAATTGGTTCTGCCGGATTCAGGCTGAATGGTGCGTTGCCGTTTGGATCCATGAGTTGGCAATCTTCTGCGTTGTTCTTCGACGTGAATATACCTGCAAAACAAGGAAGGCTCGTCGGGGGTGGTGTCCCGATTAGCCCCTCCGATGCTCAAGTAAGTTTTCTTGTGAAGGTGAGGATGATCAAAGTAGAGAGAGAACTAGGTTTTTAATCGCCTACCTCTGTCATGGGAGAATAATACCTTATATACGAAGTAGTAGCCAGGTTTAGGTTTTTTACGTATCTGCATGGGGGACTTCCTTATGCTAATGGGCCCTAAATGTGTGGATCAAGCCCGGATTAAACGATGAGCATGAGACTGACCGATTGGCCTGCGTAATTGGGCTCGGCCCCAAATATAGCCGACCCGACCAAACTTAATTTTAAAACCTAACTCGAATCAACTAAATATAATTTAAAGTAATAATTAAATATAATTATAATAAATATAATCTAATAAAATGTTATTAATTAAATCAATTAAATATAATTTAAATTAATAATTAAATATAATTATAATACATTCTTTATTTATGTTAAATTTAATAATTTAAATTTAAATTTAAAATTGGATTATAAATAACATTTAACTAATTCATGTAATATTTAATTAATTCATGTCTACTAATATATTTCATATAAAATATCTAAAATTCAAAATTTAAAGATTAAAGAATATTTTAAAATTTTAAAATTATATTGAAGGCTTATGTCTTTTAACCTTATTGTTATTTTAATTTCAATATCATATTGGATAATTATAGTTAATTAAATTAACCTGCCCATTACTTACTGAACTTTTTGTTGATTTGGGTAACAAAGTGTTTGGAGGTGGCAATAGACTCAAGCATAGATAAGAAAATGGCAATACACACATTTATGATCCTATATATTGTTGGATCGCGCACGGTCCGAGTATTCACAATACACTGCAGAAAAGACCATACAACAACATGATGTATAATCGAAAATACCAAGGATGTACGAAAATATCTTATTTTCTTGGATAGGTTGCTTCTTTTTTGGATTCCAAGATATCAGAACGCATAAACGCCTCTACGGTATTCACACAGTATGCATGATCGAATTTCTTGGTACTGTGTGCTAACATGTCCTGAAACTCTTCCTGAATGCCGCACGATTTTCCTCTTGGATGGTGGCTAGGGTTTCGTGACAATTGTGTCTCTCTTCTAATGAGACCTAAGCTTCTCTATTTATAAAGAAACCCTAATCTCATTAAGGCCCTAATAAGTTTTGGCCCATTATATCTTATATAATAAAAGCCGGATAACTTAATTCAATCTAGCCCAATAAATATATCTAAATATATTTATTCAATTCCTAATAAATTAGGCCCAAGAGACTAAGCCCAGATCACATCACTCATTGTGTGCGACCCTGTAGGCTCATTTGATGTTGGCAATGAGCTTGATCACACTTCAAGGGCCATAAGTCATAAGCGGCCTCTAGCAAGACATTATGACTACCCAAATCAAATGAGGATCGATAATTCGATTTAACCTGTAACCATGGTTATAAGCTCAGTCCTTTTGTAATACGATATCAAGATTAATTACAAGGCATGGTTGATTGAGCCCAAGTTTAATATATAATTGGCTACACTTTCATGGTTGTTAATACACTTTTTGACTCTTAATTCATGATTTTTGTGTTTAAATTAATCTCTTACGGTGAGCTTATGTTTTATGCAATTTGCTAGTAAAATTGTACAAACTGACATTAATTGCATTATAATTTTCTAAGAACAATTGATACTGCAAATTGTTATTTTATATTGTAGGAGAAAAGGAGTAAAAAAGGATCAGAAGAGTCAACACAACATGAAGTCCTTAAGGCACGTCGCGGCGTGAACGGCGAAATGTAATTCCCACGTCGCGACGAGTAAGCCAGATCGTACGTCGCGACGTCAACAAATCAACACATCGCGGTGAGCAAACTAGAGAACACGTCGCGGCGAGAATTAATTCGCACGCCGCGACATCCAGACTGGTATTCGAACTTTAAATTGCTGAATTAGGTTAGAACGGGCATGATCTGTCTGGGCAATCGACACTTGGGGAGAAAAGAGGAGATCGACGAGCGAGAGAGAAGAAGAGGAAACAACATCGTCCACCACCCAGGGTTCCCTGAGGACAACTTCTGCATTAGTTTTTATCTTCTATTTTTACCATCGCCGTCCACCATGGATATCTTGGAATCGTTGCGAGTTGTGAGGCTTCCGGTTGCTATGCGTGGCTTGACATTTCTTTCCTGTTGAAGATGCAGTGAT
Organism: Erythroxylum novogranatense; assembly: GCA_029891385.1. NCBI lineage: Eukaryota > Viridiplantae > Streptophyta > Magnoliopsida > Malpighiales > Erythroxylaceae > Erythroxylum > Erythroxylum novogranatense. Next base: position 65,443,271 of record CM057234.1, on the reverse strand, counting down.
GGCTGGAGTTCATCGAGCTTCCAAGGGGAGTAGCTTAATCTATAGTTTAGCTATGATTTATAAATTCCTAGGTCTAGGGTTTGTAATTTGTAGTGAAGCTATTTGATTATAGTTAATTGTTGGACATTTAATCCGTTGTTTGGATTGGTAGTTTACATTGTCACATTTAACTACATTGTTATGAACAACCGAGTTAGGGTTTATTGCTTTGTAGTTAGATTAGCTTAATTAGAGTTTAATTAAGCATTGAACAATGTAAGGTGTGTGGATTTGTTTATGTAGAATTCTGTGTTTAAATATATGAAGTCTCATATATGTCAACTTGTGATCTTGTCGATTCTCTTTATACGCCTAGTTGTGTTTGATATTGAGTTGATGCTAGATTTCATTTGACCCATTGCATTAGCAAATCCACCGCACACACTATGATGCTTTTAACAAGGTTTTAAGCAATGGAGTTCATTAATTAAAGCCTTGGACTTAAAGAATCCTTTAAGGTTCTGAGGCTCAAGAGCACTCAATGGGGTCTTGAGAAATAGAGTCGAGAGTGACATGAGTCCATTAATTAAGACCCTGGACTTAAAGATAGTTCTTTAAGGTTTACCATTCAAACTTAGTGATTTCTAATCCCACCGCACACACTAAGATGAGCTTAACGGGATCTTGAGCAATGGAGTTCATTAATCAAGATCCTGGACTTAAAGAGTCCTTTAAGGTTTTGAGGCTCAAGAGCACTCAATGGGGTCTTGAGAAATGGAGTCGAGAGTGACAGGAGTCCATTAATTAAGACCCTGGACTTAAGGTGAGTTCTTTAAGGTTTACCATTCACACTTAGTTTTGAACTGTGATAGCCAAAGCTCGTTTTCAAGAGGATTTTATCACTTGTTTTAGTATTTTCTTTTTCTATTTTCAAAAATCCAAAAATACTTTTTACATGCTTTTTAGTGTAGTTAATATTTTCAAACAAAACCCCCTTGTCCTTACTGATTTCGCTTGCATTTTATAACATATAGGCTAACTTAGGTCCATTTCATGAGGTTCCGATTAAGTGAGACGACCCGAGGTTGCATCCTATACTGCAATCTTGGAATTTATTATTTTTGACCGGTTTCCAAGGATCGATCTTTAGGTCGAATCGACAGAGCCGCGATCAAAAATGGCGTCGTTGCCGGGGAACCGCGAATTGGTTCTCTAAGTTAGCTTTTGTCATTTTGTTGCTGAGTGAAGTTATGAGTATTTTCTTTTAGGTTGCATTTTCATTTATAGCTTTCCTTTGTTTTTAATAGTTAGCATTTTACAAATTACACCTTCTGTGAAAGTTCGCTGAACCTAACTCTTACTATTTCTGCGACAAACATTTCAGGTGAATTTGGCTTAGTGGAGGCCGACACGGACATGGAAATGGATGAAGTTATTTCACCACAACATGGCCATCTGTTGAAGTTTTATCGGAAGTATTAAGAACCTTCATAACTCCCAGGTTGTCTCTTTCTTTCACTTGTTTACTTACTTAAGCCTCGTGATTACTTGGGATATATATTGGTGCATTAGTTTGTTAAGTAAGTGTCAGGGAGAAAGAACCCTTGTAGGAAAATAGTTTAGCTTTTCGTTTAGTAAGTAGCCTTTCCATTCAATAATTTCTCCCTTTTGAGTTCTATCTCTTGCCCTCCTGTTGTTGTGTTGAATTATCCTTTGTGCTTCCTTCCCTTATGCCTTATCTTTTCTTGTTTACCATTGAGGACAATGTGTGATTTAAGTGTGGGGGAGATGTTTCCCTATCTATCTTTTGTATTGCCGACCTGTTGATGTTTTGTTAATACATGTGTTAGCCAATCTTGCATTCTGTTGGTAAAAACTTGGTAAATTTAAAATTTTTTGTCATTCTGCTGTTCCTCGCTGCGGCGACAGGTTACATGCCGCGACGAGGCTAACCATTTTGCATGCACATCGCGACGTGCACGCAGCTTCACGTCGCGACATTCGCACGTCGCAGCGCACAATGCTGCACGTCGCGACGTCCCACTTTTTCACAGAAATGACATTTTTTTGCTTAACTGTTCTACTCAATTCAACCTTTACCCACACTAGCCTTTGGTAACTGCTATTTCCAAAGATTTTATAAGTTTCAAAATGGTGCTTGAGTTTATGAAAATACCTTCCATTCTTTTAACGATAGTCGGAGTTGGCAGAATTTTATTTTCAATGTTTTCAATACATAGTTAATGGAGGCATGCTAATAAAGTGGCACTTTAAGTTTTTGAGACTTGAGATTGTTCATTGAGATAATACCCTTGTTGGAAGGATATTTGGGCCTAATTTCTTTTCTTCAATCTTTGTGTGCATCTGCTTATTTCATACTTCTCTAGAACTTGTTTCAATTCTTACTCGAAGCTTGATGGACTAGATTTTGTTGATGTGATAGGCGTTCCTTCTTGACCCTTTTCCCAAACACGGTCCCTTAAACACTTATCCTTGCTAGCCCGTTCGTAGTATTATGTATGAGCACTTGTAAACATTTCATATGATGTCATTAGTTTAATTTGCATTCCTTTTCCAAAACAAAAATAAAAACAAAAGAAGAAAAAAAAGAAAGAAAGAAAAAAGAGAAGAAAAAAAAGAGCAACAGAAAAGTGTGCTCCAAAAAGGAAAAAAAAACAGAAAAAAGGAGAAAAAAGAGAGTCATTATTAGTTCAACTGTTGACATCCATTCATAATTTTAGTGCATGTGTTCATAGATTTTCTTTCGTTCATTCCATCCATACATCTAGCCCTCCACACATTACAACCCTGAAAAGTCCTCTTGATCTTCAAAATCATAGTTCTTGTAGTGGAGAAATAGAGCTGATACAAGCTTATGGTAGAGTATGGATTAAGCAGATTGAGAGTGACAATATCCCTAAACACAAGTGAGGTGAGAGCAAACACTTTATCTTGAGTGACATCTCTTTTGTCCAATCTCTTGGATTAAATTCTTTTAGTGGTTGTTTTATTAGCACTCTTTCAATCGGCTTTGATTGAATTCTGAGAAAGTGTTTTGTGTCAATTTCTTATTATTGTTTTGAGCATGGGTGGATTTTTCTTTTACACTTGTATCTTTTTGACTCTTATAAACTTTGTCCAGGAGTGCAAAGGTTTAAGTGTGGGGGAATTTGATTGAGCCCAAGTTTAATATATAATTGGCTACACTTTCATGGTTGTTAATGCACTTTTTGACTCTTAATTCATGATTTTTGTGTTTAAATTAGTCTCTTACGGTGAGCTTATGTTTTATGCAATTTGCTAGTAAAATTGTACAAACTGACATTAATTACATTATAATTTTTCTAAGAACAATTGATACTGCAAATTGTTATTTTATATTGTAGGAGAAAATGAGTCAAAAAGGATCAGAAGAGTCAACACGACATGAAGTCCTTAAGGCACGTCGCGGCGTGAACGGAGAAATGTAATTCCCACATCGCGGCGAGCAAGCTAGATCGTACGTCGCGACGTCAACAAATCAACATGTCACGGCGAGCAAACCAGAGAACACGTCGCGGTGAGAATTAATTCGCACGCCGCGACATCCAGACGGGTATTCGGACTTTAAATGAAAAAATCACTCACTTTAATGACCCGACCCGTGAACCATCCCTTAAATATTGCTGAATTAGGTTAGAACGGGCATGATCTATTTGGGCAATCGACATTTGGGGAGAAAAGAGGAGATCGAAGAGCGAGAGAGAAGAGGAGGAAACAACATCGTCCACCACCCAAAGTTCCCTTCGGGGTTCCCTGGGGATAACTTCTGCATTAGTTTTTATCTTCTATTTTTACCGTCGCCGTCCACCATGGATATCTTGGAATCGTTGCGAGTTGTGAGGCTTCGGTTGCTATCGTGGCTTGGCATTTCTTTCTGTTGAAGATGCGATGATGGTGGAGTTCACCGAGCTTCCAAGGGGAGTAGCTTAATCTATAGTTTAGCTATGATTTATAAATTCCTAGGTCTAGGGTTTGTAATTTGTAGTGAAGCTATTTGATTATAGTTAATTGTTGGACATTTAATGTGTTGTTTAGATTGGTAGTTTACATTGTCACATTTAACTACATTGTTATGAACAGCCGAGTTGGGGTTTATTACTTTGTAGTTAGATTAGCTTAATTAGAGTTTAATTAAGCGTTGAACAATGTAAGGTGTGTGGATTTGTTTATGTAGAATTCTGTGTTTAAATATATGAAGTCTCATATATGTCAACTTGTGATCTTGTCGATTCTCTTTTATCTGCCTAGTTGTGTTTGATATTGAGTTGATGCTAGATTTCATTTGACCCATTGCATTGACAAATCCACCGCACACACTAAGATGCTTTTAACAAGGTTTTAAGCAATGGAGTTCATTGATTAAAGCCTTGGACTTAAAGAATCCTTTAAGGTTACGAGGCTCAAGAGCACTCAATGGGGTCTTGAGAAATGGAGTCGAGTGACAGAGTCCATTAATTAAGACCACGGACTTAAAGATAGTTTTTAAGGTTTATCATTCAAACTTAGTGATTTCTAATCCCACCGCATTTTTTTAAGATGAGCTTAACGGGATCTTGAGCAATGGAGTTCATTGATCAAGATCCTGGACTTAAAGAGTCCTTTAAGGTTCTAAGGCTCAAGAGCACTCAATGGGGTCTTGAGAAATGGAGTCGAGAGTGACAGGAGTCCATTAATTAAGACCCTAAACTTAAGGTGAGTTCTTTAAGGTTTACCATTCACACTTAGTTTTGAACTGTGATAGCCAAAGCTCGTTTTCAAGAGGATTTTATCACTTGTTTTAGTATTTTCTTTTTCTATTTTCAAAAATCCAAAAATACTTTTTACATGCTTTTTAGTGTAGTTAATATTTTCAAACAAAACCCCCCCTTTTCCTTACTGATTTCGCTTGCATTTTATGACATATAGGCACTTAGGTCCATTTCATGAGGTTCCGATTAAGTGAGACGACCCGAGGTTGCATCCTATACTGCAATATTGGAATTTATTATTTTTGATCGGTTTCCAAGGATCGATCTTTAGGTCGAATCGACAGAGCCGCGATCAATGGTACATGTCAACCTTTGATTAATCATAGTTTCTTGATCCCCAAGTTGACTGATTATAACAAATGACATTGATGACTCTTCATCAATTCATTTGAGCACGACCATGTATTTTTTCAGTCACACTTGTCAAGAGGCCCAAATGATATCTCTCTCATTTAAGAGAGGTACAAATCTCATCTACGTTATTCACATTCCTTCGCATGATTCATTTGATGTCCAAGATAAGACTACTTGTTATTCGGTTAAAAATAACTTAGTCTAATATCAAAACACCGAATTCCTCATGTAGGGAACCATGATGACTTTAGGTCAAAGGACTAAAGTCAAATCATATTAAGAATCACTAATGACATGAAACCATGTAGTATTCTTAATGTGGGTCGGTCCAATATATGTTCTCTAACATATATCTATGTTTTTAATTTGATATCTCATATCCATGATCAATAAAACATGATCATCAATCAAAACACATACTAGTCTTAATTCATTATTGTTCCACCAATAATGATCGACCAGGGATAGTCTAGAATAGTGTTATAACGCTTATGGTTTTACTATCAAGTCACATACTTGATGACATAAGTCTAATATCATTCATGGAATGTAAATTACATTACATAAACGAAATACATGCATATATGAAAGGAATACCTCATAATATATTATTAACAAGTCATAATGTTAATATATGAATCACAAATATCCATTAGCCTAGGGCACACTACTAACATATATATTCTTCACAAATCGAGAAAGAAACCACTTGTCGTATTAGATATAACCATGGTTTTGAAACCCAGATCGAATCGGCCGGTTCGACCAGTTGCCGGTTGGCTATCCGATTCGGGTTACCCTTAAAAATCAGTTTTTAATTGAACCAGTACGAATCGGACAATTGAACGGTTAAACCGGAATTGGTTGAACCGGTTCGATCACTGGTTCAATGACACAATTTTAATATACATACATACATATATATATATATATATATCTCACAGTCTCACTCATCGGTAGCTTCTAAAACTACAATAGTTCATTAGGGACAACTGAGTCTTGGGCTACTGCTTTTTTGATGGATTGTTTCTTCATTTTGGCACAAGATCTCCGAATGCTTCTGGTTCAGTTGCCGTCCTAGAAAAAGTTTGAGACTTTTCTATGTCGCCGTCCTCTTAACTTGAGTGTTGTAAGCAGATCTTGGGTGTTGCCGATCTTGGGTGTTGTAAGTAGACTGTCGTCCTCTTGAAATTATCGGTCATTCCTGTCATAAATTTACCTTTCTTATACATGTCCTCTTGAGTGATACTGATTTAGCTAATTTGTGAACTTTGTATATTTAACAATGGGAATATAAAAGAATGCATGTATATTGTTTGATGAAATGCCCCACCCTTTTAATGCATGAACTGAAAGATAAGGCATATATGGCAACACATAGGTGTATAATTCATTGACATTCTGAGGGATCTTTGAATGCCGCTTATCTGAGGCGTGAAGGTTTGTTTGTGTACTGTGATAGACTGATAGTGTTACAAATTTGATGTCATTTTGACAATTTTCTTGTTTTCTACGAGGTCTTTATTTTATAATAGCTTTATTTCAACAATAGTAACATTTAAAATATTTTATAGAAGCCATCTACAAGAATTATATTATAAACTCACCTCTTCTATAAATTATTAACCTCTTTATATGTTAAACATTCCACCATATTCTAATCGTTCATGACAAATGAACAATTTTATTAATAATCTTTGTAAGAATGAACAACAAGATTATTTACAAATTAAAAATACAATATTTTATCAAAATCTTTTTTGACACATTTAACGTTGAACATAAAATTTTTCTTATTTAAATAATTTGTACAATTTTTGCATTTACTCTTCATTCCTGAAGATTTATTAATCAGTTACATATGATACATGGGAGAGTAATTAAATAAGGAAGATTTATTGTTTAGTAACTTATATATAACAATTCTCTTTCTATAAAGTACTTTGACACACACTTTTACCATATTGATAATGCATCAATCGCCATTAAGTAAAGGCTGTTTATGCATTATCATGCTTCCAAGGTTTTACCTTCTAGCATCTGAGCTTAGGAACCTTGCACTTTTTACAAAGTTCAACAGCCTTATCAAAAATCTTCTTATTCACTGATACTCTTTTCGTTGGAAATAAACTTCCAACCTTTTCTTTGAACACCAATACTTGTTCTCTTGGTGCATTACTGAATGATTGCATATCCTGAACCATCTTTGTTTTTATTTTGTAGTGATGGATAACAATGCTTCTTGTGCACTATCGCACACGTCATCATCCACTAATCAAAGTTGAAGAAATCACTACATTTCGGGCGCGCCAAAAAGGTTTCGTGCAATCATTAGCTATAAACAATGGAAAAACTACTCAGCCTGGTATGTATTTTTATTGCTTTTTACTTGATTATTTATGTTCTTGTTTGGTTATAAACTTATAATAAACTCTTAATATTAATTATATTTATTAAATGATGTAAAATTTTATTTAGATGAATGATGGAGGTGTTTTGGCCACGATGAGCCGCATTTGCAATAGATTGTCGTTAAGATATTGAGTCAAACTTCATCTTCATCGGGGTGTGAACGGAATTGGAGTGTATTTGAGATGATTCATAGTAAGAGGAGGAATCGATTGGAATATCAAAGACTTAATGATCTTGTGTTTGTTTATTACAATTTGAGGTTGTAGCATCGGTCAGATTTCTTCACTTGTCAATAAGTTAGTACTTTATATTATTATCATAAACTAAAATCTTTCATTATTTATAGTGGCAAACAAATGAAGAGACCATATGATCCAATTGATTATGAAAGCATTGACAAAGTGGAATTTTGGGTGGTTGATGAGGATTTGAGTGGAGAGCTTGATGCTGATGAGATAGAAGATATGCTTGAAGAAGAATTATCTAATGAAAATTTGCAGCCATCTCGAGGTTATAAAAGAAACTACTTAATTTTTAATTGTAATATTATCTACCTGTTTGTTATTTCACATTATGTAATTGCACTCTTTTTGTTTAGGTGATGAAGAAGACACAAATAGGATCAGTGATCACATTGATTTAACAACTTTTGCTGCTGGAACCTCGAGTTCCAATGATGGTGAAGTTGCTCGTATCTTAAGGCAATAGGAATAACCTCATTGATGAAGATGAAGATTTTTTATGTGACTTTATTAAAATACTTGATGGTGGATTGTTATCATTTAGTAGATTTACAATATTAATATTGAATTGTTGAATTATTGATGAATGAGATTGAATTTGAGTTTGTGCAATTGAATTTGAGATTGAGTTTGATAATCAAAATCAAATCAACATTTAAACCTAATTGTACAATTGACAATCAAATGTGAAATTAATAATGAAATGTAAAATTGTAAAATTGATAATCAAAATTAGTAAAATTGAAAAAGCTTAAATCATTAATTGACACATTCTTAATATTTGTTAAATGGTAGTTCATTTTAATATTTGGGTATTGAATTTTGGTAAATAATTAGTTAAGTATAAAATTATGGAATTAGAAATTAATAATAATTTGATTGTATTTAATAATGATAGTATTTGCTTATTTGAATATTAGTTTTAGCTAGGTAAATAATTAATTGATTGTAAAAGTTAAAAGATGTTGAACTTTAATAGAATGGTAATATATATATGCAGGAATCATAAATATTTAAAATTGATAATGTTATCAAATTGTGATTTGTGAATATGTTGTATACTTGTAGATTCCAATTTATACTTATAGTTATTAATGTCGATTAAAATTAAAAAACATCATATATATTTAAGAACGAAATATAAAATGGTGTATATAATATGATGGTTTGTTAGAAATAAAATTATGAATGCTTTGTGTTAATTAAGATTGGAAATTGTTGGATATTGAATGGAATTATGATTGTTTTGTAATTGTTATGATTGGAAATTGTTGGAAATAGAATGGAATGGAAATATAATGATGATTGTTTTGTAATTGTTAGGATTGGAAATGGTTGGAAATGTAATGGAATGATGATTGTTTTGTAATTGCTAGGATTGGAAATGGTTGGAAATGGTTGGAAATGGAAATAGAATTATGATTGTTTTGTAATTGCTATTCTTTTTGTAATATTTATTATTCTTTTTATCGTATGTTTTGAATCTTTTGATATAAATATATAATATTATTTATTAAAATGATGAAATTATATTATTGTAATATTTTAAATACTTTGTATTATTTTAATTTGATGTGTACGATGATGATTGCTTTGTTTATATTAATTGTGGTTATTATTTATATGTAAATTATTTAAAATTATTGTTATTGACTTATTTCATATTAATTGTCATAATAATAATAATAATAATAATAATAATAATAATAATGTAATAATAATATTATTATAAATCCATAAATAAATAATTACATAAATAACAGTTAATAATAATATCGAATTTAATAATGTTATGAATAATAATAGACATTTTATTTCAAATAATACATTTATTTATCATAAGTAATATCTTGAACTACAAACCTAATCATAATAATCACATAAATAAAATAATTACCATTTATAAATTTAAAAATATTAAGAAGGAAATTTCTTTATTAATATAAATAAATAAAAGTATAAAAAAGCCTCATGAGCAATTGAAAGCTCGCGAGGCTGGCTTTTATACTTTTCTTTATTTATATTTTATATTAATAAAGTCAATTTCCTTCTTAATATTTTTAAATTTATAAATAGTAATTATTTTATTTATGTGATTATTATGATTAGGTTTGTAGTTCAAGATATTACTTATGATAAATAAATGTATTATTTGAAATAAAATGCCTACTTATTTTCAAAATAAATAATTTAAAATTATTATTTATAAACTAATATTTATTTTATATATTTTAATTATTAAATCAAAATTTATTTGAAATTTATATATTTTAAAATATATTTTAAATTTAATTATATTTATTTATAATTATTAAATTAATTTTATATATTAAATTAAAATTGTGATTACGTCTAATTAAATATAAAATGAAATGTCATTAAAATAATGAAATTGTGTTATTGTAATATTTTAAATACTTTATATTATTCTTAATTTGATGTGTGTATGATGATGATTGTTTTTGTTTATTTTAATTGTGGTTATTATTTATATGTAAAATATTTTAAAAATATTGCTATTGACTTATTTCATATTAATTGTCATTATTATTTATTATTAAGATTTTTGAAAGCGTGGTTGATGTAAGCAATCTAAGAAAGTAAAGTATCTGATCTGTTATCTGATATATCGATATACGAACTATTTTGCAATTTTTAAAATTTTAGGAATTATTTAATAAATTTAAAAATTACTCAAAGCGAAGTATCCGATATCTACCAATATCGATATAGTTCCGTTTCAAAACCTAATCCGATATCAAACTCGATACAGTATTCATAACTTTTGCGTTGGTTGATGTAATTATTTTGACATCTAATCATAATATTTTAATTATTATTTCAGAACAATTATATAATTGATGGTTGAAAATTTTATTTATATTATTTGGTATATTTTTTTTATTTTTTTATTTACTAATATTATATATAATTAAATATAATTATTACGTATTTATGACACCGATTTAACCCATGGTCAAACCAGTGATCTGTAAAATTTTTGGTTTGACATCGATACGAGTTTCAAAAGATTAGATATAAAATAACATTTATTTATTCATAAGACACCACATCATTAGTAGCATTTAATACAAAGTTCATCAATACGCCTGCACTCGACCGTCAAACACACAGCACTCGTACGCACAAACACACACACAGGGACACTACACAGTATACACACAGAGAAAGAGAGAGAGAGGTCAGAACGCAGGCCTAGGGCTTAATTAAATACCTCAGCCAGAACCAGAGATTTCAATAACTCTAACATTAGGGCTCCTCATGCCCTCCTTAGGAATAATGAGGGTTAGCACGCCATTGACCATAGATGCCGTGGCTTCTTCCCTTTTAGCATTTTCAGGCAACTTGAACTTGCTCATGAACTTGCCGTCATCTGTGCTAATTTGAAGCATATTGTCATCATCTATGTAAACCAGCACATCTTCCCTGTTGGATGAAGGAAATACAGCTCTAAACACATGGGCGTTGGGGGTTTCTCTCCAGTTGACTTGGGTTTCAAGAGAGGGGAAAATTGAGGGAAAGTGTGTGGAGATTATGGAAGGTAAAGGGAAGCCTTGAAATGGGTCCCAGAGATCAAGAGACAGTAAATCTTCTGAATCCCACAAGTCCAGAGACGAAGGTTTTCCAATTCTCTGGTCACCCACTGGAACTATGGACATTTCTAACTTTTGATTATCATACAACTGACAGGATGAACAAGAAGAAGCTAGAAGATGGAAATTGGGAAAGTTACTTATGGCAGTGCCTTGCTTCTGGAAACTGCGTGGCAGTAGGCTGGGTTTTGAAGATGCAGACTTGGTAAGAACTTGGCCCGGTTAAACATTCAATGGGCCTGGGAGAAAATTCCTTTGTTATGTGCCATGACCCCTCTACGTAGGCTTGAGTGTTGACTATTGAAAAGCATGGCGTTGTTCTAGAACCGTAAACAGAAAATGAGTCCAAGTATGACTAGAAACGAACAAATATTTCTTTTGTTCTAAGAGATAGTCATACCTTTTGTTAATAAAATCCATGAATTTATTAATATGGTCATTATGAACTCTTATGAGTCAAATTTTGGGGCAATAATTTACAGGGATTTTATCTATAAAAACTCAAGTGTTGGACCAATTGAAATACTAGAATGTAATTTTAATGATAATAATAGATGTTAATTTCATATTTTTAAAACCAAATGTGTCATTTGTCCTTCATCATTTCACAATAAGTATAAAAAAGTCTTTATTATTATCTTTGGTATCACTATGCACTCTAATGTTACCAAAATAGTGCTTGTTGCATCTTTGACAACGTACAAAAGTGGCAACATAGATAATAATAGAGGCTTATTTAGATATTTTATGGAATGCTAAAGTAAAACTTGCACATTTAGTTAATATTTAAAAAAATTATTTTTATCTGGTGGTTCCAAATTACTTAGTTGTGACATCTTATAAGCTAAAGTGTAATGTGATAATCATAGACAATGATAGGAACTAATTTAGGTATTTTGGGAAATTAATGAGGACAATTTGCGCCTTTTGGCTATTTTTAATGATCAAAGACACAAATCCTTGTTTAAGATTTCATAAAAGGTTTAATATAACATACCACTCCAGTAAAGCATATGCCTGACATATTGAAGGATATTCAGAAACATACTCTACAACAGGGCATGTTAAGATGGTCACATTTCCAAAATTTTAAGGTATGACATATCAACTCATTACACATTTTAATCATTTCAAATCAAAAGCATTTTAAATCTTCATTTTGAATCATTTCATTCACAATCATATTCAATCGCAATCATTTTGTCGCATTTCAATTGCATACATATACAGTCTCGAATGTCATTTCATTTCTAAAATTCACATGTACATTATACAACAATTGAGAGATATAATTCTTGGTAATAGGTACAATTGATCCCGACACTGACCCATGTCCAAATGCAGAAGCTACTTCAACTAGACTAGCTAGACCTCCTATGAACTTGAAAATCAACATTTGCAAATTTGATGAGTTTTGCAAACTCAGTGAGTGAACCATTATCGATATGATTACTCAAAACAGAACACAGATATCACAAGTATTTAACCAAATTCACAAGTATTTCATATTATTCAACTTTGTATACCACATCATTCAGAATCAAATCCTATATATCGCATCATTCAGTATTGATTACCTATTGATTGAGGCCAAGTTTATTATATAAATTGGTGACACTTTCATGGCTTTTACTATACTTTTTGACTCCTAATTCTTGATTTTGCGCTTAAATTAACCCTTGGGTGTGCACTTTTATTTTATGCAATTTGATAGTAAAAATTATTACAAATTGTTATTAATTGCATTACTTAATTTTTTTGAGAACAATTGATACTGCAAATTGCTATTGTTGATTGTAGAAACCTTAAGAAAAAGGGAGTCAATTTGCTGAATTGAAGTCAACAGGAGATAAGCGCTACAGGGAAACTTTGCCGAGGCAAAGATTCTGTCGCCGCGGCGAAGCATTAAGAAATATAGGCTGAACTTTCGGGAAAAGTTCGCCGACAAAGATTAATTCGTACGCCACGACGAAGGAACCGAAAAAGTTCACACGAAGAATCTAGGCTAAGTTTTTAGGAAAAGTTCGTCGCGGTGAAGATTAATTCTTACGCCGTGGCGAGGGACCCAAAATACACGCAAAACCTTTCGAAAAAAGTACGCCACAGAGAACGTAGCTGTCATCACGGTGAAACGTCGAAAACTCAAACATTTTTTTGAAAAGCTCTCTCACTGTCTAACCCGACCCATCGACCTAACGTTTAAAAACCTGCCAAATTAGGTTAAGAGTAGTTTTTTGGGGAGAAGAGCCGACACTTCTGATACTACCTCTCATCTCTCTCTCTCACCCTTCGTCCATCAATCTTCTTTATTTTTCATCATTGTCTTCATCTCCTACTGCTTCCATGGGTGCTATCGGTGTGTCTACAGTTGTGAGTACTCCCGAAGTGATTCTTGGCTAAGCACCATTTCCTCTTGAAGATGTAGTAATTGCTTGAGTTCAATGGGCTTCATAGGGGAGTAGTTCATTTATGTTTAACTACATTGTTATGAACTCCTGAGTTAGGATTTATGCTTTGTAGTTGGATTTTCCTAATTATAGTTTAATCAAGTATTGAACAATGTATTGTGTTATAGATATGTTGATGTAGAACTTGGAGCTTTAATATATGAAGTCTCATATATGTATTTTTTGTGATTTTGTTAATTCTCTTTTATCTGCATAGTTGTGTTTGATATTGAGATGATGCTTGATCCCAATTGACCACTTGCATTAGCTTACCCATTACACACACTAAGATGCATTCAACAAGGTTTTAAGAAATGAAGTTCATTGATTAAAACCTTGGACTTAAAGAGTTCTTTAAGGTTTATCATTTGAAAACTTAGTGACTTTCACTCCCAAAAAGATTTGTTTGGAACTATGATAACCAAAGCTCATTTTCAAGAGGATTTTATCAATTTGCTCATCGTTTGAATTTTCACTTTTCATTTCACAAAAATCCAAAAATAGCTTTTATATACTTTTCTTTCATTTAGTTCAATGTAATTAGTTTTATCAAAAAAAATCCAAAACCCCCTTTTTATCAATTTAGTTGCATTTCTTGACAATTAGGCTAGCTTAGACCATTTGTGCTAGGTTTCAATTAAGTGAGATGACCCGAGCTTGCATTATATATTGTAATCCTTGGAATTAAATTTTTGATTCGGTTTCCAAGGGAGTCACCCAAAGACTAACAAGCATCAGCTGATCAAAATGTAGTCGTTGTCAGGGAACCAAACAATTGGTTTTCTTTAGGTTAGCCGTTGTCATCTTTGTTTGTTATTGATAATAGGAACCTTTTCCTTTAGATCTCATTTTGGATAGTTTAATTCCATACTTGTCCATAGTATAGTTTTTGATTTTTCTTTACATAGCATACATTTTGAAAACCCAAACAAGAGCATACTTTCATAGTTGGATTTTTCATACTTAGCATCTTTCATACATACCCATCTTCATACATACTTTTGCACTCCATACACTCACATCCTTAACATCTCACCTTTTATTTGACTTTGTGTGTTTGTGAGTAAATTTTGTTACAATTTCTTTCATTTGACTTGTTTTTGTGCATGCCTCGGAGAGCTAGACTTGTTCCTTTCCAACCTGAAATCGAAAGATGTCTAATGGAAATTAGAAAAGAGAGGAAAGAACAAGAGAGAAGTCAGGTAGTTGTGGAAGAAGAGTCGAATCAACCAACTAGTGAGAGTGAGTTCAAAGAAAGAGTGATCATGGCTAAGAACCTAGCTTTTATACAAATCCTCATTTTCATGCTAACCAACCTAGAAACGGTGATAATGGAGGAAATGGAGAGCATGAGAGAGTTGGAGAGAACAATGGGAATCAGAGAAGGAGAACCATTAGGGAAGCAACAACTTTTGATGTGAATTATGATCCATTTAATGCTGCTTGTCCTAATTTTGATGTTAATTTTGAAGTGAAAGGATTACTTATTAATTCTCTTCCTAAATTTCATGGTTTGGCAGGAGAGGATCCTTACATGCACCTACAATCCTTGTCTATGATCTGTCAGAGCATGAAGCCAGTGGGAGCTTCATTAGATCAAGTTCTATGGAAGGTTTTTTATTTATCCCTAGAAGGAAAAGCACGGGAGTGGTACATGAGCCTCCCAAGGCATGTGGCGAATGCCTACCATAGCTGGGCCAATTTGAGGAAAGCTTTCTTGAAGAAGTATTTTCCAACTTCTAGGATTTCATCGATGAGGAAGGAGATTTATTCAGCAAGGCAAGATTATGATGAGTCCCTTTATGATTATTGGAATCGTTTCCAAGATTTACTGCCCAGATGCCCCCATCACCAGATACCTGATGAGCAGTTAGTGCAGTACTTTTATGATGGGTTGCAAAGCCAAGACAAAGGTATGTTGGATGCGGCATCAGGAGGTTCTATGATTGATCTTACAGCTTCGGAAGCATTGGATTTGATCAAGAAGATGACTCTGAATCATCAACAGTATAGTGTGAGAGATACCAGAGGAGTACATGAGCTGGGAGCTTCAATAGCCCATGTAAAAAGAATGGAGAGTCTAGAGTCTAAGGTTGACTCATTGGAGAACAGAATCACTTCACAGTTGTCTTTCATCACTTCAGAATTGAAGAACATGAATGTGCATCGACCATCATCTTCTATGGATCTTACTGCATCCAGTTGTGAAACTTGTGGGTCGGTAATGTACATAACTAATATTTGCCCTGATCGACATGAGGAGGTGTCCGCAGTGTATCCGAGAAGAATAAATCAGAAATAGGATACCTGCTCTAACACTTACAATGAGGGTTGGAAGGCCAATCCTATATTTAGTTGAAGGAATGAAGAGGGCAGAGCTCAAAACAAATTTCAACAAGAAGGAGGAGCTGGTACTTCCACTAACCAGTTCCCCATTCAACAACAAGCTCTGACTGTCCCAAACAAAGAGGACACCAATCAATTGTTATAA
The DNA here is from genome assembly GCA_029891385.1 of Erythroxylum novogranatense. Taxonomy (NCBI): domain Eukaryota; kingdom Viridiplantae; phylum Streptophyta; class Magnoliopsida; order Malpighiales; family Erythroxylaceae; genus Erythroxylum; species Erythroxylum novogranatense. Next base: position 65,426,942 of record CM057234.1, on the reverse strand, counting down.
AATATGATGACTTTGATGAAGGAAGAGAGGAATTCTAACACTAATCAATTCAATGCCATTGCTTCTCTGATTCAGCTAGATTCTTCAAAGAATGCTGCTCGGTTCAATGCGTTGGAAAAGAGAATGGAGCAATGGGAGACAAAAGCGGAGAACATCAACTCTTTTGTCACTCAATTGTCTAATAACATGAGTGAGAACCAAGCAAGAAGCAGTGGAACCATTCCTTCAAATACTGTGATGAACCCAAAAAGTTTAAATGCAATTGCTCTCCGAAGTGGAAAACAAGTAAGGTTTAATCATAAGGAGGACGAAGAATGTGATGAGGAGATTGATAGTGGAGAATTTTCTTTACCAAAGAACAACATCAATAATTCTAAAAGCTCCAAGGAAAAAGCACTTTTGAATGAAAGGAAGTCTGAATCAAAGAACAAATGAGCTACTTCAGAAAGTTCAAAGGAAAAAGCACCAACACATGAGCATGGGGAATCAAGCAAGCATGGAGCCGATGAAGCCAAAAGTAAGGAGGTAAATCTTCAAGACCTTCCTTTTTCAAATTAATATTTAATGAGCAAGCGTATGACTGAAATTAAGCATGAAAAAGATATAATTAATCTATTTGGAAAAGTGGAAGTCAACGTTCCTTTGCTTGATTTAGTGAAAAGAGTTCCAGCCTATACTAAGTATCTTAAGGACTTGTGCACAAACAACAGAAAGTTTAGGCCCAATGAGAGAGTCAAAGTGAGCTCAAATGTGTCAGCCCTTTTTAAACCTCAAATACCTGTAAAGTGTCAGGACCCTGGATCTTTCACTATTCCTTGCACAATTGGGAAAGTTACCGTAGGAAGAGCCTTGTTAGATCTAGGGGCAACAATTAATGTGATGCCTAAGTCTATTTATCAATCCTTAGAAGTAAAAAGTCTCAAGCCCACATCTGTTGTGTTACAATTGGCTGATAGATCATTTAGGCATCCAGTGGGGATTATTGAAGACATCCTGGTCCAGGTAAAAGGTTTGGTATTTCCAGCTAATTTTTATATGCTTGATATGTCTTCTAAAGTCGTGCAGGACACTTCTTTAATTCTAGGGCGACCATTCTTGAGGACTGTCAGCACCATGATCAGCATGAGGGAAGGTAAGATCACCATAGAGGTGGGGGATCAACAGATTAGCTTTAATAAGTATGAAGCTATGAAACACCCCCATGAGGACTATTCACTCCTAGGAGTGAACATGTTGGACCCCTAATTTTTTTTAATGATGATATTAAGCATGAATTGTGGTAAATATGTGTTTATGCCTTAGTTTGATTAATTTTGGAGTATTAATGGATAATTGAGGTGTATTTGCGTTTAATGTGGTTTTGATGAGAATTATAGGGTAAATATGTTTGAGGGCATTTTGGGAAGATTGCTTAAGGTGGAGTGATATAAGCTTGTCAAGAAGGGGTGGTTTGGTCTTTTCCTTCCCTTGAGACTTAAAAGACTTAGAAGAAATTAGAAAGAAAGGAAAAAAGGAGGAAAGAAAGAAAAGAGAAGAAGAAAAGAAGGAGAGTGCCGTCGTGAAGGAGGAAGAGAGGAGAAGAGAGATTTCGACCATTGAAGAGTTTCGGCACTTAACGTGATTTTCGGGTAAGTTCTGCTTGTATTAAGCTTGTTATGGTTAGATTTAAACTTAGAAGATTGGAGAATGTAGAGAATCGGTGGTTTTAGGATTTTAGGGTGAAAATGGTTAGATTTCTTGAGTTGTTGGATTTGTGATTGATTTTGAGTTGCTGATAGGTTAGAAATGTAGTTTGAGACTTGATCTAAGGCTTAGGTGTGTTGCATTTGAGTTTGGGAAAAGATTGAAGTTGGAAAATCTGGAAATCGGGTTTCGGAGTCGTTCTCCAGACCCGCACGTCGCGACGTGCGTATGAACACGTCGCGACGTGCGAGAAAGGGAAGCAACGTCGCGACGAATTAACGTTTATTCGCCACGACGTGCGAGAGGGGCGACGTAGCGACGTGCGAAGAGGTATTCGTCGCGACGTGCGAAGAAGTGTTCGCCGCGATGAGCCCCTTGTTGTCTGAAAGTGAAAATTTTGACATTTTTGGGCATATCTTTTGGTGTTGATGTCCAATTGAGGTGATTTTAGATTCGTTGTGAAGTAGAAAGAAAGGGCTACAAGTTGTATGAAGAAGGGAAGTTCGGAATTAGCCTGTAAGGGTTCAGGAATTTAGATGGAAGTCGGATGGAGACTTTTAGTGCTTTACTTTTGATTGTCACGCCTTATGGAATATTTACTTTGGATACTGATTTAATGAGAACTTGGTTTATTATAGGAAACCAAGCCGACCTGACCCAATCGCAAGAGGAAGGACACTAGTGAGTCGGATACTCGAGTGATATTAGGTGGGTAATATGTTTATGGTTATTGTGTGTATGAGCAAATTGCCTTATGTATGCTTGCTTGCATTATGTGACCTTGCTTGTGTTGAATTATATGAGAAATATTGAATTTGCATTATGACTATGATTATGCATGGCTTGATAGGCCTTATGGCATTTTGCAAAAATGAAAAGAATAAGAATTTTGAAAGCTTTGATAAAATGCTTTGAGCATGAAACGAATGGATTATGTGTTTTGTTTGGGTAAGAGAGTTACGGATGGAGTCACGTGCACGTTGACATAAAGCCTTCTCCCGGCTGCCCGCTTGAGGCAACGAGATCCTTGAGAAATCGGACTCGGATAGTTTAGGGATTTAACTTCGATTTATCCGGATCGTTTTACGGAACTCTCGAACCAATTGTTTGTGCATACACGATTGATTTGTTGAGCATGACATATGTTAAATCGTTATATTGTGTAATCATATGGCATGAATTGTGATGCGACGATTGTATCGTGCTGGATTGATGATTTGTTATATGCTTGTATAAATATATATGCTTGATTGTGTGGCTCGTTGCCAATGGCTATAAACGTATATGCCACTGAGCTTCGTAGCTCACCCCATTACTCTCCCCTCCTCAGGTGCAGATCGAGACGATTGTCGAACTTGTAAGGCATCAGAAACTTCAAGCTAGTTAGGAGCCTTGTATTAAGTTAGTACTTTGGTTAGCCCGCCAGCATTTCATCATGGAACATACTCATGTATTTTGGACTTAAATTCTATTTTTTATTATGCTATATCTGAGAATAGTTGATGCATTTCCTTTGGATTGTTATGATATGAAGCCCCTTGCTTTATGGGGTGTTTAATTATGTTTCAATGTGTGCGAAATTGCATGTATGAGTATATGTGTGAATCGAATTGTGTATCTGTATGGATGTTGGGATCGAGTCCGAAGTTATGGGGTGCCATCGCCGGCGCAACCTGAGGGGCCGCCTCGGGAATGGGGATCCGGGGCCTGGGCCCAACAGAACATGTTGGATGTGGTGGTTGATGATGCATGCATTAAGTTTGAACGGACAATGAACCCATTGACTGATGATTCCTTGGAGAAAGTGTTTTCTGCTGATGTTTCAGGTGAGCTATGGAGTGAGGATGATAGCATGGAACTGGAAAGTGGTCGAGTAATCCCGTCACAGTATGGCTATGAGCAAAACATCCCACAGGAGCTGAAGGACCCACCTTGAGGAACAGGTTGTTTCTCTTCTTTCACTTACAATGTACTCCTGCATATTGATTGAAGATGAGATGACATTGTTATGTATGAGTATATTGGCTAAGTGTGGGGGAGGAACTTAATCAGTAGGAATAGGTTTAGTTTTTAGTAGGACTTAGGTTTAGTTGTTCTGTTGTAATAATTCATTCTCCCTTTTGAAATCTACATTTTAGTGGATACATGACACATATCTCATGATCAAGGAAATTGGTGTAGATGGTGGACTGCATGTTGTATTGAAGTGGTTAAGGACTTGTAAATGAGCTGAGTATCCCTTAGAATTTTTAATATCTTTTCTCTTTTTGTGCTTCGAGAAATCTACACCGTGGTTTGGTACTTTCACCACGATATGGATTAATTATTTCGCCGCAGCGAAGCCATCAGTCACCGCGGCACAAAGTCCTTCAAACAACTTTATTGCAGTGTGAATCAACTTTTTTTCCACGGCGAACAACGGTATGCAACCCTTGCCGCGGAGTGGATTAATTCTTTTGCTGCGGCGAATACCTTCGCCGTGGAGGAAGAGCTATCTGCGCGAATATCCCCTCATGAGATTTCTCTTTTACCCTTAATGTTCTTTTGATCTTTCATATGCCCTTAGTCTTTTTCTTCATTTCCCCTCTCCCTCCTTCTATACTTACCGACCCCTTCTTTCCTTCACCAGTCCTGGTGCGTTGTTGGTGATCGTTTCTTTCTTGCCTTTCTTCGAAAATGCCTCGACCAGAACACTCCCTGTCAATCTCCTACCTCTTCTTCTGATTTTTCCCAATCCTCCCACTCCTCCCAATCTTCCCATCCACCCCCTTCCCCCACTCCTTCTTCTCCTCCACCTGATCCCGAATATCACAACCTAGCTGAAAAGATAGTCTCTAGGCTGATCCTTAAGGAGCGTCCCTTTCCCTTGACTCCATATAATAATCCTTTCGTCTACCAACCTGTCAATTCTCAACTCACCGGATTAGTTCGCCCTAGGGATTAGGGAAATGACAAATTTGGTCATCATATTTACACCTATGCCAGCCTTCATGACACCTTGGAAATTAATTTTCGAGATGTCCTTGTCCCTACTCCTTTCACCGCCGTCGCTATCCGCTAGCATTACAACCTACCCCCCATCTCCCGCTGCCACGACGAGTAGCTTATCCACCACTACCCCTAGGATGATGTCCTGCATACCCTTTGTCCTGAGGGTGCCACATGGCATCAATTCAGAATCTCTCAATGCTATCTTAAGCGTTCTAACCTCCGCTCTGAGGCCCGTCCTTGGCTCCACCTTGTATGCAACAATATCCTTCCCACCTCCCATCTGGCGTACATCACCAAACAACAAGCCCTTTATTTGTACCTCCTTATGACTGGATGCCTGGTCGATATAGCTAATGCCATTGCCTCCGCCCTTCGTGACTCCGTTACCACCACAAAACTCACCCATTCTATCATCTTTCCTCACCTCATTACTGACATATTTTGGGCCCATAACGTTCTGAAATATCCTATTGACAGCTATTTTGACCCGGCCCCTTTGTTTCGGTATGTACACCTTCAACGACCTCGCTTATAGCCTCTTCCTCCGATTTCTCCCAATCCTCACACTCCTGCACTTGCTGAGTTGATCACTTTATAGGCACTCGCTCGCCGAGTGGATGCTCTGCAGGAGACCCTTCTCCAGGTGGCAGCCCGATAGGAGCAAGATCGTCGATATCACCGGCAAATGGACGCTTTGATTGTCACGCACCTGCATTTCTCGCTTCCTTTCGAGGAAGATGAACCCATTGACGCACCAGCACATTTGGGGTAGACCTTTCAGACGTTGCGGCGGATCACATGCGGAATTCCTTCGAGTGAATCTTTTTGTATTTTCTTTTTGTTGTCATTTTTCATTTAATTCCTTAGTTGGATGCTCAGCTCCTTTTGTACAGTCCACCTTTTTGCAACCCCTTCATCTATAAAATTCTTTTTTTCCTTTTCCTTTGTTCTTACAGTGCTTTCCATTTTCACTTTATTGCTTGATTATGTTCTTGTTCTTTATCATTGAGGACAATGTGTTATTTAAGTGTGGGGGAGCTTTTTCCATCTCATATCTCTTGTTTGTGCTCCATTTTGGCCATTTATATGTTTGTGTTTATCAATTATGCATATTGTTAAAAATCTTAAACTTGGTGATTGTGGAATTGAGTTTCTGTCATTTTTCACCGCGTGCCTTCACCGCAGCAGTGAGCGCACTTGATAAGTTCACTGCGGAAAACAATTTTTTTTTTTCCGCGGCGTCACATTGTTGCAGGATCAATTATTTTAAGAAATTTGCCTCAATTTAACAATTCTCCCTCATTCGACTCTTGTCACTTTTGTTTGTCAAAGAATTTATAAGTTTCAAAGTGATTCTTGAGTTTTTGAAAATACCTCCCATTCTTTAAATGATAGTCGGTTTTGGCTCATTTTATTTTCGATGTTTTCAACACAAAGTAAGTGAAGGCATGTTGAAAAAGTAGCACTTTATAATTTTAAGACTTGAGATTGTTCATTGAGATATTACCCTTGTTAGAAGGATATTTGAGCCTAAATTTTTCAATTCTTGTGTGTATCTGCTTATTTCATATCTCTCTAGAACTTGTTTCATTTCTTAATCAAAGCTTTATGAACTAGAATTTTTGTTAACATGATAGAGTCATTCTTTCAAAATCCTTTGACCCAAACACAATCCCATAAACACTTATCTATTTCTAGCCCCCTTAAGCCATTATTTATGAGCACATGCACGCATCTTTATATGGTGTCAATAGGTTATTTTGCATTTTCTTCTAGTTATTTCATAAAAAAATGTTCTGTATATGTGTTCTAAAAAAAAGAAGAAAGAGAGGGCAAAAGAAAGAAAAACAAGAAAAATACAAAAAATACAAAAAGCAACAAATATTTTTTTAATGTACGTGTTATATTTATGTTAAAAAAGGGGGTTATCATTTTTGTTAATATTGCCTTACTGTTGACATCTATCTTATAATTGTAGTGCATGTACTCATATTTTTTCTTCCTTCGTCCATTCCATACATTTCATCTAGTTTTCCGTGCATTATAACCCTAAAAATTCCTCTTGATTTTCAGAATTATAATTCTTGCAGTGAAGAAGTAGGACTGTTACAAGCTTATGGTAGAGAATGGACTAAACGAATTTTAGAGTGAAAATATCCCTAAACACAAGAAAGATGAGAGCAAATACCTTACCTTGAGTGAAATCTCTTTTGTTCAAGCTTTTAGATTAAATTCTTTTAGTGTTTATTTTCTTAGCACTCTTTCAATCTGCTTTGATTGATTTCAGAGAAAGTGATTTTTGCCAATTTCCTATTATTGTTTTAAGCATGGTCGAAAATTTTCTTTTGCACTTGGGTTTTTTTGACTTTTATAAACTTTGTCCAAGAATACAAAGGTCTAAGTGTGGGAGAATTTGATTGAGCCTAAGTTTATTATATAAATTGGCGACACTTTCATGGCCTTTACTATACTTTTTGACTCCTAATTCTTGATTTTGCGCTTAAATTAACCCTTGGGTGTGCACTTTTATTTTATGCAATTTGATAGTAAAAATTGTTACAAATTGGCATTAATTGCATTACTTAATTTTTCTGAGAACAATTGATACTGTAAATTGCTATTATTGATTGTAAGAACCTCAAGGAGAAGGGAGTCAATATGCTGAATTGAAGTAAATAGGAGACAAGCGCTACAGGGAAACTTCGCCGCGACAAAGTATCAAGCATCAAGAAATATAGGTTGAACTTTCGGGAAAAGTTTGCCGCGGTGAAGATTAATTCGTACGCCGCAGCGAAGGAACCAGAAAAAGTTCGCCGCGACAAAGTAGACCTATTGTTGCGGCGAAACATGACGAATCTAGGTTGAGCTTTCGAGAAAAGTTCACCGAAGATTAATTCGCACGCCGCAGTGAGGGACTCAAAATACACGCAAAACCTTTCGGGAAAAGTATGCCGCGATGAATGTGCCTATTGCCGCGATGAAACATCGAAAACCTAAACATTTTTTTGAAAGCTCTCTCACTGTGTGACTTGACCCATTGACCCAATGTTTAAAAACCTGCCAAATTAGGTTAAGAGTATTTTTTTGGGGAGAAGAGTCGACACTTCTGACACTACCTCTCATCTCTCTCTCTCACCCTTCATCCATCAATCTACTTCTTTTCATCGTTGTCTTCATCTCCTACTGCTGCCATGGGTGCTATCGGTGTGTCCACAGTTGTGAGTGTTAGAGTAGTGCTCTAAAGGCAATCGCCTTTAGCGCATTTTGTATAAATTTGTGTACAGTCTTTATGAATAAATAAAGAAATGCATATTTCATTAATTTGTTGTTCATTATTTATGAACTGATATAGATCTGTAATCAAATTAATGAAGTCCATGATATATGACATAGCATGAAGGAAATTATGATGTGATCACACTCTCGAGATTCCTATCATGTGCAATTATGTCATTATCTAAATTATCCTAGTCATAGGATTCTTGAGGACTGGACATCGGAATCCGGAAAGACTAACACATCTCAAGCTCCTTGATTTGATCAAGCGGTGGATCTCGAAGCTGTAAATATGAGATATTTAGGGTTGAGATGTGGATGCTTACTAGAGGTAGTAAGTACATTGGATGACTGCCATGAGATCATCACATGGATGTCCTATTCTAATGTCGGTGATAATCTCATCATAAGAATGGTGCAAGTATCCTTAGACTTGAGGTGCTCGAGGATATCTTGAATCTTGATTATGTGCTTTGACTCCATTCCTTGTTGCCTTACTGAGAGGTCGCTCATAGGGTGGTGCTTGGGTGCAGTTTGAGGTATTGAAGGTAATTGAGTAGCCAATAGAGGATTCACCACTTTTGTGATAGCGAAGATGATACCCATGGCCTCTTGTCAGGGTCATTACTTAGAAATTTCTGGCCGGAGTATGTATGTCGTGAAGAGTGTCTTGATGACATATAAAGTAATGAGTCCCGGATAAGAACTGAAATCACTTGGACTAGATTTGGCGTAGTCGATCTAGTGAGAGTTGACACATTGCCCATACTCATAACCAAGTGGGGTATAGGATGGTGAAAGGATGAATTGCGGTAATTGTCTATGGAAGGGTTCGTGATATGGTCCATGATGAATATATATTCATTCGTCAAACCAATTACTTTCCGGTCAATTGGGGGTCATGATGTGTTGCTAGATACCGCTCATGACTTGCTTAGATTAAGTGTTAATCTAAGTGGCCAACATAACCGGGAACCTAATGGGTCACACGCATAAGAGTGTCTCGGAGAACTCGTAAAATAGTTTTGGACAGAGTTCCAATATATGGAGAGCAACAGGATTAAATGGATTCCGATGAGATCGAGATATGTCCCGATGAGATCGCGACATCGATATTGCTGAAAAAGGTTTCCGGGGGTTTATCCCATACCGGTAGGACCGACCCCAGTGTGACTGGACCGCTTCAACAATCATATATATATATATATGATTAATTAATTAAAGAATATATATATATATATATATATATATATATATATATATATACACACACACGTGGATGGAAGAGGAGGAAGCTTGTCATCTTTACTTTATATATATATATATATATAAAGCCTATACGTGGAAAGCATTCCACCATAAGCTTTTAATGGTCTTTAAAAGTTAAAGACACATGGCAAAAACAAAAAGGTGAGATGATGATGCTCGTAGATGAGGAATAAGAAGTAGGTTTTGGAATAAAAACCTATGAACTTAAGAAGTGTTCTTCGTGGGTTGAAAAAGGAAGAAGAAAAAGTGATTTTCATCTTTCCATCTCTCATCAAGCTCATCTTCATCTTTCAAGCTTCTCCTCCATCATTTTTAAGGCTCTCCATAGAACAAAGGTAAGATCTAGCAGTCTTTAATTTGTTCTAGCTATTCCCGGGTCAAAGGGTTTGTCCCGGTTAGGTTCTCCGATCTCTGCGTGGATACCGTTAGAGACGGTCTCCTTTGGTCGTTCGGTTTGAGTTTGTTATATATATACACATGGATCCTGGCTTTCGGGAAGGTCCCGGAATAAAAAAATTTTGTTTTCCGCACCGTGGGCATGTGATTCTCAAACCGGAATTTTCCTACAGTAGTATCAGAGCCACTTGTGTCGTATATAACAACGAAACCATGACTAGGTCGGAGTTGCTATAGCTTGTGATGATGATGCATGTTGTATGTGTTGAATTTCGAATTCAGTATGAGATATAGTTTTCGAAATTTTCTTGCCCAGATATGTTCACAAGATGTTGTTGCATATGTCTGTGGAAGCCCGGAATTTATCAATGTGATTTGATATGGTTTTGCTAATTTATTCCCTAATGTGCTGGGTGCTGTTTTGTGCACATTCACTGAACAGGCATGCCTATAAATTCGAGAATAAATTTTAGAAAAATATTTTTTCGGATTTTCTTTCACCTACATGCCCCTAAGATGTTTATGAATGTCTCTGTGGATGGAAAAATGTTTTCGAGGTGATTTACTATTTATTTGAGAATTTATTGTGTGCTGCTGGGAATAGCTGTGTTAAGGAACACAGATTTTGCATTGGCTTTGTTGCTGAGGTTGAATGAGTTCTTGATGGAAATAAATCCTGAAAAAATTCATGGAGAATTTTGGGAACATTTAGTAACCTCTTTAATTTTCTCAGAATTTATTGAAATTGTTTCAATGGGTTTTTCAAGCAAAACATAGAACTTGGCAGTTTTGAGAAAATTGGAGTTGTTTTGTTTGAACTAAGAAATTGTGTAGATTTCAGTTCCAATGCCTTGGATCATTTTTAATGTGATTAAAAATGTGTTACATTGATGTTTTATGCTTTCCTAAATGAATTCTTTGAAATTAGGTTTCCAAATAATTTTCGGATGTCAAATGTGTCTCATTAGCGTCTCGATAGTATATTCCCTTATCTTGATTGTTTTGGCCGTCACAAATTTTGTGACCAGTGTCGAAGTAGTCTTGATAAAGTGTAGACTACCTAGAGATACTTAGGGTGATAATTTGATATTCTCGAATTATTTGGAAATCCAAGTGAATAACAGTATATTCACCGATTTCAAATTCTTCATATATAGTTTGACTATATATGGTAAGCAACAATGAAAGTGTTTCATTGGTACATCATAATAATGTGTATTAGACTTGGTGTTGTGAATTTGAACTACGGATTGAGAAATTAGCCGATTAGATAGCAATTTCTCTTGGATAAGTCGACTTACACAATGTACAAGTCGACTTGTGTCTGCCTTTGTAGACGATAAGTCGACTTGCACAATGAAACAAGTCGACTTGTTAGTACGCATTGCCTGAAGTCGACTTACACATGCATAAGTCGACTTATTAGAGGCATAAGTCCACTTATACATACACAAGTCGACTTATAACATGCAAAGGAGGGATGATGGATGATTTTAGGTATTAACTCAATGTGATTGATCATATGCCCTAAATCATTCCATATAGTCATAGTGACTATAATCCTACGGCTTGGAGAAGAAGAAGAAGAGACCTGAAAACCCTCAAATCATATGAAAGCTAATGCCTTCCATTAATATGGGGAGAACCAGAGTTCTTATAGAGTTGGGTTGTTGGGCAAACCCAAGCTCACTCTATACGGATATGTTCGAACCATAGAAAATAAGATTTTTAGATTAATGGGTCGGTTTTCAGTAGAAGCGTTGATTTGTTGAGTAAACTCAAGGTCAACGTGGACAGAGGCAAAATTGGGTAGTGTACATCAAATGTACGCGCATCAAGAGTTGATAATCCAATGTGTGTGCATACATCAAAAGTTGATAGCACTAGTCGATAGTTACACCTAAGATGGAAATGGTATGATTGATACCTGCCGATTGAACTAAGGTGGCTTGTTGGGCAAACCCAAGGTCATTTTAGGAATGTCGGATATCTATCTATGATGCAATTGGTATGACCGATACCTACCGATTGAACTAAGGTGGCTTGTTGGGCAAACCCAAGGTCATTTTTAGGAATGTCGGATATCGACCCACTAGGACATTTTGTCATAATGTTTCTTGGATTCGTACTGAGGGTTATGGATTCTATGAAACTAGTGGGAGCCATATGCATATCATGCAAGTCCTTATGATTATGTATCTATTCTATTCTAACATTCTTTCTCTCTATCCCTTAAGGTTGATTGAAGATGACTTCAAGTGTGAACTAGCGCTTACTAATGGACTCGAACTAATTAACTGGACCAAATTTTCTTGATTGGCTAAGAAATCTGAGAATTGTTCTCAGGTCTGAGGAACTAGGATTTGTCCTAGATGTTCCACTTCCTGATCTACCTGCTGGTGAAGCTTCTGATGAAGATCAGAAAATAGGAAGTATAGCCAAGAAGAAAACCAAAGAGACTGCTCCAAAAGGGACTTGCTTCCATTGTGGCAAGACTGGTCACTGAAAGCGGAACTGTAAAGTCTATCTGGAGGAACTGAAGCGAAGAAGGCATCGGATGCCTCGACTTCTTCGGTATGTTTGTCATTGAGGTTAATCTGTTTCGATCATAACATATAGGTATTAGATACGGTTGTGGCTCACATATGCAATGATATCAGGGCCTCGGGACGATGAGCGACTCATGAAAGGAGAGGTGAACTGCGTGTGGGAAATGGAGCAAGAGTTCTTTGCATTAGCCGTAGGCACTTACTTTTGTCATTCCCACTAGGCTTGTAATTAAATTGGATGATTGTTATTTTGTTCTGTATTAACAAAGAACATATTATGCATTTCTTGTTTAAATAGAGTGGTTTCCATTTGACTTTTAGTAACAATGGTTGTTCTATTAGTTTGAATGGAATGCTTTATGGTCTGGTACTTTATGCAATGGAATTTACATATTAGATATGTCATATCCAATTATGAATGTCAATGACACGAAAAGACATAAACAAGATAATTTAAAATCAACTTACTTATGGCATTGTCGCCTTGGCCATTTAAATGAGAGACGCATAGCTAAGCTCCATAAGAGTGGTAGTTTAGGGTCATTTGATTATGAATCATATGACACATGCGAATCTTGTTTATTAGGCAAGATGACTAAGTTACCCTTTAAGGAAAGGGTGAGCAGCGATCGAGTATTAGACCTAATACATTCAGATGTATATGGTCCGATGTCCATCCATGCTAGAAGTGGTTATCTTTACTTCATTACCTTTATCGATGACTATTCTCGATATGGGTACTTGTATCTGATGAGATACAAATCTGAAGCATTTGAAAAGTTCAAACAATTCAGAAATGAAGTAGAAAAACAACTTGGGAAAAGTATCAAGACATTACGATCTGATCGTGGTGGGGAATACTTAGACCAAGAGTTTTTGGATTATCTCAGAGATAATGAGATTTTATCTCAATGGACTCCTCCTTACACACCACAGCATAATGGTGTGACAGAAAGGAGAAATCGAACCTTGTTAGACATGGTACGATCAATGATGGGCTTTGCAAAGTTACCAAAATCCTTTTGGGGGTATGCAATCGAGACAGCTGTTTACTTGCTAAACAAAGTCCCATCAAAGACAATTGATGTTACTCCATATGAGATGTGGACTAACAAAAGACCCTATCTTACTCATTTGAAAGTTTGGGGCTGTCCTGCTTATGTGAAGCGGACTCAGTCAGATAAACTTGATGCAAAGTCTGACAAGTGTTTGTTCGTAGGATATCCTAAAGAAACAATGGGATATCAATTCTACCTTCTTTGAGGAACAAAGGTGTTTGTTTGAAGCATCTGTCTTTAGAGAAATAGTTTCTTTACAAGAAGGCGGTGGGAGCAAAATTGAGCTTGAAGAAGTTCGGGATGCTCGAATAGACGCAGATCAATCGCTGAACACAAATCAGTAACTCATACATGATGAAGTAACAGATTCAACCTTCTACAACACACGAAGTTAAGTAGGTCACGTAGGATCGCTCTGTTCCTCGAGAGATATGGATTTCGTGAATGAACAGGATGGCGTATTGCTCATAGAAGATGATGAGCCTACCACCTATGAAGAGGTTACGAAGAGTTGAGTCTCGAAATGGCTTCATGCCATGCAGGCGAAATGGATTCCATGTATGAAAACCAAGTATGGACTTTGGTTGATGCACGAAGGAATAAAACCCATAGGGTGTAAATGGGTTTTCAAAAGAAAACCGACATGGATGGTAATGTAATTACCTATAAAGCAAGGCTTGTGGCTAAAGGTTTTAAATCAAAGACAAGGAGTTGACTACTGACGAGACCTTGACCCGATAGCAATGCTTAAATCCATTAGAATACTCCTAGCCATTGCCACTCATTATGATTATAAGATATGGCAAATGGATGTGAAGACGACTTTCTAAATGGAAATCTAGGCGAGGATGTGTATATGACACAACCCGAGGGCTTCACCTCCTATGATGGCGAAAAGGTATGCAAGCTTCAGAAATCCATCTATGGATTGAAGCAAGCATCCAGGAGTTGGAATATCCGTTTTGATAAGGTAATCAAAGAGTTTGGTTTCTCACAAAATCTGGATGAATACTGTGTGTATAAGAAGGTCAATGGGACTGCAATCGTATTCCTTGTGCTATATGTGGATGACATATTATTACTAGAAAACGATGTCTCTATGCTACAATCAGTCAAGATTTGGTTGTCCAAACAATTTGCCATGAAAGACCTTGGTGAAGCAACTTATATCCTTGGGATAAGGATCTATAGAGATAGATAAAAAAGGTTGCTTGGTCTTTCACAATCAACGTACATAGACAAGATGCTAAAGAGGTTTAGCATGGAGCAATCCAAGAGAGGTACCTTCCGTGACTCATGGGATAACACTATCGAAATCTATGTGTCCTAAGACACAAGATGAGAGGATGCGATGGATATGATCCGTATGCATCAACGGTAGGATCTATCATGTATGCTATGCTATATACGAGACCCGATGTATCATATGCTCTAAGTGTTACTGGCGGATACCAATCGGATCTGGTGAGGGTCCTTTGGGTGGTGTCAAGAATATCCTTAAGTACTTACGAAGGACTAAGGATGTTTTCTTGATATATGGGATGGAGATCTCCAAGTGGCGGGTATCAGATGCGATTTTCAATCGATAAGGATGATTCCAAATCCCAATCGGGTTATGTATTCACATCGAGCGGCGAGGCGGTCGGTTGGAAGAGTTCTAAACAAGGCATTGCCGATTCAACAACCGAGGCGAGTACATTGCCGCTTCGTAAGCAAACAAAGGAAGCCGTTTGGATCAAGAAGTTTATTCTTGAACTTGGTGTGGTTCCTAGCGGTGATGGGCCCATCTGGTTGTATTGTGACAACAATGGGGCTATTATGTGAGCGAAGGAACCAAGGTCTCATCAACGATCCAAACACGTACTCTGCAGATATCATTTGATAAGGAGATCATAGGGCGTGGTGATGTCTAGATCGAGAGAGTTCCCACGAAGCGAATATTGCGATCCATTGACGAAGCCATTGTCACAAAAGAGTTTTGATTCTCATGTACTACTTTATGGTATTAGATATCAAGGCGATTGACTTTAGGTCAAGTGGGAGATTGTTAGAGTAGTGCTCTAAAAGCGATCGCCTTTAGCGCATTTATGTACAAATTTGTGTGCAGTCTTTATGAATAAATAAAGAAAGGCATATTTCATTAATTTGTTGTTCATTATTTATGAACCGATATAGATCTGTAATCAAATTAATGAAGTCCATGATATATGACATAGCATGAAGGAAATTATGATGTGATCACACTCTTGAGATTCCTATCATGTGCAATTATGTCATTATTTAAATTATCCTAGTCATAGGATTCCGAGGCTGGACATCGGAATCCGGAAAGACTAGCATATCTCAAGCTCCTTGATTTGATCAGCGGTGGATCTCGAAGCGTAAATATGAGATATTTAGGGTTGAGATGTGGATGCTTACTAGAGGTAGTAAGTACATTGGATGACTGCCATGAGATCATCACATGGATGTCCTATTCTAATGTCGGTGATAATCTCATCATAGCAATGGTGCAAGTATCCTTAGACTTGAGGTGCTCGAGGATATCTTGAATCTTGATTACGTGCTTTGACTCCATTCCTTGTTGCCTTCTGAGAGGTCGCTCATAGGGTGGTGCTTGGGTGCAGTTTGAGGTATTGAAGGTAATTGAGTAGCCAATAGAGGATTCACCACTTACGTGATAGCGAAGATGATACCTGACCTCTTGTCGTGGTCATTACTTAGAAATCTCTGGCGGAGTATGTATGTCGTGAAGAGTGTCTTGATGACATATAAAGTAATGAGTCCCAGGATAAATCTGAAATCACTTGGACTAGATTTGGCGTAGTCGATCTAGTGAGAGTTGACACATTGCCCATACTCATAACCAAGTGGGGTATAGGATGGTGAAAGGACGAATTATGCGGTAATTGTCATGGAAGGGTTCGTGATATGGTCCATGATGAATATATATTCATTCGTCAAACTAATTACTTTCCGGTCAATTGGGGGTCATGATGTGTTGCTAGATACCGCTCATGACTTGCTTAGATTAAGTGTTAATCTAAGTGGCCAACATAACCGGGAACCTAATGGGTCACACGCATAAGAGTGTCTCGGAGAACTCGTAAAATAGTTTTAGACAGAGTTCCAATATATGGAGAGCAACAGGATTAAATGGATCCTGATGAGATCGAGATATGTCCCGATGAGATCGCGACATCGATATTGCTGAAAAAGGTTTCCGGGGGTTTATCCCATATCGGTAAGCCGGTAGGACCGACCCCAGTGTGACTGGACCGCTTCAGCAATCATATATATATATATATATGATTAATTAATTAAAGAATTAATTAATATATATATATATATACACGTGGATGGAAGAGGAGGAAGCTTGTCATCTTTACTTTATATATATATAAAGCCTATACGTGGAAAACATTCCACCATAAGCTTTTAATGGTCTTTAAAAGTTAAAGACACATGGCAAAAACAAAAAGGTGAGATGATGATGATCGTAGATGAGGAATAGGAAGTAGGTTTTGGAATAAAAACCTATGAACTTAAGAAGTGTTCTTCGTGGGTTGAAAAAGGAAGAAGAAAAAGTGATTTTCATCTTTCCATCTCTCATCAAGCTCATCTTCATCTTTCAAGCTTCTCCTCCATCCTTTTCAAGGCTCTCCATAGAACAAAGGTAAGATCTAGCAGTCTTTAATTTGTTCTAGCTATTCCCGGGTCAAAGGGTTTGTCCCGGTTAGGTTCTCCGATCTCTGCGTGGATACCGTTAGAGACGGTCTCCTTTGGTCGTTCGGTTTGAGTTTGTTATATATATACACATGGATCCTGGCTTTCGGGAAGGTCCCGGAATAAAAAAATTTTGTTTTCCGCACCGTGGGCATGTGATGCTCACACCGGGATTTTCCTACAGTGAGTACTCCCGGAGTGATGCTTGGTTAAGCATCATTTCATCTTGAAGATGTAGTAATGGCTTAATTTTAATGGGCTTCAAAGGGGAGTAGTTCATTTATGTTTAATTACATTGTTATGAACTCCTGAGTTAGGATTTATGCTTTGTAGTTGGATTTTCTTCATTATAGTTTAATCAACTATTTAACAATGTATTGTGTTATGGATCTATTGATGTAGAATTTGGAGCTTTAATATATGAAGTCTCATATATGTCTTTTTGGTGATTTTGTTAATTCTCTTTTATCTGCCTAGTTGTGTTTGATATTGAGATGATGCTTGATCCCAATTGACCACTTGCATTAACTTACCCATTACAAACAGTAAGATGCATTCAACAAGGTTTTAAGAAATAGAGTTCATTGATTAAGACCTTAGACTTAAAGAGTTCTTTAAGGTTTATCATTTGAAAACTTAGTGACTTTCACTCCCAAAAAGATTTGTTTGGAACTATGATAGCCAAAACTCATTTTCAAGAGGATTTTATCAATTTGCTCATCGTTTGAATTTTCACTTTTCATTTCACAAAAATCCAAAAATAGCTTTTATACACTTTTCTTTCATTTAGTTCAATTTAATTAGTTTTATCAAAAAATCCAAAACCCCCTTTTTATCAATTTAGTTGCATTTCTTGACAATTAGGCTAGCTTAGATCATTTGCGCTAGGTTCTAATTAAGTGAGACGACCCGAGGTTGCACTTTATATTGCAATCCTTGGAATTAAATTTTTGATTTGGTTTCTAAGGGAGTCACCTAAAGACTAACAAGCATCAGCCAATCACCTAATCATATTATACATCATATTTCAATCAGTCCATTATGAATACAAACATTTCATATAATCATTTCAGAATAATCCAATCATTCATATCATCTGTCCTAACTCAACATAAATTGCTAAAGTTTTACTGAAAACTCGAAACCACTCCACTTAAATATGCAACTTCAAACAAACTACTAAACATGCTCTTTTATGGTCCTTAGCTTAAACCTTACATCCATAAAGGTGTCTTAATTATTCGAAGAGAAAGATATAACTTCCTTGTCTTTAGGAATTGCTCCTCCGAGATATAGCTTGTAACGATGCCTGTTGACCTTAAAAGTCTCCTTGTTAGCGTTTTCTTGTTTGAGGGCTCCATGATTGAAAACTTGAATAATCGTAAATGGTCCACTCCATTTAAATTTTATCTTCCCTAGAAATAGCCTCAAACTGAATTATATAGTAGAACCTTATCTCCTACTTCAAATTCCTTTTTTAAGAAAATCATCGTGCCATTTCTTTACCTTTTTCCTTGTAGAGTTTGGCATTTTCGTATGCATTATAACGAAACTCTTCAAATTCATCCAGTTGCAAAAGTCTTTTTTCGCCTACTTGTTTTCAATCAAAATTTAATGCTTTAATCACCCAGTATGTTTGATGTTCTAATTCAACTGACAAGTGACAAACTTTCCTATACACTAGCCTATAAGGATTTTGTTCTGATAGGTGTTTTGAAAGCTATATTATAGGCCCATAAGGCATCATCTAGTTTTATTGCCTAATTCTTCTTGGAGTTGTTCACCGTCTTTTTCAAAATTCATTTAAGTTCCTGATTGACAACTTCCACTTTGCCATTAGTTTGCAGATGGTAGGGTGTAGCAACTCGGTGGTGCACTCCATATCTTATTAAAAGGGCATTAAAAGATCAATTGCATAAATGTGTGCCTCCATAACTTATTATCGGACGTGGCACTCTAAAATGGTTAAATAATTGTTTAATGAACTTTTATACTCCTTTTCCATCATTGGTTGAAGATGCCACTGCTTCATCCCAATACAAAACATAATCCACTCCAACTAGCATATACATAATTCCCACTGAAGATGGGAACGAACCTGTAAAATCGATTCCCTATATATCGAACACTTCCACTTCTAAAATATTGTATAAAATAATCTCATCTCTTTTGGAGATGTTACCTATTCTCTAGCATCGATCATGTTATGCTATGAAGGTCTGAGCATCCTTAAAAAATTGTGGACAATAAAAGCCACTCTTAAATATCCGAGTTGCCATTTTGTTGGCTTCATAATGTCCAGCTTACTGACTTGCACGACATTGCTTTAGGATGTTTAGCATTTCTTCCTCTGGAACACATTGTTGCATTAACCCATTAGCATATGCTCTATATAAAATTGGCTCATCCCATATATATCGGTTACAATCATGTAAGAATTTCTTCCTTTGTTGGTAAGATAAATCTGATGGAAGTCTACCATTAACAACATAATTTATCATATCGACAACCATGGTGTAGTCAAACTTTCGAGTAACATAAGGGTCTCATTGGAGAAAGTTTTGTTAATATCGTCGCTTGATTTGCATTCCCCTCCTTCCAATTTGGATAAGTGGTTTGCAACCACATTTTCTGCTCCCTTTTTTTCTCTTACCTCTATATCAAATTCTTATAAAAGTAACACCCATCAAATGAGCCTTGGTTTTGCATCTTTTTTGTGGAAATGGTATTTTAATGTCGCATGATTGGTAAACATGATTACCTTTGAACCCAAGAGGTATTGTGGAAACTTATCACACGTGTACACTACTGCGAGTAATTCCTTCTCTGTGGTGGTGTAATTCCGCTGCGGCTCTACAAGAGTCTTACTGGCATAATAAATTATGTGTATTCTCTTATCTTTCCTTTGTCCCAATACATAACCTATGGCCCAATCACTTGCATCACATATAACTTCTAATTGAATCGTCCAGTCCGTTGGTGATAGAATTGGTGCTAATATTAATGCCTCCTTTAATGTGTTAAATGTAGACATACACTTGTCATCAAACAAGAAAGGCATATCCTTGACTAAAAGGTTTGTCAAAGGTCTTGCAATTTGCAAAAAATCTTTGATAAATCGATGATAAAATCCTACATGACCTAAAATCCTCTCACACCTTTTACATTGCTTAGCAGTGGAAGTTTCTTTATCACTTCCTTTTTTGCTCTGTCGACTTCAAATCCTTGTTGTGAGATTTCATGCCCTAGAACTATCCCCTCTGCACCATAAAATGACATTTCCCCTAATTCAGTTTCAAGTGTGACTCTTCACATTTTTGAAGAACTTTGTCCAAAATAGTTAAACACATTTCAAAAAAATCTCCAAAAACTGAATAATCGGCCATGAACACCTCCATTATACCTTCTACCATGTTGGTAAAGATAGACATCATACATTCTTGAAATGTAGTCGGGGCGTTGCATAGTCTAAATGACATCTATCTATATGTGAATGTACCATAAAGGCATGTGAATATGATCTTTTTTTTATCATCAAGGGAAATGAAGATCTGATTATATCTTGAATATCCATCCAAGAAGCAATAAAACGAATGTCCAACTACCCTTTTGGATCATCTGATTTATGAATAGAAGAGGAAAATAACCTTTCTTAGTCACTAAGTTGAGTTTGTGATAATGTATGCATACTCTCCATCCTGTGACCGTTCTTGTTGAAATTACTTCTCCATTATCACTTTCTATTATCGTCATTCCACCCTTCCTAGGTACACATTGTACTGGGCTAATCGAGATGGGATAAATTATCCTTGCATCTAAGAGTTTTATTATCTCCTTCTTGACCACCTCCTTCATGTTAGGTTTCAATCTTTGTTGATGCTTCCTCACCATTCTACATCCTTCCTCTAGGTTTATTTGATGCATATAAACATTTGGGATTATACGTTGAATGTCAACAATCTACCATTCGATGGATTGCATTCGCTATTTAACAGTTTCTACCACCTTACTTTCTTGTTTCTCATTCAATTGATTTGAGATTATTATTAGTAATGTTTGACCTTCACTTAGAAAGGTATATCTGAGATGTGCAGGTAAAGGTTTAAGCTCTAATGTTGGTGGTTTTTTTTGTAGATGGTGGTATAGGTGTTTCAGTTTGAGCTAATTTATCTTGAGACAATTGAATATCTAACTTGTCCATCTTATCATCTCCTTTAGATTCAAGTTTCTAATATCCATTGTTTGTATCCACTTTTACTTACTGTACTTTTGCGGTGTAACTCTTAACTTGTTCTTGCACATTTAGATCCATAATTTCAACCTTCATGCATGCGCTACTCATTATTAGATTCTTTAAAGCCTTATTCATATTGAATTTGATTTGATCCTCACCTATTCGAAGTGTTAATTAATTTCCCTTTATGAACGGCAATTATGGCCTTCACTATATTCATAAATGGTCTACCTAAGATTTGTGGATAGTTTTTATCTTCTTCAAAATCCAGAACCACAAAATTTATAGGAATAATGAACTTATCCACTTGTATCAAAACGTCTTCCACTATTCCAAACTTTCCCTTAATGGAATGATCAACCAACTAAATTAATATCGATGTTGGTTTGACCTCTCGTAGTCCCAACTTCTTAAATATCGATAAAGACATAAGATTAATGCTTGCTCCTAAATTACAAAATCACTTTTTAAATTCAAACTCACCAACTACATATGGTATTATGAAACTTCCTAGATCTTTCAATTTAGATGACATTTAACTGGTGACTATAGAACTTGATATGTGTTTAATTATTGATGCATTTAATTATTTACACTTAGCGATTAATGACATGAAAATGTTTAAGATACTCACTTTAATTCATATATGATTTTAGGTACAATTTGGAAGCAAATAAATTAAAGTGAGTCGAAAGCACTGCACCTGAGTTAAAGAGAATGGCTGCGCAATTAACTCACCTGAGATAGTTATATACTAGTTGAAGACACGTGTCCTATCAATGAAAGAAGCTAGATCACCATCTATTCATCTTCAATCATCTCAACAACGAACGAGCGATACTAGTTCGGTCGCCCGAAGGCACTTGAAAGTCCAATGCCTTGATTGAGTTGCCTTTGAACTTAAATATAATTCTTGATGATTTAGGTGGCCATGGTTGATTTTTACGACTTTCCAAAGCTTAGTAAACAGACCTTATTATATTGATTTAGGTTATTTTCAATATTACAATCAGTAATAATTAATAATGAAATGATAATCAATAATAACAATTAAATATAAAATTATGATTGAATTAAAGAATTAAAATGGATCTAATATTAACATGAAAATTATAACTTTAATAAAATTTTTCATATATTGCAAAATTTAAGGTGAATTTAATTATATAACATTATTAATTTATAACACACAATAATAAATTAATTATAAAGCATATTTTGTTATATAAGTAACTTTTTTTTTAGTAGTTACCCTCAAATTTATAGGTTATATAAAATCACCAATTTTTTCAGAATGTTTACATAAACAAATTTCAACTTCTATTTTGTATTTATTTTAATAATCATTTTAACTTGTAAAAGTAAGAACAGAAAAGAGATGAGAAAGTAGCTAGTTAAAGGGACAAGGCTTTAAGTGCATCGTACTAGTATTAGGCCGCATCTGAGCAGCGAAACTACCTAAAAGTCTTGAACTTCAAACGTTGAAATTAGTCAAAAACATAAGTGTCGTGCTGCGAGTGCAAAATAGCCTAGCGTAACGCCGTTGCCGGGGATCGAACCCGGGTCACCCGCGTGACAGGCGGGAATACTCACCACTATACTACAACGACGGCTGTGCAATTCGGCTGCAGAATAAGCTTATATACAGATAGCAGCAAACATACCCAAGCGATAATATAATAGACACCAACCATTAATGAAAGGCAGAGGCTGCCATGGCAACCACCACCACAGCGACTTCAGTCTACTTTTCTTCTCAGAAATTTTCAGCATCTCTCCCTCACAACCAGAATCTCTGCTGGTGTGTCTTTGGGAACCCCATCTCATCAAAACAAAAGCAGAGAATTACAAATGTTGTGATACTTAGAAGCAGTTCAACGTCATCTGATGATAATGCTGAGACGTCAAGTACTGCAGCTCAAGTACTGGAAGAATCAGAGATTTCCATCGAAGAAGCTCCAGCGGGAGCTCCATCTTTGATATCTGCGCTCAATGTGGAAAGGGCTCTTCGTGGCATACGTAACTAATTAATTTGCTATATATATTTACTCATAACTCACTTAGGTTTTGTTTAGAATTTTGATTTGATAAAAGCTTGAGCTGAATTATGAATTTTTGGATAATTAAGCACATTTTTTTAACTTTTGAATTTATTAAAATTCATGGGGCTTTGCTTCAAGCATGCAGCCATTACAGATGCCGATCATTACGACAGACTTGGACTTCAAATGGGATGTTCTTTCCAACAGGTCTCCGTTAGTGATAAGATAAATATGTAAAAATCTCTTTCAATTCATCGTCACCTCTGACTCATTCCTGGCTTTTTGCCAATCTCATTCGTCAGGTTACTGATGGATACAGAAACAAGGTAGATGAGTTACTGAATCAACAGGGTTTAGACAAGGAACAACAGAACAACCAATTGGAACTTCTCAAGGTGATATTGATAAGTAATGTTGTTTTCTTTTACTTTTTCAGACACCCTATATAGGATGAACATATACATATACATAACTTGTGTGTGTTTCTGTTTCCGTATGTATACGCATGCAGGAATCTTTCCTAATCTTATCGTCGGAGGAAGAGAGGAGAATCTATGATTGGAGTTTGGCCAGGAGTGGAAACCCTGACAGGTATACGTGGCCTTTCGAAGTGGACATAACCCAAACTCCAGCTGATCAGTCCCCTCCACCTCAGGTATGTTGATCTAATTCAAGTGGGTAATATGGCGATGTTAGAGTTTACTTGTAGGCTTCCCGTCGTTACTTGAGCGGATATTGAAATGCGACTTTGTGTAGGAACCGGAGGACGTTGGACCGACAAGATTGGTAGGTTACTTCATTCTTGGGTGGATACTCCTCTCCTTTGCATTGTCCATTGCCCTGAGCCGATGACGACGTGGCAATTGTAGGCAGCCTATAAATATTTATCCATCTCCATAACTCGATCCCGCAATTCTCAACAAGGTGAAAAGTCAGAGTTATTGTATCTTGTTCACTGGATCGATCCAATGTAATGAATGCTCTAATCCAATAATAATAATAATAGTTTACTACACTACAAAAAAGGATATCATACAAGTTAAAGAGGCATGGTTGTAAATTCTTCCAATTCTCTTCCCCCATACCTTCTTCCTTTCAACTGAACATTTGTTGCAAGATAATATATCAGCCAAGTAATTCTAAAGTACACATTTTCGATCGATTAAGAAACTATAGCCAAAACTCTCCAAAAAATCTATCGCCAAAACGTATCTAGCAGTTGACTACAAACTATAACTTCAATGCACTTTAGTTGCACAACTGAGTAAACGTTACCAATCTCTAATAACAACGTTCCCTCGTAATCAAACTTCTCTTTTGCCACAATCATTTGTTCCCTTTGAAGCTTAACATATACATTACAATAGAAAGGACATTTGGTGATGAAAATCAAACTTCTCTTTTGCCACAATCATTTGTTCCCTTTGAAGCTTAACATATACATTACAATAGAAAGGACATTTGGTGACGAATATTTTCATCGGTAAAAATACAAAAATCGTCGCCAAAAACTTTTAGTGACAAAAAAAAAAAACCTTCAAACATTTCATAGTTAAATCTAGGTAGCAAAATATTATTGGCAAAAAATCGTTGCAAATTATTTTTCGCTCCGAATTATGATTCATTGACACAAGAGATAGGCGACGTTAAAACCAGTTGTAGCAAAAGACTATTCGCGACGATTATTACTCGTGGCTAAAAGTTAAGTTATTAACTACGATACTTACCTGTAGCTAATAATATATTGCGACAATAAGTTTTACGTAGCAAAATATTTTTAGAGACGTTTTTCATGACGTAGGTAAAGATTATTTGCGACGATTTTTAAAGGTTATTTGCGACGATTCTCAAATCACAGCTAAATGTTATTTGCGATGATTTTTAAAACATAGCTAAAAGTTATTTGCTATGATTTTAATAACGTGGCTAAAAATTTTTTCTAACGATTTTGGAATCGTTGGGAAATCTTTTTAGTTATGTTTTTATTTAACTTTTAAAAAATTATTGGTGACATTTTCAATAATTTTGCTAAATGGTTTTGGTGACGTGTTTTTATTTTTTAGTAAACATTCATATAAAATTGGATATTCAGTTATGATTATTTTTAAGATTTTTAATCCATTATATTGTTTGTGATATTTAGATATTTAGATTTATAATTAGTTAAACAAAAATTAAAATAAAAACATTTTATATAAAAATAAATGTCATTAAATGTTAACGTCAAAAAAGCTTATGTACAAACTAAGGCTAGTTTCCATCGTCACTGCTATTTTCATAATTTGAGCCAAGAATTTGTTTGATCATCTTTTCAATCTTGGCAAACTTTCGTTCATTACGACCTAACTTTTGTTCATTACATTATAACGAAGCCTTAACTTATGTCGTACTTTTAGACTTACATAGTTATCCTACACTTTTTCAGATGTCCAACTTTCACCTTCCTTGTAATGTGTCATTTTGTAGAGTATGACCTTATCACATTCTTATCCATGTAGTTCCTTGTGACTGTTTTATAAAAAAAAAAATTGAGACACATTAAATAATATTGTATTAAATTTATAGTCAAAGAGCTTACAAATTCTTTTTAAACGAAAAAAAACAAGTTGGAGCCTCGGCTATAAGGAGTTTCATTTTTTTCTCTATTAACCTTAGCTTTCTTACACTTTTCCTAAATACAAAAAGGAAATAGTCACTAAATATGGCACAAGTATATGTGAAGAGAAAGAAGACAAACCTTAACGTTGGCAGAGGCCCAATAATCACACATTTGAATCCAATTTTCTAGAGTTATCCATTCGGGAACATGTCTCCTTGCCTCTTTATTCGAAGGAAAATATTTGTAGTATTTTTGTAGTCAATAACGATGATCCTTCTCCCTTTGTTCAAACAGTGAACTGACATAACTTAAAACTTCAGGATTCTCAATATCGATGATAATGAGTTTCATCTGTGAACAACAAGTAAAAGTTAAATTAGTGTTTAAATATTAGTTTTAAAATGCATATAATTAAATAAATTAAAAAATTACCAAAACTTTGTCAAGAGCATTTTGAAGCAAGTTGTCTTCCTTCAATTGTTTGGCATGCTTAAGGCAAAGCAATTTGGTCTTGACAATGATCCCTAACTCACTGGACAATTTTACTAACTGGACCTTGTTAACTGGGCAACCTTATGAGGGGTCAATATGCATAGACAACTTGCTATTCATTGCAACATTCATGTGTTGCAACTCAGAACCTTTAGTGATACCTCTACCTCTTTTCCTGATTGTGGTATTAGAACCTGACAATAAGAGAATAATGATAAGAAAAAATTCATTAAACATGTAAATATATATTTGAAGACAAGCGAAATCATAGGTGGTAAAGAGTAACAAACCTGAAGATCCCTCACCAGTGGTTGACGTAGATAGACGTTATTACTGATTGACTTCATTGGTGGATGAATTCGACTATTGTGATTGATCTAGTTATTGTGGGGGAGGAATATCTTTGCTAGTTGCCACCTTCTTTCCCTTGTTTCTACTAGGTGCCATTACATTGAATATCTATAATGATATTATTAAATGATTTCTGAATGAATTTTCAGTATAAAATAAACATAATTAGAATAACAACATAAAGAACTTATCAAATTTAGAATTTAATCATTTCAAAGCATTTGAAATTCCCATAATCATAACTTTTCATCACTTCACTTGCTTCAAGATCTCCTCAAAATTATTTAGTACACAACACATCACTTCAGTTACAGGATGTTGAATTTAAAGAAAGTTAAATCCCTTCACATCTTAAATTAGATTATGTAAGTATAGGAAAATTGAATATAATACTATCTGAATGTCCATCATTTATATAACTAGGTGTCGAGAAAACAATTTAATTTTATCACTTGTTATTCGAAATATAGGAACAGGAAGTAGATGGAGGATTATTTGAAGTAGTTTAGTTGGACGAGTTAAGCAAATTTCAATTCATAATAGACAAGTCAAGAAGGTTTGTATTATAACACTCTTTAATTGCTTCTCATCTTCAAATTGTGATTACATTAATCTCATAAGTAAGACAGAATCATCATAGTACGAAAGATTAAATTGACGAACATGATGAGTAAGATTTTTATTAGAACTTAGAAGATCAAAGTTGTAGATCCCTTGATGGAATTATTGTGATTGTTTTCTCCAATCCCAACTTAGTTAATTAACTATAAGCATAAGTTAATTTAAATGGTGGCTTGTTAGTTTTCAAATAATATAAACAACAATCTCATATAAACAACAAAATTTCCCTTCAATCATCATCATCAACATCTTCAAAATCAAAATCATTAATTACATTATAATTCGACTTTTCATCATTATTATATTCGACCAAAGTATCATCATTGTCGCATAATTCATCCTTAATATATTAGTCATCTCTTTTGAAAATAAAATATGTAGCACCCCACTCTCACAAGACACGTACCTGACATCCTAAGTGATGTCCGGGTGTAAATCTCACAAGAGTGGCATGCTAAAACTGTCAAACTCTTTTTATTTTTTTTATTTCAAGCGAAAATCAATTATCACATTCAGGTCCATACATTTATTTCATAACATCGAAATCACAATTAATATAATACTCAAATTCATTCTCATTTACAAACCTTTCCACTTTGAAAAGTTATTACAAAACAGAATATTCAAATATTCATGTTACAGAAATCACAAAAGTCTCAATTCGGAACAAAAATAACGAAATACAATGCAGATGCGAACTGATCCCGACCTCGACCTCGACCTCTTACTTGAATGCAATGGCTATACTCCCATTTATCCAATAGGGTAAACTCTTCTTAACCTGAAAAATATTGCAAATTTTGGGTGAGTTTTGCAAACTCAGAGAGTGACCATCCTCGATGGCTCACTCATCATATAACACATACAATTCAAATATTTACAAAATTCACATCATTTCATTTCTAATCATATTGAGGCATGTACACTTGATCAATCATTTCACCTTTTGCATTCTATACAAATCACATTCAGAAGTCATTCAAACTATTATAATCATTCATATCATGCATATACAATGCATATAAGACTCACTTTTAATTTGTTGCTTTGTTATGACTGAGTGCCTAAATTGTCCCTATCTATTGTGGATATTGGGCTCATTGATGACTATCTCATATTTGTTAGGGATATAGGGCTCATTTTACATAGTGAGCCTTTGGCTCTTATACATTTTCTGAGCTTTAACCTCTTTTTCGGAGGTTACTCTAGTCACAACTACCTTTATGTGTGATGCATTCATGTAATGGAATGCATCACACATCATACGCTCAATCAATCACATATTTTCATTCTACACATGTCATCGGATCTTAGTTCGACATTCAACATTTAAGTTGAGTATCATTTTTTCATTAACATGCATGTTCACATTTTTCTTCAAAACTAGGTCCGACATTTAACAATCAAGTTACTAAATCACATATTCTGTCTAATTTACATACAAGGAGCGCTTCTATTTTTATTCATGCATTTATCAAACTCCTCGGACATTTAGTGTCCAGAATCAGAACAATCATGTTTTATTTCAATAGCAATTCAAAAAAGAAATTTAAAACATAACAAATAGTGAATGAGAACAAGGTCGACTCACAGTACACTCCAGATTAGCAATAGCTTCCATGATCTGGAAACATATGAATGCGGACATTTATCCTGCACATTTAAGTTATGCAATATACACATTGCACACATGTACTCATTAATAACTTTGCACAATTATAAGCATTCATTTATGCATAAATGTGTACACAGAATAAGTGGAATGCACGCTTAATGACAAGCTCGGGTATCTTATCAAATTTCACACTATATCCACATTTGCATTTATAACTCAGTTACTCATCATTTCATTCTTACCATTATTTGCTCACACAATAACAATTTCTCATTTACTTTAACTTGATACCCATTACTCCTTTTCTTTGAATCACAACTACAATCATGTGAATATCTTTATTCCCAATAAACTCATACCTTCGGTACTTTGATAACAAAAATTCATTCACTAATGGTATTTCAACATTAAAAGATCAAACATTTTCTAAGCTCTCATTTCTTCTTATAACATCTCCCAAAATTCCAAACCTTCGGGTCTATTTTCTATGAATATTCTAACTAGGAAAATAAAGTAATTTGGCAACACCTTCTTCTAGAAAAATGTTCCCCAATGTCTTAAGTTTCTAATGACACCAATATCTTTCAATTTGGTTTATTAAATCCGAAAGTTATATTCCAAATATTTCAGACAGTTCATAAACTAAAACAACATCCTATACTCAACTTTAATTTAGAAATATGGAATCCTAGAGACAGGATAAAATTTGATCTCTTTAAAAAATTTGTATTACTATGTCTCTAGTTTACTCCAAATCAAAAATCATTCTATTTGGATAACTACAAAGCAAGATATCTTCAAAATACAGAAGCAAGTTTAACGAAAGTACTACAGTGTTCATTTTGCAGAACTTTTCATCTTTTTCATCCCACATTTGTCACTCAATCTCTCCTAAATGATTTTATAGGGCTATAATGTTTTGTGACTATGTAGATCAATATGTTTCAAATCTAATGGTTCAAGTACCATGATATTTGGAAGTGCGGAGAACAAGATATTGCCAAAAGATCGAAAGTTGTCCAGAGTTTTCACCAACCAAGGAAGTCGTGATCGTGCTCATTTGAAATCATCATTCACAATCGCAATTGTGCTTCAGCATGATCGTAATTCTCCAGCCAAAATAGGAAAGCCGCGATCATGTTGAAGCATGATTGCAATTTTCTATCATTGCTTCTAGAAACGCGATTGTGCTTCTGCACGATGGCGAGTTACCCTCTCCTTCCGAACCCCTGCATTTTTTTCTTCGTCTTTCTTTTATTCTTAATCAACTTCTCTAACTCATTTCTACTACATTTTTTACTTCCATGCAACAAAATCATTCACAATTGACTTTAAAAATCTAGATTGAAACATGACATTAAAAATCAGAAAATTCATCTCTCATCTTTCTCATTTTCTGCATTTCCTTCCCCTACTGATTTTTTTTCATCTCATGTATATTTTGCATTTTCCTCTCTATCTTCCATTCAACTCTAATCGTTCACAAACAAAATCCAAAATCCATACTCAAACAAAATTATCAAGAATAGAAAAGATCATTTACGCATTTCACCATTTTCGATAGTTCTTCACTACTACACTTTTTTTATCTGTTACACTCTTTCATCTCCATCAACATTTTCCTTTCAACTTAATCTATCATTTTAATCATTCCCATATCAGAGCATCAACTTACCCCTATTTCTTAACTCTAAAACTCATTTTCAGTTAATATCACAAATCACTCAAAACCCACGTACATAATTAATACATCAACAGAAGCAGAGCATATATATATATATATTCTCATAAATTTTTGTACTAATTTATACACGTTTTCACTGATTTTTCCACTCCAAAAATAATTTTAACACTATCTCATGACATAGTTCTTGTCAAATATTCAAAAATAACACATTCATAATTTCACGCCATACATATTGTTGATGAAAAATAACCATTTTTCTCATGAATATGAAATGACAAATACTTCACCATATTTGATTCATATACTACTCATAAGGATTAACATAATACTTACTTGTTTAAAGCTCTAAAATCTTCATAATCACTTGAACTCTAGCTTCCTAATATCACAAGATTATCCACATTTGAAGGTTGTAAGGTTAGGTTTCTTATGGTAAAAGAAAGAGACAACCAAATGGGATAGCAATGGGTAGAGGAAAACAAGGTTTTACCTTAGTGAAGGTTTGATGAAAAACTCTGTATAAAAGAACAAGCTAGAAGAAGACATACACGAAGAAGATATTTTTAAGACAAGACAAACAATGTCTTTGTCTTTCAAAGTTAAAGGAATAGTCGTAAACTTTTTAAGATCAGCTTTATAAGTGACACTTGTCACTCATCCATCCTTTAAGGCTTTAACTAGTTCTCAACTAACTAGTTCTTGTTGAACTAGTTCCACAACTCCTATCTTCTTATTCCAATTATTACGAAAATTTCCCAATAACATCTTCTCACAAATTCTAGTCATCTACAATTTTTTAAATTCTCCAATATTATTTGTTTCTTATCTCTATTTCCATCCATCAATTTACTTGCCAAGCAACATTTTTCCTAATCTAATAATATTCAACATTTTTTGGAATTAATTCCTAAAATTCTCTAAAAATTCTAAATCAACAAATGCACTCTTCAATTCAATTTTCAATACAAATAAACCACAATTCTTAATAATATCACATTAATAAATCAATTATACCCGACTTGTGAATGAATGCGTGTATAATCATTTTAATGTGTGCAAAAATTCGCATTCATATGTGTATATGCTAATATTATGCATGAGAATGAAAATGCAATTTTCTTAATCTCTCATTGATCTCACATACACCGTATTTATAGGTTCTAACTTTTAATATAGGGACGAGATGTTACATTTCTCCCCTCCTTAACAAAATTTTCCCTTGAAATTCTTATCTGATTAATCAGGAAGGCAGGGGTATTGTTTCCTCAAATATTCTTCTGTTCTCCATTTAACTTCATCATTTGAATAGTTTCTTCCAATTGACCATAGTCAATGTAATCAATCAATCCTCTAATTATATATTTAGATATCATACTATCTTTATTGCTTCCTCAATATTTTGCACTTCCTGAGTCGATAACACCAACATCATATTATCTTAATATTTCTTATAATACTCACATATAACACATTATGAATCTAGGACATCTTTGTTGGCACTACAAACTCTTATATTAATAGTCCTATACTCTATATAACATCATGTGAACCAATACAATTCGAGCTTAGTTTATCCTTTTATCCTAATATGAGCACATCCTACCAAGGCGATACCCTCGGAAGCATTTCATTTTTCCCTTCTCTTTAATGTTAATACACTCAAATCTTATGTCTACCTCATTATGTTCCATAACTTCAATGTTGATCCACCACCTTCATTTACCTTTCTTGAATCACTTAGTTTCTGACACAAATCAGATTCACTAATCCACAATATCTCGAATCGATTATGGCCTTTATCCATTTTTAAGCCCTCTTTATTTCAATATAAGGGCGAACAAGCCTTTTCTTCATATAACTCCTCATACAATATTATAATGATATCACTATGATAATGATTATTAGGCTTCAAGTCAATTAGAACTATACACTGATCTTATGTTTCTATGAACTACAAAATATAAGTTCTAAAAATATCTCCAACATTTATGATCGTTGGTAACTCATACATACAGTCACTTGCTTCTACATCCTTAGCCGTTAAGTACTGTTTTAGCATATTCCTACTAGGATGTATAGCTTGGGTTGTTATTTGTGCTTTCACTAGTAATCTCTTTGCTCAATCATCTTTATTGTGCACACATACCTTTTACTTCAGTCATAAGGTATCATTTTTCCTATTCAAATTCAAAATTTGGATTCATTTTCGATTCCTCATTAAGCTTCACAATTTCTGAATCCTCAATTTAGGCTTTGCTAATCTTTTCATGTGAAACTGATCTTAAATTCTATATGACTAATAACACTTCATTTTACCCCAATGCACCTCAACATTCTATGCTCTACATTGCACTAGATTTGGTAATCTCAATATTTTAATTTTTGCTATTCTGTTATTTCATTTTCTGTTTAATGCACTAGATTACAACCCTAGCTTTATTGAGAAATACTCATTTGTACTATCATAATCTTCAAGTAATTCTATTCATTGCCTTAGTCTCATATTCAAGTCTTTCAAACTCCTTAATTACCTCAAACTTTAATTATCTGTATATTTATATATAGATCTAAAATGTTTCACTGTACATATAATGTCTCCAAAATTTCAAAGTAATCACTATTGCAGCAAGCTCTAAATCATGTATCAACTAATTAACTCATCAGACTTTAATTGTCTCAATGCATATGAAATTACTTTATTATGCTACATTATATTTCATCCTAATTTTTGATGTGAGACTTCATTATATACAACATAATCTCCAAAACTAAACAATATAATTACATTGGTGTTATAATTCATCGAGGATTCTTTTTACATTCATCATTCCATACAAGTTACACGTTTTCCCTCAGACATTTTTGTCAAAGGACTAAGATCAGTAAAAACTCTTTAACAGCTTCTAGTAGTGTCCAATTTCTAGCTAATTTAAAAAAACCCCAGATCTCTTATATATATCTTGGAGTTTCTCACTTCTTTATTATCTCTATTTTCTTTGGATCTCCTAATGTGCCTTGTTCAGGTACTATACAACCTAACATTTTATTTAATCAAGTTAAGATTCATTCTTATTGAACTTGGCCTATAATTGTTTTTATCTGCATGATGTGTAAGATTTCCTCAAGTATTCAAAATGTTCTCTTTACTTTTTGAATACACTTAAAATAACATTTATGATCATAGTCGCTAATTGATATAATTTTGCTTGGATCACTTTAATCTTCAATACCATAATACTGTAGGGGTATGGTTAACTCCAACAGATATAACCCAAATTTCGATGTGTCTATGATTTGTTCTCGTAATTTTTTAGGTATCTAATTCCTCAATGAGGTAGTATTATCTCAAGTTATTTTCAGTTTTCCCAATTGACTTCTTCTCTCAAACTACTTTCTCAATTTATTCGATTTCCTTTGATTTTCTATTGACTTGTTCTAATGTTTGTTCATTCATACTAGCTTCTTCACACAATTCGATTTATTTGAAATCTTAATTTCTTGGGATGGTAACACATTCATCAGGTCTTATTTATATCTCATATACTTAATGTCACCTCAAATTCAAGAATCCAATCACATAGTTGGATACTTTTCATCAACAAAATGCATACACTCTTTATAGCACATTCTACATCTTATGCTTAAGTCTCCATTTGGATTGGGACTCCAATATTCACTTTTGATTTATCACATAATCATTTCTTATTTATTCCTTCATTGACCATTCTTAAGAATAAACTATCTGGTTTGCTTAATCTAATATGATGAAATTCTTCTTTAAAAGAAGATTTCTTATTTCTATCATCTATATTATTCATGTAACTTTTATTTACCAGACCTATTGTCTCTTACAAGGTCATAATGTTCTAGTTACCAAAACCTAATGAAGTAGTAGACATCATTATTATCACACATGCTTAGGTGTGTTTCATCAAGGTCACCCATTATATCTATAGATTTATTTCTGACAAATCACTAATTATCTTACAATAGGAATACTTTGACCTCAATTGATCTTAGACAATATTTCTCTCTTTATCCTTTCTAAGATCGGGGTTTCCTTACATTGACATATACTAACATCAACTTTACCCCAATTCTCCAGAATTTACCTCTTCTAGTGTTACATCATGTCATAATGATTCAACTACCATATTGGGTGCCTTAACTCTTCTCAATTGATTCATCATCTTTTTCTTTATCTCATTTCTATCTCATCTTCCTATTGTCATTTATTTCATCTTCTATATGTATCTTCTCAATCAATTCATCATTATAGAGGCATAACCATTACGAAACTCTAGTCTCCATTCCACTGACATAATCTCATACAGAATCATAAACTCTTATCACGATAATCACACAACCATTCGAAGTCCAAATTCAGCCTTTCAAGGTCATAAAAAATTATTTTCTTTCAATTTGGCTTATACACTTTAATCTCATCATTTCTACTTATATCCCTATTTCCCTTAATCAATCCACGACAATATATTCACATCTATATCACATTCAAGGGTATACCGTCACAGTATAATATTGATATCATGTTTCGTTATACAACCCTAAAAATAAATGCAATGAATCTTTATCTATCACATAGAACCAGATACTATTTCTCATTTCTAAACATTATAAAACTTCATTTCCTCATAGTCTGACAGATCATCATTCTTCTCAGTGCTTCTAACAGTTCAAACTCTTAAGGAATGTTTATGCGTGTGACTTATATAAATGCGACTCAAAGTGGAGATCAGTTGCCGCTGTCTGCTATAACATTACTAAAATGCATGTAACTTGACATATATTTTGAAAACACCCATGTAAGATACTAATTTTGGGCTCTAATACCAAATTGTAGAACCCCACTCTCGTAAGACATATACCCAACATCTTGAGTGATGT
Source organism: Erythroxylum novogranatense (assembly GCA_029891385.1). Taxonomy (NCBI): domain Eukaryota; kingdom Viridiplantae; phylum Streptophyta; class Magnoliopsida; order Malpighiales; family Erythroxylaceae; genus Erythroxylum; species Erythroxylum novogranatense. The sequence goes on along the minus strand of CM057234.1, from coordinate 65,391,448 downwards.
CCAAGTGCAAATCCCGTAAGGGTGGCATGCTAGAACAGTCAAACTCTTTTTGTTATTTTTTTTATTTCAAACGAAAATCAATTATCGCATTCGAGTCCATACATTTAATTTATAACATCGAAATCAAAATTATTATAATACTCAAATTCATTTTCATTTACAAACCTTTCCACTTTGGAAAGTTATTACAAAATAGAATATTCAAATATACATGTTATAGAAATCACAAAAGATTGAATTCGGTACAAAAATAAAGAAATACAATGCAGATGCGAACTGATCCCAACCTCTACCTCTTACTTGAATGCAGTGGCTATACTCCCATTTGCCCAATGGGGTAAACTCTTCTGATCTTGAAAAATATTGTAAATTTTGGGTGAGTTTTGCAAACTTAGTGGGTGACCATCCTCGATGGCTCACTCATCACATAACATATACAATTCAAATATTTACAAAATTCACGTCATTTCATTAATAATCATATTGAGGCACGTACACTTGATCAATCATTTCACATTTCCATTCCACGCAAATCACATTCAGAAGTCATTCAACCCATTATAATCATTCATATCATGCATATGCAGTGCACATGAGACTCACTTTTAATTTTTTACTTCGTTGTGACCGAATGCTTAAATTGTCCCGTATCTATTGTGAAAACTAGCTCATTGATAATTGTCCCGTATCTGTTGGGGATACCAGGCTCATTTTACATAGTGAGCTTTTGGCTCTTATACACTTTCTGAGCTTTAAGCTCTTTTTTGGTGGCTACTCTGGTCACAACGGCCTTTATGTTTCATGCATTCATGTAATGGAATACATCTCATATCATATGCTCAATCAGTCACATATTTTCATTTTACACATGTCATCGGACCTTAGTCCGGTATTCAACATTTAAGTTGAGTATCATTTTTTCATTAACATGCATGTTCACACTTTTCTTCGAAAGTAGGTCCGACATTTAACAATCAAGTTACGAAATCACTTATTTCATCCAATTCACATACAAGGAGAACTTCCATTTTTATTCATGCATTTATCAAACTCCTTGGACCTTTAGTGTTCAGAATCAAAACAGTCACATTTCATTTCAATAGCAATTCAAAGTAGAAATTTAAAGCATAACAAATAGTGAATGAGACCATCTAGGTTGACTCATAGTACACTTCAGATTAACTATAGCTTCCATGATCTAGAAACGTCTGAATGTAGACATTTATCCTGCACATCCAAATCATGCAATATACATATTGCACACACATACACATTAATAACTTTGCACAATTATAAGCATTTATTTATGCACAAATGTGTATATAGAATAAGTACAATGCACGCTTAATGACAATCCTGGGTATCTTATCAGATTTCACAATATATCCACATTCGCATTTATAACTCAATTACTTGTCATTTCATTCTTACCATTATTTGCTCTTATAGTAACAATTTCTCATTCACTTTAACTTGATACCCATTACTCCTTTTCTTTGAATCACAACTACAATCATACGAATATCTTTATTCCTAATAAACTCATACCTTATTTACTTTGATAACAACAATTCATTTACTAATTTTATTTCAACATTAAAAGATCAAACATTATCCAAGCTCTCATTTCTTCTTATAACATCTCTCAAAATTCCAAAACTTCGGGTCTATTTTCCATGAACATTCTGACTAGGAAAATGAAGCAATTCAGCAACACCTTCTTCTAAAAAAATGTTCCTTATTGTCTTAAGTTTCTAATGAAATCAAGATCTTTCAATTTGGTTTAGTAAATCTGAAATTTGTATTCGAAATATTTCAGACTATTCATAAACTAAAATAACATCCTGTATTCAACTTTAATTAAAAAATATGGAATTCCAAAGATAGGATAAAATTTGATCTCTTTAGATAATTTATAGTCCTATGTCTCTATTTTACTCTAAATAAAAAATCATTCCATTTATATAACTACAGAACAAGATATCTTTAAAATACCGAAGCAAGTTTAATCAAAATACTCCAGTGTTCATTTTCCAAAACTTTTCATCTTTTTGGTACCACATTTATCACTCAATCTCTCTGAAATGATTTCAGATGGCTATAATTGTTTGTGAAGATGTATTTCAATGTGTTTTGAATCTAATGATTCAAGTCTCATGTCATTTGGAGGTAGGGAGAACAAGATATTGCCAAAAGATCAAAAGCTGTTTGGAGTTTTTACCAACCAAGGAAGTCGCAATCGTGAGAAATCAACATTCAGAGTCGCAATTATGTTTCAGCATGATCACAATTCTCCAGGAAAAAGAGGAAAGTCACGATCATGCTATTTCCTATCCTTTCTTGTGAGTTACCCTCTCCTTTTGAACCTCTACATTTTTTTCTTCTTCTTTCTTTTATTCTTAATAAACTTCTCTAACTCACTTCTACTACATTTTCTACTTCCATGAAACAAAATCATTCACAATTGACTCCAAAAATCTAGATTGAAACACAACATTAAAAATAAGAAAATTCATCTCTCATCATTCTCATTTTCTACATTTTCTTGAACTATTGAAATTTTTTTCATCTTATGTATATTTTGCATTTTCCTCTATAACTTCCATTCAACTCTAATCGTTCACAAACAAAATCCAAAATCCATACTTAAACAAAATTATCAAGAAAAGATAAAGATAATTTATGCATTTCACCATTTCCGATATTTCTTCACTACTGCACTTTTTTTTTCCTATTACACTCTTTCATCTCCATCAACACTTTCCCTTCATCTTAATCTATCATTTTAATCATTCCCATATCAAAGCATCCACTTACACCTATTTCTTAACTCTAAAACTCATTTTCAGTTAATATCACAAATCACTCAAAGCTCACGCACACAGTGAGTACATCCACAGAAGCAGAGCATATACATATTCATTTTTTATGAATTTTCTGCACTAATTTATGCACGTTTTCACTGATTTTTCCAATCCAAAAATCATTTTAACACTATCTCATGACATAGTGCTCGTCCAATATTCAAAAATAACACATCCATAATTTCACCCCATACATAGTGTTGATAAAAAATAACCATTTTTCTCATGAACATGAAATGACAAATACTTCACCATATTTGATTCATATCATACTACTCATATAGATTAATATAATACTTACTTGTTTAAAGCTCTAAAATCTTCAAAATCACTTGAACTCTAACTTCCCAATATCACAAGATTATCCACATTCAAAGGTTGTAGGGTTAGGTTTCTTATGGTAAAAGAAAGAGATAACCAAATGGGAGTAGCAATGGTTAGAGGAAAACAAGGTTTTGCCGTGGTGAAGGCTTGATGTAATACTATGTATAAAAGAACAAGCTAGAAGAAGACATATATGAAGAAGATATTTTTAACACAAGACAAACAGTTTCCTTGTCTTTCAAAGTTAAAGGAATAGTAGTAACCTTTTTATGATCAACTTTACAAGTGACACTTGTCACTCATCCATCCTTTAAGGCTTTAACTAGTTCTTAACTAACTAGTTCCACAACTCCTATTTTCTTATTCCAATTATCACCAAAATTTCCCAATAACATCTTCTTACAAATTCTAAAGTCATCTCCATTTTTTTTAAATTCTCCAATATCATTTTTTCTTATCTCTATTTCCATCCATCATTTTACTCGCCAAGTGACATTTTTCCTAATCTAATAATATTCAACAATTTTGAAATTAATTCATAAAATTATCCAAAAGTTCTAAATCAACAAATACACTCTCCAATTCAATTTTCAATACAAATAAACCACAATTCTTAATAATATCACATTAACATATCAATTATACCCAACATGTCAATGAAGTGTGCAAAAATTCACATTCATATATGTGTATGCTTGTGCACAAATTCACATTCATATGTGTGTATGCTAACATTATGCATGAGAATAAAAATACATTTTTCTTAATCTCTCATTGATCTCACATGCATCATATTTGTGGTTTCTAACTCTTAATATAGGCATAGGATGTTACAAAATTGGCTTGTACTTTATCCGCTTGTGCGATATTGGGATTAACATCTCTCCTATGGAATAAAGATATATTTGTATCTTTTATTTGAATGGCTTCATTATTCAAGTCTAATCACTACGGTATGTGGCATTGTTGAACCACATGAATTAAGAAACCAAGGCTTCTCGTTGTCACTCCACCGATAAGCCTTATGGGGCCTGCATTATGAGTTTCTAGCCTATATACCATCTTGAGGGTTTATTATGTCTCAATGTTTCAAACAATACCCAAACTAAAATACTTAGACTTTTAATCAGAACATAAAAACTCATCAATGATACTAAGAATATTATAAACAACAAGACAAAAACAAGAACTCATTTGTAATCACAAAAAATTATTCTTATAGATAATCCAACTAGTAAAGCAAAACATATTGGAGACATTAGTTGGAAGACTTATCTGGATGGGCAGATAACCACAGACTACAAAGAAGAAGGATGAGGTCGGACAATCGCAAATAGTTACAAAATATGAGAAATAGCTCTCCTCACGCCCATGCAACTTATGCATGGCCGTGAGCCATATCTTCATTCCTCCTTCTAATGTAACAACCCGTTACTCATGTTAAGGTTAAAATAGTAAGTGTGAGAGATTAGAAAACATATTTCATGCTCATGCATTACATGATATGTACATACTCGTGAATAGTGAATCTTTGCACATAAAAATAATTGTACATGCATTCATTGACAATTTTTTGGTATAATTGTTTATAAATGTGAGTTCTATTAAGAATTGTGGTTTTATGTGTTGAAAATTGATTTGGAGAGTGTATTTGTTGATTTAGAATTTTTTGTGAATTTTAGAAAAAATTCCTAAAATTTTGGGTAATTTTTAAACTAGGAAAATTGCCAAGTGGCAAAACTATTGTTAAATGGTAGTAGAAATTACTATCCAATGGCAATGAAAATTTTGATAAATGATTTTAGGATTTATTTACAAGTTCCATTGAAAATTAGGGAAGAATTGGAGTAGAAATTGAAATTGATTGGACCAGTTAAATGAAAGAAACCAATTTAATGCTTTAGAAATGGGACATGTGGCAAGTGACAAGTGTCTCTTGCCCAACCATGTCTTAAGTCATTAAATTTTAATTAAAAGACCTCCTTGTTGTCTTTCACGATGATTCTCTCTAGAAAGGGGTACTGGTGTTTTGCTTTGGTTTTTTTCTTCTCTCCTTCATTTTCGTAGCCACTCTTCAAATCTCCATTCACTTTAAACCCAAGCCTCTCATCTTTCATGCTACTCTTTCACCTAGCTTTCTCTTTCATTGCCACCAAAAACCCAAACCTTTCAACCTCAAGATGATGATGATCGTGGGACACTGGTGAAGTTAGGGATTTTTATTTTCTTTAAGAGTTTGAAGATTTGGTAACTAAATCAAGTAAGTCATGTTTTAATTTTATAGATTTGGTTAAATGAAGCATTTGTGATGATAGTTAGAGGTTAATCTCATGAAATTGTTTTGAATATGTGGGTGTCGTGAATGATGAGGAGTGTGTAAATTTTTTGCTTATATATGCTTGATGAGTAATTGATTTATAGAGATGTTTTAGAGGTTCAATGATCATGACAAGGAGTTTTGTATATGCTAGAATGTTGGTGAAGAAATGAACATATATATATGTATATATTGATGTCTGTTTCATGTAAATGCTAAATAATGGTTTAGGAGTTGTTTATGGATGATTGGTGTTGTATATGATGAGTAAGAAACTATGAGTTATGCTACACATGTTTTTAATATGAATTGGTTATGAAAGGAATGTTTTAATGGGAATTGGAAGTTGATGAATAGGTACATGAACATGTCTTGTTTTCAGGTTAATGATCAAATTTGGATCATGCTTTGTTATTGTATGATATTGAGATGAAATGGAGTTGAGAATGAGGAGTAAATGAAGTACAAAAGGGTGATTTTTGTACAAGTATGTTAGGTGTAAAAATCTGGAAAAATTTGAAGATCATGGATTGGAAAATGTTCACTGAGTATGCTTCAGTCTTTTAGCCATATCTTCTTCTATAGTTATCTAAATGGGATGATTTTTAATTTGGATTAAACTAGAAAAATAGGAATCATTTTCATGAAAGACAAAATTTAAATTCTGTCTTTAAAGCGTCCCAAAATTTGACTTGAAATTGAGAACTGGGTACAGTATATTGTTGGATGAATGTATATGTTGTGTTATGTTTTGAGTGTATGAGAATGTGTTATATTTTAGGTGTTTATGATCAAGATGAAAATATGAAATGTGTATGGATGATGTTGAGTTGAAATTGGGTATATTTGAAGGATTTATCCACTTGATATGATGAATCAAATTAGTTGAGAATTGAGAGTGAATGAAATCTAATTGGTGTTTGAATGGTTATATAGTGATATTGCATTAGAAAAGGTGAATTTGGGAAAATTATGAGAAGAAGTGATGTTAGAATGGGTGTAGGATCCATTTAAGGGGTCTTAGAGAAGGAGAATTGAGCAAAACCGGAAGGATACATGGTCAGGCCAGGTAGATTGACACTGACCATGTGTTCCTGATGCAAAAACACCACCAGAGCCGTAAGAAACACGGGCTAGCCTTGTGGGTTCACACGACCTTGTGTTTTGACCCCCAAAATGACAAACTTCCTTTTCAGAGTCTTCATAGAAGTTGTATATCTAGAAGTCCTCTTCGAAGCTGTCTAAATATGACATTAATGTGAGATCTACAACAAAAGTTATGACATTTTCCCCAAGAGATGTTTGTTTATGAATGATTGACTTATCAATGTTGTTCAATGAGATGCTTAGGCTTGTTAGTGATATTAAAGGAGCCTAATTGAAGTAAGATTGAGTTATTAACGTAATGAGAGTGTTCTAGGTGTTTGGGAATGATTCAAAGATCTTGATAATTGGTTATAGGAAATGTATTAAGGATATACTGTAGGAAAATCCCGGGAGGAACATTACATGTTCCAGCAGCGGAAACAAAAATTTTTTATTCCCGGGACCTTCCCGAAACCCAGGATCCAGGTGTCGGTATGAAAACTCAAACCTGAATAGCCAATAGAGACTATCTCTAAAGGTATCCACGCAGAGATCAGAAAACCTAACCGAGTCAAACACTTTTGATCCGGGAATAGCTAGAACAGAATAAAGCCTGCTAGAGCCTACCTCTATCCTGGAGAGCTTGAGATTGACGTTGGTATCCTTGTTGGAGAAGAGAGAATCCGATTGTGCCTTAAGGAAGAATGAAGAAAATGAAAAACTAGTTTTTCCAAAGCTTAACTCTTAAGCATTCTCTTTTTCCTTCCAAGCAAAAACCGTCGTACTTCATGCATCCAAGGAAGCCTCCTTATAGGTTTATTTAACAATTAAATAAGACACCTAAAGATGAGGACATTTGGATGATTAATGGCCATTAGATCCTTAATGAATAAAGAAATAAACTTTGACTTTTTCAAAGTTTTATCCTCTCTTCCCTCATTCCACGCACATGTCCATATATATATAATAATTAATTAATTAATTTACTTAATTAATTAATTAGAATATAAATGATAAGGTCCATCCAACTGGGTAGGTCCTACCGGCCATCTGGGCCCCGATCTTCAAACAACTTCTAAACCTTTCTTAGCAATATTGATGTCGCGATCTCATCGGGACATATCCCAATCTCATCGGGATCCATTTAATCCAGTTGCTCTCCATAATTGGAACTCAGTCCAATACTATTTTACGGATTCTCTGAAACACTCTTATGCGTGTGACCCTTTAGGTTCCCGGTTATGTTGGCCACTTAGATTAACAATTAATCTGAGCAAGTCATGAGCGGTATCTAGCAACACATCATGACCCCCAATTGACCGGAAAGTAATTGGTTTGATGAATTCATCACGAACCAGATCACAAACCCTTCCATAGACAATTACTGTGCAATTCGTCCTTTCATCATCCTATACCCCACTTGGTTATGAGTATGGCTAATATGTCAACTCTTACTAGACTAAGTCTAGCCCAAGTGAAATCAGTTCCTGTCAGAGGACTCATTACTTTATATGTCCATGAAGACACTCTTCATGACATCATCATGCTCTGGCCAGAGACTTAAAGTAATGAACCTGACAAGAGGCCAGGGTATCTCTTCGGTTTTCACAGAAGTGATGAATCCTTTATTGGCTACTCAATTACCTTCGAATACCTCAAACTGTACCCAAGCACCACCCTATGAGTAACCTCTGGAAGGCAACAAGGAATGGAGTCAAAGTACAGGATCAGTATCCAAGATATCCTTGAGTACCTCAAGTCTAAGGATACTTGCACCATTGCTATGATGAGATTATCACTGACATTAAATCCATGTGATGATCTCATGACAGGTCATCCAATGAACTTACTACCACTAGTAAGCATCCATATGTCAACTCTAAATATCTCATATTTACAGTTTTTGAGATCCACTGCTTGATCCAATCAAGGAGTATGACATATGCTAGTCTGTCCGGATTAATGATGTCCAGTCTCATTAATCCTATGACTAGGGAAAATTTAGATACTGACATAATTGCACATGATAGGAATCTCAAGATTATGATCACATCATAATTTCCTTCATGCTATGTCATATATCATGGACATCATTAATTTGATTAAAGATCAATATCAATTCATAAAGAACATCAAATAAATGAAACATGCCTTTCTTTATTTATTCATAAAGTCTGTACATGACTGTGAACAAAAAGCGCTAAAGGGGATTGCCTTTAGGGCACTACTCTAACATATACAACCGAGAATGTCATTGAACATGCATTGTATATATTTAATATACATATGTGTGCATCAATAGACACTTATACAATTATGCAAAAATGTGATATAAGTATGTTTTGCATGATAAAGAGGAACATATTGAGCGCCATTTTCTAGATGTTACCGAGACTTCGAGACAATAACTTCTGGACCAAATTGTGAGTTGTAAGTGATCTAGAAGGGGGGGTTGAATAGATCCTTAATCTTTTTGTAATTTTCTACAACAAAATCATAAGTTAATTCACAAACAAACAATTTAAATAAATTTAAATTAACAGAGTAGGGAAGAAGATCAAACACTATTTTTATAAAGGTTCGGTGCTAAGACCTACGTCCTCTACCTAAGCTCCCACTTAGGATTTTGCCAATCACTTTATTGTACACTTTGTAGTTGAGTGTGAACTTTTTACAACGCCACTTGAATTCCGGCTCAAGCTACCTTACAATCGATTTATCTTACGGCACAAATCCAACCTCACACGTGACCTTCCACTCGTCACTCAAATTGTAAAAGAAATATAGCAAAGATTGAAGAACAAGTGCTCAATATAATAGTGTAACAAAATGAGAGTAATAAGGAGCAATTTGGAGTAATAGAAGAGTATTTAGGCTTGTAGAACTTATGTGTACTCTTCTTCCATCATCCTCTATTTATACTTGAAGAAATATAGCTATTGGAGCTCTTCTAGCCGTTGCTTTGATTGTTATTACCGTTCCTTGATAATCTCCATTCCATTTTTAGCTAATTGGACCGTTGGAGCTGATTTGGTGCATCCATAAGTCGACTTGTCGAATGAATAAGTCGACTTATTTCAACCATTTACGTAAAAATTGTAACTCCGCTCTCCAATAAGTCGACTTGTGCTATGTAAGTCGACTTGTCGTGCTTGATAAGTCGACTTGTGTTATGTAAGTCGACTTGTGTTGATATTTCTTCATATATAAGTCGAGTTATGATTTGTAGGTCGACTTATTTTGCCTTCAACGGTAACATCCATCTAGATCTTCTATAATCCTCATGTTTTAAGCCATTTTCCTTATAAGGAACCTCTTTTCTTGATTCTTCAATAATTAAACACTTACTCATCTTGATTTGCATGATTCTTCCATTGAATAATACCTGAAATAATTTCTTAACTAATTCTAGATATTTTATTATTATCAAAACATAAAGGGATTTAATTTGTCAACCACCATTGGTCCAACAATCTCCCCCTTTTTGATAATGACAAAATATTTAGAAATTGAAAAGAAATGTGAAAGACTTAAAACTTGATCAAGGATTTTAATCCCTTGTCTTGATGGTTAGTTTGTCTCCCCCTTAATTAATAAACCAAGGATTAAAATAGAGATCAACATAATTGCAAATCAATGAAATAACTTGTCTCCCCCTTAATCAAATATCAATTTCAATTTTACTCCCCTTTTGTCATAATCAAAATCAATAGGAAAAATAGACTCAAATAAAGATTAATGAAGTGTATGACTAAACATAGCATCAAACACAAACAATATCAAAAGTCATTACAAAATATATCAAACCAACACAAACACAAAACACATAAAACAAAAACAGAAGTAGAAATGTTGGTCAAGGCTCAATGCAATACACATCATGTCGAAGAATCATCGTGCCTACACCCTAGCTTGTCAAAAATCTTCTTGATGTTCTTCTCTAAGCGGGTAAGCATGCTGCGTTGCTCTTCAATTTTTCTTTCCATCCTTATAAGCATATCTTGTTGATCATCATGTCACTCATTTATTTCATCCAACTGATCTCGAATTTCCTGAATATCAGCCTGGGATACTTCACTTCTTCCCACATTACTTGGCCGTGAGCTACTAGGACGATCTGCTTTCCTCTTAGATCGTTTCCTCGAAGGAACCTGCTCACCTACTAAAGTCAACCCAAGCTTCTCAACATGATAGGAATAGACCCATCCTTTTTCAACTGTTCAAACCAACTTCATGCTCCTCAAGTTATAAGGCGTGAATCTCCAACTTTGAGGATAAGGAAAACTTGTAAAAAAATCCAGATTGCATCTTTTTACCTGAGAGATGTGGGTAATCAAAGCAACATAAGGCATTCCTTTATGCCAGACTGGTTTCCCTTTCAGTTGTCCTCGTAATAGAGTTGCCTTTTTCCTCATCATTTGGATAACTAAGCTCGAATAGTTTATTTTCCTCCCTTCCTCCAAGTGCCAAAGAATCTCCTTATCCAAAGCAGTAATCTGATTATTGCTAGCTTTCTTTAGGAACACAACCCTGTTAATCGCATAATGCAATAATCGATAATTTAACGGTAGATCCATAGCCTCAAAGGGAGGGGAATGATCGGAACATAACCGAACCAACAGATCAGCCCCGTTTTCCTCAGAATAGCCGAAATTCTCTTCGGCTTCCTCATCAGTATCACCCTCAGCATTCCTCAAAATCTCAAAATCAGTAAGGGAAGCTCTAGGCCTAACTCCTCCTCTAGGTAAATGAAACAAGGTACACAAATCTGATTCAGTCAGATAAATAGCTCTCCCGTTAATTTTAGAAGACAGAGTAACTCCATCCTCGACATTACTGCCCATCACAACCAGATTCGCATAGAATTCCCGTACTATGTCTTCATAAATATCAGTATGAAAACCCAAGAATTCTCTCAGCCCAAGGTTAACAATTTCAATAAACACATCTGAGAACTCACTACTATCTAACTCAACCCAATCAAATCTCATGGAGGGAATCAAAACTTCATCTTTAAGTACCTTATAATACAATGTTTGAGCATCCCTCGAGACAAATCTCGGTTCAATCGCGTCATCCTTCCTTCCAGCGTCTCCCCTTGATGAAGACCCCCGAACTCGTGGTCTATTATGAACGTGGGGACCTTGAGATTGAGCTGGTTCTTTTTCCTTTTGAGAAGATTTTCGAGGAGCCATGGATTTGTAGAGAGAAGAGGAAAAACGTAAGTTAGGGTTTTGAAAGAGGGGTTTGAAAAAGAGGGTTGATTTGGAGGTAAGATGAGGGGGTTTTGAGTAGATGGAGGTCGAAAATGTATAGGTAAGGGTGATTTGAAGAGATTTTAAGGGATAAGTCGAGTTGGAGAGGAAAATTGCAGAGGTTTTAGAGAGAAGGAGTCTGCGGAGAAGAAAGGGAAGAAAAGGTTTTAAAGTCTCCGTTCAACCATAAGTCGACTTATCGACATGCATAAGTCGACTTACTAATTGCCAAAAATGTGTCCAATACTCCGAATAGGTTACCTTTCAGCCCAAGTATGCAAACACGATGAATATCTTCAGATGTGATTGCCCATTTGCCTCATAATTTGACCATTTGATATTTGAATGTAACCAAAATAGATTCAACCAAAGGAATTTAAATCACACATACCTAATCTCAATTTAATGTTCACAAAAACATCTTCCTTAAGAGGTTTAGTGAAAATGTCAGCTAATTGATCACTAGTTAATACATGCTTCAAGCAGATGTCACCTTTTAGACAATGATCACGAATAAAATGATGTCTGATTTCTATATGCTTTGTTCTACTATGCAAAATTGGATTTTTACTTAAACAAATTGCACTGATATTATCACAATAAATAGGAATATTTTTAACCACAATACCATAATTAAGCAATTGATGTTTAATCCAAAGAACTTGGGCACATGCACTCCCAGCTGCTACATATTCAGATTCAGCAGTGGAAATACTTACTTGCTTTTTACTAGCCCAAGATATCAACGATGAACCTAAGAAATGACATAATCCACTAGTACTTTTTCTATCAATTCTACATCCACCATGATCAGCATCACTATAAGCATACAAATCAAAGGATTCACAACTGGGATACCATAAACCATGATTGATAGTTCTACTCAAGTATCTAAATATTCTTTTGCAAGCACTCAAATGAGAAATCTTGGGGCAGGATTGAAATCTAGCAAAAAGACATGTGGCAAACATAATGTCAGGTCTCGAAGCAATTAAATACAAAAGAGAGTCGATCATACCTCTATAAATTTTTTGATCAATATCTTCTTCATGTTCATGTTTTTCCAAGACCAGATTTGTTGCCATTGGTGTTGTTGCCACTTTGCATCCATCTATTTTAAACTTCTTAAGAAGTTCTTTGGTATACTTCGATTGGTGGATGAAAATGCCATTTTTGTGTTGCTTGATTTGCAATCCAAGAAAGAACTTGAGTTCCCCCATCATGCTCATTTCAAATTCGCCTTGCATTAAATCACTAAATTCCTTACACAAAAATTCATTAGTAGCACCAAACACAATATCATCAACATAAATTTGAAAAATAAGCATATCATTGTCAACATGTTTAATGAATAAAGTATTATCGATCTTACCACGAACATACCCATGTTGAGTTAGAAAAGTACTTAACCTTTCATACCATGCTCTAGATGCTTGCTTCAGTCCATAGAGTGCCTTCTTGAGTTTGTAAACATAATCTGGATGCTCGTGATCTTCAAATCCCGGTGGTTGTTTGACGTAGACTTCCTCTTGAATGTATCCATTGAGAAATGCGCTTTTGACGTCCATTTGATTTAATTTGATTTTTTTATGAGACGCAAAGGCACATAATTGTCTAATTGCCTCCAATCAAGCCACAGGAGCATATGTCTCATTGTAATCAAGACCTTCTTCTTGATAAAATCCTTGAGCCACTAACCTTGATTTATTTTTAATCGCTTCACCATTCTCATCATATTTAATCCCATTTACCCACTTGACTCCAATAATAGTCTTGTCCTTTGGTGGAGCTACCAAGTCCCAAACATCATTCCGCTTGAATTGATTAAGCTCTTCTTGCATAGCTAATAGCCAGTTTTCATCTTTAAGAGCTTCTTCTATATTCTTGGGTTCTACTAAGGAGATGAAGGCTGAATTGCTCATATTCTCATAGATATTTCTCTTGGTTCTCACACCATCATTTAAATCACCAATGACTTGCTCCATAGGATGGTTCTTTGCTTTTGCCCACGATTTAATATTGGGCACATGATTTTCTTCATCTAACTTCAATTCCTCAATCTTGGACTCGATTTCTTCAATTTTATTACCTGAACTTCCTGCATCATTATCAAAACAAACCTTTCTTGGGGGTGAAATCATATCATCAAATTTAACATGATTACTTTCATCAACACATTTAGTCCTATTATTATAAACTCTAAAAGTCTTACTAGTTTGAGAATATCCAATAAACACATCAACATCAGATTTTAAATCAAATTTCCCTAAGTTGTTCTTTCCATTATTATGAATAAAGACCTTACAACCAAAAGGATGAAAATAAGAGATGTTGGGTTTCTTACCTTTCCAAAGTTCGTAGGGTGTCTTATTTTTGTCTCTTCGCAAGTGCACCCTATTGATGACGTAGCATGCGGTATTGACTGCTTCCGCCCAAAATGATTTAGGAAGGTTGTATTCATTTAACATGGTTCTACTCATTTCTTCAAGTGAGCGATTTTTCCTTTATACTACATCATTTTGTTGCGGAGTCCTTGGTGTCGAGAAATTATGTTCCATTATGTATTTGTCGTAAAGACTTTCGAAAGGCTCACATTCAAATTCACCTCCATGATCGGTTCTAATTGCAATGATGGACAAATTTTTCTCATTTTGAACCAACCTACACCACTTGGTAAATTCGTTAAAAGCATCACTTTTATTAGCAAGAAATCTCACCCAAGTAAATCTAGAAAAATCATCCACAATCACAAGGACATATAATTTTCCACTAAGACTAGCATGTCTAGATGGTCCAATCAAATCCATATGCACAAGTTCAAGAATTCTAGATGTGCAAATTTCTTTCTTTGGTTTGAAAGATTCTCTAACATGTTTGCCTTTTAAACACGATTCACACAAGTGTTCTTTAACAAATCTTATTTTAGGCAAACCTCTTACAATGTCATTTTTTGAAAGCTTAGAAATTAGAGGCAAAGGTGCATGCCCTAATTTTCTATGCCATAAAAATGCATTTTCTTCTAATGTCACTAAACACTTTTCATTAAACGAACTATCATCATATAAATCAACAATGTTTCTATTTCCATGTCTTAAACCAATGAAAGCTACATGACCATCCTTCTTAACCATGCAATGTGATGATTCAAAACTTACATTAAAATTCATATCATAAAGCTGAGAGACACTTAACAAATTATGTTTCAACCCATCAACAAGCAACATATTGTCAATGGTTGGTAAAGGTTCCTTACCCACTTTACCAATTCCAATGACCTTACCTTTGTTGTTGTCTCCGAAAGTGACATAACCTTGATTCTTTGGTTTGATTTCCGCAAAAAGGTTCTTGTCTCCACTCATGTGTCTTGAACATCCGCTATCGATGTACCAAGTGCTTGATTGCCTTTCATCCCTTGCTTGTACCTACAATATCAACGTTCTTTCTTTTTATAGGTACCCAAGCCATTTTGGGTCCATTTTGGTTAGCCATATAAACCACATTAGATGGTGTTGTGCCTTTAATAATCCAAATTTTCTTAACCTTAACACATCTTCTAGTACTTTTGCAAGCAATTTCTATGTGACCATCTTTCAAGCATCTGGCACATTGAGCGATTTTTCCATCCTTAGTAAATTTGGAAATTAACGAACAATCTCTATCAAAAGGATCATATCCTAATCCATGTTTAGAAATTGAATATCTTTGTAACGATAACAATTTTTCAAACTTTTCGTTTCCATTCACAAATTTTCCAACCACATACGAAAATTCTTTTCTAAGTCTATCAAGCTCACAAATAATTTTTTTTTCAACAAGGCAAGCAGAATGATCTTCCTTTGGACTATTTTCAGCAACCAACTCTCGTATTTTCTTTCTTAATTTTTTGTTAATCTCAATAGCTTCTTCAAAATCAGCTTGTAAAGCATCAAAGGAATCTCTTAGATCTTGGTCATTGAAAGTTACCTCAATTTCATCATCACTTGATGAACTTTTTGCCATAAGTGCCAAGTTGTTTTCGTCATCGCTTTGATATGCTTCTTCATCATCACTCCAAGTTGCCACCAAGCTAGTTTTTCTTTTTCCTTTGTCGTATTTGTCATTTTTTTGGAAGTTTGATGTGGAGGATAAGTTTTTGCATTCTCTTGCGAGATGTCCCCGTTTTCCACATCTCCAACATTCTTCATTGCCTTTCTTTTCGTCATAACCCTTGGATTTTCTTTCAAATGCAAATTTTTTCTTTTCTCCATTTCTTTCACCATTTAATTCCTTCCTACGATTTTTGAGAAGTCCTTTGAATTTTCTCAAATTTCTAGCATACATTGCTATCTCTTCGTCTTCCTCCTCTTCATCTATTTCTTCATAACTTTCATCAACAGAAGAAGTATTAGCTTTTAAAGCAATAGATTTTTGTTTCTTACCTCTAACTCCTCTGGATTTGAGAATAATCTCATAGTTGATAAGTGATCCCACCAAGACGTTGAATTCCAGATGATTGAGATCTTTGGACTCCATAATGGCGGTGACTTGTGAGTCCCATTCCTTTGGTAGTGAGCGAAGAATTTTCTTTACCTTCTCCCTGTCCGTCATATGCTTTCCAAGGTTGCCTAATCTATTTATGATTTCTGCAAAATGATCAAGCATAGTGGAAATAGACTCACCTTCTTTCATGACAAACATTTCATAGTCATGAAGCAGCATGTTGATCTTTGTCTCTCGGACTTGGTTGGTTCCTTCATGGGTGATTCGAAGTCTCTCCCACATTTCTTTGGCACTGGTACACGAGTTAACTCGATTTCTTTCCTCAACCGTGAGAGCGCAGTAAATTAGCTTCATTGCTTTCGCATTGATGTAAGCTTGTCTCCAGTCATTGTCATCGTATTCAAGCTCCATTTTTAACTCACCATTTTCTTTTAACAGTGGTTGTGAACCGAAGATATTTATCTTCCAATATTCCACTCCTTCGCTTATGATGTGATACTTCATAGGATTTTTCCAAGAAGAATAATTAGTACCATTAAATAAAGGAGGGCGGTTATTTGTGTTACCTTCTTCCGCTAGGTTATTGTGTGTCATCCCTGGATACTTCTGCTCTGATACCAATTGTAAGTGATCTAGAAGGGGGGGTTGAATAGATCCTTAATCTTTTTGTAATTTTCTACAATAAAATTAGAAGTTAATTCACACACAAACAATTTAAATAAATTTAAATTAACAGAGTAGGGAAGAAGATCAAACACTGTTTTTATAGAGGTTAGGTGCTAAGACCTACATCCTCTACCTAAGCTCCCACTTAGGATTTTGCCAATCACTGTATTTCACACTTTATAGTTGAGTGTGAACTTTTCACAACGCCACTTGAATTCCGGCTTAAGCTACCTTACAATCGATTTGTCTTACGGCACAAATCCAACCTCACACGTGGCCTTCCACTCGTCACTCAAATTGTAAAAGAAATATAGCAAAGATTGAAGAACAAGTGCTCAATATAATAGTGTAACAAAATGAGAGCAATAAAGAGCAATTTGGAGTAATAGAAGAGTATTTAGGCTTGTAGAACTTATGTGTACTCTTCTTCCATCATCCTCTATTTATACTTGAAGAAATATAGCTGTTGGAGCTCTTCTAGCCGTTGCTTTGATTGTTATTACCGTTCCTTGATAATCTCCATTCCATTTTTAGCTAATTGGACTGTTGGAGCTGATTTGGTGCATCCATAAGTCGACTTGTCGAATGAATAAGTCGACTTGTTTCAACCATTTACATAAAAATTGTAACTCCGCTCTCCAATAAGTCGATTTGTGCTATGTAAGTCGACTTGTCGTCCTCGATAAGTCAGCTTGTGTTATGTAAGTCGACTTGTGTTGATACTTCTTCATATATAAGTCGAGTTATGATTTGCAGGTCGACTTGTTTTGCCTTCAACGGTAACATCCATCTAGATCTTCTATAATCCTCATGTTTTAAGCCATTTTCCTTATAAGGAACCTCTTTTCTTGATTCTTCAATAATTAAACACTTACTCATCTTGATTTGCACGATTCTTCCATTGAATAATACCTGAAATAATTTCTTAACTAATTCTAGATATTTTATTATTATCAAAACATAAAGGGATTTAATTTGTCAACCACCATTGGTCCAACATGAGTAACCTAGACAGTTTCTCTCCATTGATTGATTGTTTTTATTTTGTTTAAATTATTGAATGAATGTGATTGGGTTGTGTTGATTCCAGATAAGAAGGTCTAATAATTGTGATATGTGAATGAGATATTGAAGTGCTACTTGTATGTTAATGTGATGAAATAAATGTTGCTCAATAGTTCTGTTGAATGCTAAACTAAGGTCTGATGATAAATGTGATCTGAATGTGAATATGTAATCATGTGATTGACTGAGAACATATTATGTGGAACATTCAATACATGAATGCATGTAAGATAAAGGAACTTGTGACCGGAGTCGCCAGGATAAGAGCTTAAAGCTTGGATTGTGATAAGAACCTCAGGCTTGGTTGTAAATGTACCCAGTATCCACTAAGGGATATGGGATATAAATTGACACAACTCAATATCCACTAAGGGATATGAGCTAGTAAAAAGGCTCTCGGTCAAAACAATAATAAATAAAATTGAGTCTTACTTGCATTGCATTTATACTTGATATGTGTATTGTATATGAATGAAATGATTATGGTGATTGCTCTGAAAGTGAAATGTGACATTTTATAGATATGCAAAAAGATGTGAATAATATGATACGTGTATTGATGTGATGCATGAATTGAGTAAACCATCAAAGATGGTTACCTCATTGAGTTCGCAAAATTCATCAAAATTGTAACGTTGATTTTTTAGGACCGAGAGACAACATTAGCTACTAAGGGGTGTTACAAGAATCACAATTCTTATACTTTTGTGAAGAGGGAATGGCTCAAAGGTCGGTCAGCTGGATATGGATAGATTAGATACATTTTGTATAATTTCTCTGTCATATAGGACATTTTGTATTAGGCTATGATGATGTATCAGTATAGACGTTGAAAGATATATTGTAAATTTGGTTTTTTCTGAAATGAAATGAGGAAAATGTTGGTTTTAAAATATTGTGACTTTCCTTACGATGTTTATAAGAGAACAAAGATAAATGATGCCATGTTAAGTGAATGTTATGAATGAACGTAGTGCACCATTATCATAGGTTATGTGTTGGAACGTCCTCTGGGCATCCCGATATGTACCCTAGGGTAAGGGGGCACTACATCTAATGTTTTCGTCATTTATCTCATCTTTCTTGGCCATCTAATGCCCATGCAACACTTCTCAAGGCTATGAGAGCTATGCATGGCTATGAGAAGTTATGCACCACCCTGACAAGTTTGTCACTGGTGTGACACACTAGTCATACCTATGACACACACTCACAGGTATGACACATCATGCATACCTGTGATAAGTGGACAGCTCACCCAAACCTTACTTTTTAGTATAAAATCATTATTTTTGTGACGACAAAGATATGTTTCGTTTGGGAAAATTTTGAGGGTTTCAGGAGACAAGGAGAAGAGGGTGACGAGCTCTCACCTATGGAGAGACCATGGGGGTTAGACATCCTAACACTACAAGAAAAGTAGGAAATACCGACGGAAAATTACCAATGGATAATATATGGTTGCCAATTAGCAACGAAAAAGGGAAATCCGTTGCTAAAGCCAATGGGAATATTTTCGTTTGGCGACAGTTGTAATCTCCGTAGCTACAAATGGAGGGAAAGCGTCGCGCTAAAATTGACAACGGACTTTACAAACGGTTAAAGTTGCCGTCCATAATTCATTTAAAAAATCATCCAATTATTGACAGAATATTCGCAAACTGTTGGAAAATTTGATTGGAAAATTTCCCCCTACCGATGGTAGGAATATCCGTCACATAAATTCTGAGAAGATGAGTTTACTGACAAAATTTTCATCTGTAATCCATCAGTAAAGTTGCTATCGATACCTCGTTGTCCTTCTTCTGGTTCTGTTTAACGAAACGATATCATTTGGTGTAACACAATGACGTCGTTTCATTAAATGACTTAGGATTAAAGAAATGACGTCGTTTTTCTTAAATATAAGTGATGTCGTTCCTTAATTGTTGGAAGGTTTTAATAATAAGGAAACGACGTCATTTGGGTTAAACATAAATGACATCATTTCTTTATTACTGGAAGGTTTTAATAATAAGGAAATGACATCGTTTGTTTTAAACATAAACGACGTCGTTTCTTTGTTGCTGGAAGGTTTTAATAATAAGGAAACGACGTCATTTCCTTTAAAATGAAAAGGCATCGTTTCCTTGTTGTGAGCAGTTTTTAAAAATAATGAAATGACGCCGTTTAATTCAAAACCAAATGACGCCGTTTTGTATCTGTTAAAGGTTTTTAAAAATAATGAAACGACATCGTTTGGTTCAATAATAAAACCCTTCAATGGACCCTCCCTCCCCCCCACCCTCAACTCTACGCGTTCGCAGATGTTCTCCCTGGTGTTCACCGGCGTCTTCTCCATCTAGGTGTCACGTCTTCTCTGACCGTTGCTGCTGTCTTCTCCAGTCGTTAAGTTGCCCTGTTGATCAAGGTATGCCCACGTTTCTTCCCTTCAATGGTTGTTGATAAAACCGTGGTTGATTTATTGTTTGTTTCATATACAAAATGATGGATGTGTAAATGTTTGTGTATGAGATTGAATTTCTATAGTGAATCAATGAGTATTGGAGAAATTTAGAGGTATACGAATGAAGGAATTTTTTCGTGTACTTCACTTGGTTTATCTTTATCTTTTGCTCATTTTGATTAAATTGTTGTCTGAATAAAAATTGATAAACCCATTTTGGAGGTAGTAAATTTATAAAGTTAATTATGCATAAACTAAGTTAAAGTTTTGATATATGGGGAGTTATACATAAATGATATGATTTTCATTATTTGTAATATTATACTATATTTTGTCATTATTTAAAAAGAAAATCAATATTAGAAATAACAAATGTAATATTTATACAAACAAATTTATTTTATGTTGGTTCATGAATTCAAATAAAATCAAAGAATAATTTGTAGAGAGTATTAATTAAGTAAAGTATCAGCGATCTTTGAAAATTAAGTAAAGAAATCAACTATATAAATGATCATCTTAAAGGAGAAGAAGGTAATTAGACTATGACAAAGAAGAATAAAGACAATCCAGTGTAAAAATAGTTGTATTTTTAATAACCTTCTCTTAGTTATTTTAATGTTTTAGGAGTTTGAAATGCACAATTATATTATTGTTTTTATCTAAAGCATATATTGTTTATTTATGAAGAATAATTATGTTTTTATTTTCAAATAGAGCCATTTTGATCTTTAATATTTCAAATTAAACTTAATATACTAATTAAATGTTAATCCACTAATTAAAGGACTATGCCTTAATGTTTTTAAGGGCATGTTACTAACATGAGTATGCTAAAGTGTTTTATGCTAATAATTAGCCTAGATTGTAATTTTACTCGAATTTTAAGTTTTCACTTAATGCAATTGAATTGCATCATTTATTATATGATGATCATCATTGCATAGTAATAAAGATTATTGTTTTTATTTGTATGCATTATTTCATAGCATATCATAAAGAAACGACGTCGTACACAAATTATACACCTATGAAAGACTTGAAATTTTGCATTTTACAAACTTGGAATGTCCTGAGCTTAACCATTTAGCTACCAAATTGACTTTGTTAAACTCTCAAATCTCAACTCATTTGTCTCATCACCTTCAACTACATCGGATCAGTCATCATTCTTGTCTTCCTTACCGTAACATCTGACTTATGCATAAGTGGGCATTTCGAGCCACCTTACATCATAGTCCAAAAATACCAACTTTACAAGAACAAAAATTTCTCAAAATGTGACTAAAGCCTTGTTTTACATGATCTAACTTTAAAAGAACAAAACATTCAAATTGGAGTGATGTCTTGACCCTTATTTGCTGGTTCTCATGCTTTTCACTTGAAGATGGGGCAAAAATGGAGGGGGTGAGCTTAAAGCTTGTGGGTAATAGCTTTATAATCGGTAACAAGAAAAAACCATTTAAAACCTTTATGATCAAAGCCAATTTCCCATTGAATCATAAAACACAAAATTCTTAACTTATTAAGCCAATTCACAAATCAAATAAGTCATACATCCATCTAACCTGCCAAATACATCATAACCAATCAAACACATCAGAATCAATTAAACACATCAGAATGGTTTGGGTGGATCCATAACAGAACGTACTACACATTTTTCATAAGGGTCCTGTGAAGCCGTGAATAGAACGTACTATCATAATCCCACAAAATGGTCTTGTGTAGCCATGAGCTTATGGGAGTCCGTGAAGGAGTTCTATGACACTAGTGGGAAGACAAGAGAAGCCTTTTTAATCAAGTGCACTTGACTGACAGAACAGACCACCACAAACCCACATAACATGTTATTCATAAACGGAAAACAATTTGCCCAATTGGCACATTTTTGGAAAACTTGATTTCATATATTTGGTATCCTTTCAAAATCATTTCCATTTTTGTTTCATAATTCATGCACAAAATTCATACATATAACATGTAGCACTATCTCAAAACATTTAAAGAACAATAAATGCACATTTACAAGTAGTTGAAAACATTTATTTCCTTTTCTTGAAAGAAACATTGATGGCTTATTATTCAATTATAAAAATGTAACCCATCTTAGTCTCCTTGCTTGAAAACTTGCTCAAAGATGTCTATCCTCTTGCTCTTCTTGCCTCTCTTGCCTCCCTTCAAACATTAGCAAAAATCTCCATTAAAAAAGAACTCCAATTGGAAAACTCAAAGAAACCTATGCATGAAATTGACCCCAGAATACTTAAACCCATGCATTTCCTAAGCTTTTTGAACTAACACCCTTTCAAAAATCGAAAAGATTTAACATAAGCTTACTTTGAATCTTCACCAAACAATGAATTTCTTGGCTCTAATGGAAGCTCTAATGAACAAATGGTAGTTTGCAGTATCAATTGTTCTCAAAAAATTAATTAGTGCAATTAATACTGATTTGTGATAATTTTACTCTCAAACTACATAAAATAAAGGCAGACACTCAAGAGTCAAATTAAGCATAAAATATAGAAATAGGAGCCAAAAAGTGTAGTAAAAATCATGAAAATGTCGCCAATTTATATAATAAACTTGAACTCAATCATATATACAAGCTATCATGAATGAATAATCAAGATTTGTGAATAAGAATACATACCCAGGATAGTCAATTAAGCATGCATTAAACATAACACATATAAACTTATGTATGATTGAATAATCATATGATTGATCAACTTAGTAAAATGTGAAATATATGTGCGTATTGCATGATTAAAGAAGCACAAATAGAACAATTTAGTAATATGTGAAATATATGTGTGTATTGCATGATTAAAGAAGCACAAGTAGATTGTTAACATCCAGACATTACTGGGTCACCAAGGCAATAGCTTATCTGGAGCATACTGTAAGTTAACCTAGATGTTTACTCACTATATTTGAATTATTTTTAATTAACTGTTAGATATTGAGCTGTTATTGATATGATTGTAATAATTCCAAACCTTCAATTGTTCAAGGAGCTTAATATTTGGGATTGTATCGGAAGTGCTTTTTAATGGTATGTGCAATATGGAATGTGTTCCCAACTAAATGTTGAATGTCAGACTTAGATATGATGGATATGATAAATAACTAAGCATACTAAATGAAAGTTATTCATAGCATATTATGTGAAATGAAGCATTTCATCACATGAATATGTATGATCAGATAAAGGAGTTGTGACCGGAGTGACCAGTGTGAAAAAGAGCTTAAAGCTTATAAATGTGCACAAAGAGCAACATGCTCAATAGTTATTGAGCCTGGGATCCACAATGGCTACAGAACAGTATCTGAAATGAGCCCGATATTCACAAAGGATATGAGACAGTTAAATAGGTGCTCGGTCACAAAAAAATAAACATGAAAGTGGAATCTCATGTGTATTTGCATATTTATATCATTACATGTACCAAGTGAATGATTAGAAAGAATGACTAAATTAAGTTGATATAATGATATCCAATGTTTGTATACATGTAACTAATTCCCTCACTTGTTCAACTACCACCTCCAACCCCATCACCACCTCCATCACCATAAACCTTGTTTAAACCTTTTTTTCTGTTTAAATTTAGTCTTTATTTTTATTTTTATGTCTTTATGTGTGTTTATTATCACCTCCTCACATTGAGGACAATGTGTTGTTCAAGTGTGGGAAGGGTTATGTGTTTATTTGAATGTGAATTTTGCATATTATAGTTGTTAGGTTGCATTCTGTGAATCGTGTGAAACATTATAAGATGATGAAAGATTGATTTTCATGATGAACTAAAAGTCTCTTTTTCTTTTTTGGAGACGATTATGGATATTCCATATCCATTAGGAGGTTAGTGGAAGTATAGTTATAATCTTTATTGGAATCTCTATCATGCTTCTAGAGAACAAGAATTTATATTTTTCGTTTATTGAAGATATGATAGCCCAAGAATAACTCTTATTAGATAAGGAAAGATAACAATTTAATTCTCAAAATTAGATCTTCAGAGAAAAAAGAAAAAATTACTAATTGAAGTTAAAGTATATATATAATATGCTAAATGGGTTTAGTATTTAAGATATCTGGTATTTATAAAGTGTTGAAGATATCCATTATCGTATATATGAGTTTATAATTGAGGTCAAAATTGTGGTATTAAATTTGAAAGTAAGCTCAAGTGAGGTACATTTTATTTAGAACAACACTATTTTAAGAATGGACATGTTCTAATTTAATATTTATTATTAACTAAGCCATACTAAAATTTTCATTTAGTAGAAATAATTATTTAAATCAATAAATTCTTTAATATCTTGTAGAACAATAGAGACATTATTTTTACGAAAAGATCTAGGATCTCATTAAAGATCCAAATATGTATTTATGTAGTTTATTTTAATTATGATCATCACTGAAATGAATTTATAATATTTAAGTGACTATAATAGAAATCTTATAGAATTCTCTCACTAATCCATTATCCTAACAGTAATATGATAGTCTTATAGAGATATGTGTAAGATACTTAAGCGGTTGACTTACTATAATTAGGAGATTGTTGGTGTATAATACTCTACAACCATGAAATTGAATCACTTTATCACATATTTTTAAGTGTTGTCATAAAAGTCCGTTATGGAGAAAATTTCTTAATTTGTTTAATCTCCAAGATAGGATCTTCAACTGGTTGGAATGTCTATCTTTGATTATGGGTTTGAAATGGAAAAGTAAGGAAGATTGTAAGGTGTTTAGGGACAATTTTGCTATACTAGTACATTTCAGTTAGATGACAAAAAACACCAAGTTATTTGGGAAATCTGAACAGTATAAAAAATTTACCTTGATGGAGTTTTACCTTAAGTTTAGATTGAAGATTGAGATAACCATTATCAACTCACCTCTACTTTATTCATTATATCACTTAGAAAATTAATAGTGCATTATAGGAGTTATCTTTATATATAGTTTACTGTTATGTTACACTCCAACTGTTAAGGATGAATTTCCTTTCTCATTGTAATTTCCACCTTTTTGAATGAATTCATTACTCATTTTCCAAAAATTAATTACTTAGTTGTGGATTTTTGGCATAATTAATTAAAGACACTTTTATGTTTATGTATTTTGTTAACTACATTTGAAGTTTTAATACTAAAGGTAAAATTTTAGAATAATTACTATGCAATTAAAATTATAATGAAATCATAATTATGAGATCTAATTTACATTTATTTACTATTCTTAAATAGTTCCTAGTTGTAGTTTCATCAAAACTAGATATTGATAGAGAAGTAAAACTAGCATATATTATGTTTAAGGCAAAGAATAACCTTTATACAATCTTTTATAACCTTCCTTCACGGTAAAGAGGAACCTTAATGACACTTGGAACACCCACAAGTATGATAATATAATGTCTCTATCAAATCTTGCAACTTAAAACACCTCAACTTATTTCTTGATAACTCTAAAGGGGTGAACTCATACAACAATAAGACAATGATTTTTAAATGAATGAAAAACACTTAGAAATATATGTTAAAAACACACCCAAATGGTTCTTTTACGCAAGAACCATGATAAAAACATGTGTTTAGGGACCCTTACTAGAAGTTGAAGCTAAAAACTAGCTATTACAATGGCTAGTTACAAAGAATTGGTCGATTAGTATAGTATATTAGTCATCCATTGCACATTGAATACATAGATTCATTAGTAGTTGAGACATTAATTGACCGACAGGTGTATTAGTTAACCAATACATTAACTAATGTTACTAAAACTCTTATAATATCAATTTTAACAATTTTAACATATATTGCTCAACTATTAATCCATATATGTCGACCAATAGCTCCAAAACATGATTTTAAAAGCTTCTAATGATCAAACTCAATTTGTTTATCTAATTATGATTTGAACACTTCCCAAAATATTCCCTAAAGAGTGTTTAAAAGATTAAAAGGGTTTTATGTTAAAAATAAAAGCGTTAATGCCTCTTAACTAATGAAAAATCTCATGCAAAGAAGTGATATGAAATGTTTATACATAGTGAGCCTTTTTTGAACATCAAAATGACTAATTACAATTAACATTACAAACTATAGTAAGAACTCAATGATCCTTGTTCTCTTTTGTTAACTTAATCTTTACTATGTAAATTACGAATTTCATATCCTTTTATCAACTTTTGTTAACTTAATCTTTACTATGTAAATTACTTAATTTCATATCCTTTTATCAACTTCAAAACTATCTTCTTAAGTTTATGACTACATCTTGTTCTTATATTCATTCTCATCAAAATAATAAATCTATTAGTAGTACTTCTATTTTTTTATCACCAATCATCACAATAATAAATCTATTAGTAGTACTTATAGTTTTCAACAAAACATCAATTGGAACTTTAAGAACTTCTTGATTTTCTAGTTATTAAACTAATGTCTTCTTCATCACTTTCACTAGCAGATGTCTCTTCCTCTTTCCTTATTTCTTTATTTAATGCTGTGAACAATAAATTGATTTTCTTTTGAAAAGTTGTTTCTTCTTGCATCTCTTAGAGACTCACTTCATATGTAAAAAAGATCCAATAAATTCTTCCAATTATAATGTTGTTTTAACAACTTCCCGTTCAATCCCTTGCCAAGGGTCAGTGGATTGCACATCAAATCCAATTTAAGTTGTTGTTAAAAGTAAAAGAAGGACTTATAACATGTTGGATTTATGTAAATATAGTGCCCTGGAAAGCAAGTGTATTTACATGTAACTTTATCTTCTTCAGTTACAGTTTTGTAATGAAAATATTTATTATTAATAGAACAAAAGAGTTTGGTTTTATCTGTATGAGCATTATATATCTGGTCATAAGGTACCAAGATTCTTTTGTAAGTAATATACATATACATAGAGATGTATGGGAAACATGTATATTATTAGAATCAATTAATTGATTCACAGTTGAATAATCAAGTTGGTCGCTTGATTATGGTTTAGCTATCGTAGTGTTGCGATTTATCTCCATATAAGTAAAGGAGTTTACTTGAGGAATGATGAGTTTCATATCATGATAGTAGTTGACTATCGATAATGGCACTATTAAATGAATCTGGAATCAAGTATGTTTTCAAGAATAAAGTGGGTCGTTACATTAATCTTAAAACATACAACTTAAGCATTCGCTTATTATGAACCATAATCTTGATGAGTGGTGAACTCATATATGTTTCATTATAATTCTTGATATGATCGGAATGGATTTTACATAGTATTAATCCAGTGTCTGCATATTGGAGTTATTAATTGAAACATGTATCAGGGAACATTCACTTAAATAAAGAGTTTATAGTGTTATCATCTCTTCTAGATATTTTAAGCAGATTTGGTGATTAAACTGGCGCCAGTAGTTTGATGGACTAGCTGCCCATCAAGTCTTAACACTGAGATGAGATCTTATGTGTTAATCACTATATAAAGTAAAATGAGAGATCTAGAAGGAAAAACCAACATAAGGGCAAAACAGTAATTTTACCCTTTGTTGTGCGGATGGCTATAATAAGGTTCTAAATAGGGTTTGCAATTGGACATATTCTCATAATATTTAATAATTCAAGAGTTCAACTAATTGTCTTTAGTGGAATAACATTTAGTTAATAAGCTAGAATTAATTCCAATGAGATTGAATTAATTATGGGCTTATTGGAGCTTGAATTATCAAAGTCTAATAAGATTCCCCACTTGACTTTAAGGAAGGTTATCAAGCTAAGTAAGAAATATAAATGGAGGTTAATTAGAAGCCCATAATTGAATCTTGGGCTTGGTCTAATTAAAGAAGCCCAAATGTACATTTAGTAATGAGCTTGGTTTTTGGTTTAATGTAATTAATTAGATTAATTATATTAAAACAATTTTTTTAAGAAGAAGATAGCAATTTTGGTTATTCCTAGGTTAAATGTGTAACCACACATTTGACATTAAAATGCTAAATAAAGATGGTCTTTATTATGGTTAATCATCATTAAATGGAGTTATGAACTTACCATTAAATGGTTTAATGGTTGTCTTTTAATGTTGGCTTGTAACCTATTTGCATTCATTAAATTAAAGATGAAAGATGTACATTAGATGGACCATCTTCCTTCTTTCTTCTTGGCAAAACCGAAATTAAGTATTGAATTTTAGGTTATGGTCTTTTCAAATAGCCATCATAAAGATAAATGAAGATAATCTCATTTATTGGCTATTTTATGAGTGATTAATGAAAGAAGTGATGCATTTGATGCCTCTCTCTCCTTGCATCCATGCATATACGAAATTGGTAGGCAAGAAAGAGTTCTGACATGTTCTTTACACCTTCTCTCCTTTTATGAAAGAGAGAATCGAAAATACCAATTGAAAGAGTTTCAATTTTGCTTCTTCTTCTTCTAAGAAAATCTCCTCCAAACATTTCTTCTCCTTTCCCACCAAAGGATTTTGTTAACCTAATTGTCCTTGAAGAACAGGTGGTAAATCTAATTTGTTGAGGATACTACAACAAGGAGAAAGTAGATTGCTAAAGGAAAAGAGTCAAAGGCAAAGGATTTGGATACACGAAGAAGGAGAGGATAGTGCAGCGAGGATTTAAAGCTATAGCGAAGGAGTCGGTAATACTCCTGATCTTGTTTATATTTTATTATCCTTATACCATATCATCTATGGATTGGCATGTTGATTTGGATTTGTTGCTTCCGCTGCAAGTAATGATTTCTTAAAAGTTTTGAAATCTACCGTTTTTCCAAACAAAGCATGTTTTCCCTTTCCGATCCAACATAACAGTCATACGGTAAACAAACTTGAGGCTTAGGTATAGAAAGTTTAACACCAAGAGTGATTAATATTCAAAATGGAGCAGAAGAGACTCGGGGGATTGGGCTCGACTTTTCACTATTTCAATAGATCCTTAGCTTCTTTGTAGCTATCATTTTAGCTTTCACATTTTTAGAAGTGACCTAAGAAAATTTCTTACCATTTCAATGTTAGTATAGGTCTTTCCAAGACCATTGAGAACATTAATAAGATCAAAAGATCTAATTTATATATTAGATATGTTTTTATTGTCCTTTACTTGAAACAATTTATATTGATGTGTTAATATGCTAACTTTACTAGTATAAGAGAGGTTTCTTGGATTTTCAATCAATTTTTGAACTAAGAGATATAGTTTATCCTTGAATTAAACATAATTTGAGAAATGGAGAAAAACATGGTTTTGGTTTAATAATTTGTCAAATTCAATCCCCTTTATACAAATTCTTATCTGATATCAGCAATTTGAGAAATAGAATTCCTTTGAACCTTAAAGTATCCTCTCTAATTCTGAATGGTGATCAGTATGGGAATTTTAGAGGTTTTTATACACTTGTTGAACATTTATGACAATGCGTCGCAACATTAGTCAAAATAAACTAGACCTACTACTATAACAGTGGTTAGTTTAGGGCAATCCCATAGAGAAAGTGTGTAAAATATTTGAAATAAAATTAATTAGTGTTTAGGTTGGGGGGTGGTGGAGGGGTTTGGTTGGTTTGAAATATGATAATAAAATGAAACTAACATAAGAAAAACAAATTAAAGAAAAAATGTAAAGCGATGAAAGGGGAGAATTCGTTAGGAATCCGATTCTTTAGTTCTATCTTATCCTATACCCTAATTAAACATATTTTGATGATTTGTTGTTCTCAAACCTCTCCTAAAAATTAATTATAGGTTAATCTATTAACCCAAGTTTTCCCTTAGGTTGTATTTAATCAAAATATAATCATTAATTAAAACCAGATATTAAATAACCTAGGATATGATCTCTAGATTCAATTGGGCAACTGCATTATGAATTAAGAAAACATACTAATCAAGGCAACAATCACATATGATGCGTCATTTAACCTAAATTATGTTATCCCGATGATTATGAACATTAGTTGCAATGGGAAGATATTGCAAATCTTGGGAGTGCCTTTAGAAAAAAATGATCATTTAGAAGAAGACAAAAGAAGGATAGCCATAAGGAAGGTGGAATTAAGGGCATGGTAGCTCATGTGTAAATAGTCAGATTAATGATTGCACTGCCATTGCACCACATGTGAACCACCATTAGCAAAAGAAAAGTGTTGAGCTATTGGCATTAAAAGAACTGCTGTATGGGAGGAAACCCATCGAATTTTAATTTCCTTAAATTATTTTCAAAAAGTTTGAATTCTATAGTTAGGTTATTTTGTTTTAAAATAAAGTCAAAAAACATAAGACATCGACGTGAATTCTATGATTGATGAAGTAAGCAAAGAGAGGTAAAAGAGCCACAAGGAGTTAAGAAGGGATTTTGAAAATTAGAGAAAGGTAGCAAAAGAAGAAAATTTAAAGCTGTTGAAAATTTTGTAGGCCACGATCATGGCTTGCGAACCCACGATTATGGCCTGCGACAAGGTAAAAATGATAGGCATATGCATTTCACTTAAAATTTGTACCATTTTACCATTCAATCACCTATAAATACATTTCTAACTTTATTTTTTTCACTCGCTTTCATTTTCCCTTTATCTCTCTAAACTTTATCTCTCTAATCACTCTCACTTCTTTCAACAAAATTTCAAACCTCCAAATTTCTTTCAACTTCCATTGACTCATAAGCCAATATGTCGCGCATCAAACAAACAATAAAGTGTGATCCACCAGTGGGGAAAACACAAGTCTCGAGACAAGGGAAGAGGAACAAAGTAGCTAATTACGGAACACTATTCTTGATCTTCTCAAATGAGGAAGGTACTCATTTCCATTCCCTTCGCAGTAAACAAATTATGGTTCCAAAATATTTACACTTTGAAACTTTAGATAGATTGGAACTACGAGACAAGGTCAAGAGCATAGCTAAGAAAATTCAATGGGGTCCATTCATTTAAATTATATTCCTAGTTTACCAAGAACTGACCTTAGAATTTTTGACTTCTTTTTAATATGAATCGAATAAGCCTAGGGAACTATGGTTTAGATTGCGGGGGCAACCTTATGGGCTTGATTATGACACCAAGTATGAAATTTTTGGTTTCCCCGAGTCTTATGTGGTGGATCAACACGACGATTTTTTCGTCAATCCCTATTGGACTAAACTAACTGGAATAGAGCGTTTCGATGCAAAAAACGTACACAAAATCATTATTAAAAGTCACGAAATTTTTTTGACGCACAAATTTATGTGGCAAACTATTTTTGACAAAATGGAAACCATCAAGTATTCGACAAAAGGACTATTTATTTGCACAACCACCTGCATTTCTAATGCAATTATTATTGCTCGAAAGAAGAGGAGTAATAATTTAGGAATGGGTTACTTGGTTTTGGCCATAGTTAACTGTTGTGGAGTTGAGTCCAACAAACTTACTGTAAGGCCCCAAATTGCACCATAGTTGGAATACATATATGATAGGTGTTAAAAATTATGATATGATTGAGAACTGCATATGACTTGAATTTTGGTCTAATGGATTATATTGATTGATTTGGAATTAATTGATACCATTAGAGAATTAAGGTATTAAAATATATATTTGGATTAGGAAAATGTTACAAATGGAATAGTTAATAAATTGAAAAGTGGTAGCAATAAGCGAGAGATAAATGACCTAATATATTGGTGACATTTGGTAGCTCCTATATGGGACAAATGAAGAACAAGCATAGTGACATATGTTGTTACAATTTGATGACACCTAGCATCAGATGAGATAAGTTTCTGCTAGAGTAAGTTCTATTTTGCTCATTCTTCACCATCTTGCACTCTCTCCACCGAAACTCTCTTTCTCACTCCTCCTAGAGTTTTTGCTTGATTATGAGTCAATCAACACTTAAGAATCCTTGTATGAGATTGCATCAAGAAAGCTACTTTATACTACCTTCTAGGTTGTTATCATATTAGTGTTAAGATCATCCTACATCTACCTTGATTTTGGAAGTGTGCTGATTGC
Organism: Erythroxylum novogranatense; assembly: GCA_029891385.1. Lineage (NCBI taxonomy): Eukaryota > Viridiplantae > Streptophyta > Magnoliopsida > Malpighiales > Erythroxylaceae > Erythroxylum > Erythroxylum novogranatense. Next base: position 65,358,931 of record CM057234.1, on the reverse strand, counting down.
TTGGAATGGTTGGATTAGCTAGTTCTTTGGAGTTGTTCTTTAAAGTTAAGAAGGTAAGGGAATGTTAAACTTGATTGCATGCTATAATATGAATTATTTGATGCTTGAATTGGATAGAATACGTATTGAATTAATGATGAATTGAGATCTAGAACATGATACTTGTTTAATAGCTTTTGCTTTGATGTTGATACCTTAAAGATCATGGCGATGGACTCCAAATTTTTCTTTTTATTTTTATTTATTTATTTATTTTAATTTCTTAGAATTTAGCCATTAATTTAGCAAGCATGAATAGAAATTTGAATGCTTGAATGGAAGTGTTAGAACTTAGTGTATATTAGGCTTAATATGGTGTTTAATGGACTAAAGGATTAAATAGTATTTTACTAAACAAATAAGGGTAGAATTGGAAGGACAAGACCAAATGTGGTCTTGAATAAGAAGAGAGGGAAGAAAATCGTGGGAAGAAAGAAGAGAAAAGAGAAAAATGTGGGAAAGAAGAGAAAAGAAGAAGAAAAAAATCATGGAAGTTAGGGAAAGAAGAGAGAAAATCGTAGGGAAAGAAGAAGGAAGAAGATTTGGTTAAGATTTAAGTAAGCTTCATCTTTTCTTCTTTCTTTGATAGAAAGGTGATTAGAGAAATGGGTTTTCTATTGGGAATGAAGAGAGAAAGAAGAACCCATTTTGATTTTCATGGATTTCTAAACTATGTTTCAGTTTTCTAGCCTAGATAAACTATAGGTAGGTTAAATTAAACTAAACTTTATCATTTTAGTTATTGAAGCTTTATGAGTTTTCCATTTGAACGTTGGGTTGAATGAGATTTTGGATTGTTTTAGGAAATCAAGAAAATCATATCCAAGAGTAAGAAGAAAGGCATAATTGAATTTGAATTTCCAAGCAATTTAGGTGGGTAATATGTTTATAGTTATTGTTTAGATGAGCACATTGCTTACTTATGTGTGTATAAGATAAATTGTTTGAATTTGACTTGTTGTTAATGTTGGTAAATGCATTATAATGTATTACTATGTCATGCCTTGAAAGATGCTACGACATTTTGTATAATCAAATAGAAAAAGAATAAGAAACATGAAAGTATAAAAGTATGAACATGCAATGAAATGAATTGAGCATAAGAATTTACTTGTGTTTGTGCAAGAGAGAAACCATTTTGTTCGTCATATGCACATTAACTTAAGCCTTCTCCCGGCTGCCCACTTATTGCATATGAGATCCTAAAAACGAGCTCATTTTGTTCAGGGTATAAATTTCAGTTTCTCCATTTTGATCCATGGGACTCTTAAGCCATTTGTATGTGCATTTCATATTTGATTTTTCAAGTATGATGCATAATTGAGTGTTATATTTTGATGTTAAATATACATGTTATGTATTATGTGATGACTTCCTTAACTATGAGTTTTTAGAGCTAGAATTGTTAATGACTAAATTTCTAGATTGAATTGTGGTATAGACATACATATATACATTTATATACATGCTTGATTGTGCTCGTTACCAATGGCTATAAATATATTAGCCACTGAGCTTCGTAGCTCAACCCATTATTTTTCGCTCCTCAAGTGTAGAACAAGAAGTTGTTGATCCTTGCAAAGGCTTTGGCAAACTCCAAGATAGCTTACTTTAGTAACTAAGTTATCATGAGCATCCATTTGTATTTTGAATTAAGTTATTGATGTGATTGTTGATATGTAATTAAAGCTATGTTTAAAATTCATTTTGTTTTAGTAATAAGATTAAGAATTGAAGAAATTTCTTTTATGTATGTTCATAATTATCTTTTGGTTGAGTTGTTAAGGGTGGTTGCGAAATTGTATGTGCAAATGCATGTTTGATTGTTAGAAATAGAAATGTATGTTAGGGATGGAATATTGGGTTATAGGTTATGAATCGAAGGTTTCACCATAGCAAAGCCAGAGATTGTCTACGACGAACCTTCCCTAAAAGGTGTTTTCATCCTATTTTGGTAACTTTGCCACGGCGAGGCCAGATGCTTAATGAATGACTTTTGAATTGGTTCGTACATGAATTTGATGAGGAATTGAAGCATGAATAAGGTAGAATTGAAGTGGAATTGATGAACTATGGTGACAGTGTATGAAGGAGTTAAGTTTTGGAAGCAGTTTCACGGTTATAGGTGAGTGAACCGAAGATTCACTCACCCCACGGTGGTGGGATTTATAAGGCACATTCCCACGATTGTGGGATTTATAAGGCACATTCTCACAGTCGTGGGAATGTTGGGGTTATATAAATATAGTGTCTTGGAAAGCATGTATATTTACATATAACTTAATCTTCTTCCATTTTTTTGTAATGAAAATATTTATTATTAATAAAACAAAAGAGTTTATTTTTATTTATATGAGCATAATATAACTAGTCATAAGATACCAAGATTCTTTTGTAAGTAATATACATATACATGGAGATGTATGGGAAACATGTATATTAATAGAATCTAAATTAGTTGATTCACAATTGAATAATCAAGTTGGTAGCTTGACTATGCTTTTGACTGTGGTGTTGCGATTTATCTCTGTGTAAGTAAAGGAGTTTACTTCAACAAAAATCGCGTTTTAGGGGTAGGAGAGCCCTCTGGGTATGCACTACTGCCCACGCGCATCAGGGATAGGAGAGCCCTCTGGGTATGCACTATTCCCTTTTCCACAGTGGTTGAGCTTATAGCTCCGATCAGAATTTGCTCCAGTCACAACTGTTAATTACCGATTTCCAATCATGCCTAGCATGCGTTCACAATTTCACAATGACACATCTCATACAACAGTATTCATTTAAATCACACAGTTCATTCAAAGCATTTAACAAATCAGAGATTGAGGAACCAACTAAGTTACTCACCTCTAAACTTCCGAGCTACTACCGGGAAGTCTCAGCTCTATCGGACGATCGACGCTCCACTTGAGCCTCTATAACAATCAGAATAAATCAATATTACTCATTGTACAGTTTCTCATATTCAATAATGCATATGTAGCGAATGCGATTAGTATGATACATGTTATGACATTCCCGATCCTATTCCCGAATCATCTCAATTCGACTCTTTCACTCTAATTCATAACAATTCATAATACCATAATTCAATTGACTAAATTCCGAACTCTCTGAAGTCCAATTCCAAATCAGAGGAATTATCTTTAAATCGAAATCAACTTCACTATTCAATCTCCACCCGATTTCGAGAACCACCAAAATAAATTCCAAATTTCTATTTTTATAAATTCACAATTCTTAGTCTCTAATTCACAATCAATCAATAGCCAACCCATTAGGAATCAGAAACCTTAAAATCTTCAATTACTTAAACCATTCACCTTCAGAAATCAGGCGTCCTCGCCGCGGCGCAAGGTTGTTCGTCGCGGCGAGACTTCTCGTCTTCATTGCGATGTACATGAACTCTCCCACGGCGTGCACGCCTCTGCTCGTCGCGGCATGCGTCCTTGCTCGTCGCGACGTGCGGAAGGAATTGGCTCGTCGCGGAGCAGAATTAATTGCTCGTCGCGACGTCCAACTCTCCGTTCGTCACGACGTCTAATTAATTACACGTCGTGACGTACGGACTCTGGTTCATCTTCTCCGATCGACCTATCATCATTCTCTCTCTAAAAACCATTATCAAACTACTCTCAATGTAACATCCCATCTCCGATGGGAAGGGTCTTCTCATAAATTGGGACAGGTTAGGAGTATTGAATTATATCTCGGCTTGAACATACAACTTATCGCCTCTATGATTGATGGTTTGTTGCACTTGCACATGGTAAACATGCATTCATGACAATTTCCGGTTTAGGTTTCAAATTGAGATCTTTTGTGAAATTTATGGGATAATTGTATTTGAAAAATTATTTGGAGTACGCCATTGAGTGTTTTACATTTTTAGAAATTTATAGGAATTTTTCTAGAATTGTCCGGAGAAAATTTCCGGACCGGCAAAATCGCCGGTAAATGGCCTAAATGTGTTTTTGTTGTGGAAAATGTGGTTTTCGTGTTTGAACAATTATTGGGAGTGGACTGTCATATGTTTTACAATTTTGGGCAATTTAGGTAATTTTCAAAAAATGATTCGGGAAAATTCAGAAATTTCGGATAGGAAAAATCGCTAAGTGATTAAACAAATTCGATTTTAGTTATTAAAATTGCGACCAAATGGTACTGTCATTTTGGATATATTATTTTGAGAATTGTTATAGAGCCATTAGCATTAGTGGGATGAAAGATTAATTGGGATTAGTACTTAATTAAATAAGATTAGTTGATGAATTGCACTTTTCCTTAATAAGCCAAGTGTCCTTTTAAATTAAATGATTTTGTCTTCTTATGTTCATCATCCACGATTTTCCTCTTTCATATACTTAAAAATTCATTTGGAAAGCTTTGGAAAGCTCTTCTTCCTTCTCATTCGAAACCTTGCCTCCTTTCCTTGGTATGTTTTCTCCTCCTTCGATTCTTCTTCTCATCTCAAACAAGACAAGAAGGTTTTCCTTGCTTTGGCTTGCTCCTTCTTTAAACATATTCATAACCAAGTGAAGCCTTGAAAGGAGGATGGTGTGTATGTGTGGTGGAGTGGTTATCGTGAGTATTAGTGAGAGTTATGAAGTTGAGTTAAGCTTGGAAGATTGAAGTAGATACTTGAAAAATTGAGAACTTGCAACTTGATTAAGGTAAGAGTTGTATTTTCTTTCCTTCTTTTGGTAGTTAGAAGCATGCATGGGAATCCTTTGAGCATTTATTTGATCATTATAAGGGTAGGTTTAAATAGGTTTAAATATATGCTTGTGTATGGATGAATGAATGAATAAGGTTTCCATTGATTTGGCTTGGTTTTGGATTGAGTTTGCAAGGTTAGATGCATGGAAAAGTAATGAAAGTTAATTGTGTATGTGCTGCCAAAGTTTGTTTAAGTATACAAATAAATGTTGTGATAAGTTTGTGGCTGAATTAGAGGTTTAAGTGGATGCTTAGTGATGTGTTATTGATATTAGAAGTGATAGGAGTTAGGTTAATGTTGAAAGCTGGAAAATGAATCTTTGACCTATTGTAATGTTTTGATCATAACTAATTGTGTAGGTGAGAAAATGAGGTGAGGTTTGTTCCCAATGAAACTTTGGGATGTTGGCTTCAACTTTGTGTGAAATAGGTGATGTTAAATTGTAATGTTAGAAGGGTGAATCTTTGCATGGAAAGTTTCTATTTGTAGGGTCTGTGAACAGTACCTGCATATATGACCTGATTATTTTGCTGATTTTTCTAAATTAATTTAGATGGAATTAGGGAAAATGGTCTTCATGAAAGTTGTAGCATAATGAGTTAGCTTTCCATTGCCACTGATCTTGCTAATTTTCGAGTTGTATATTGGGAGATAAGAACTGATTACTATTGACTGGTTTTGAGCATTTTGATGAAACCTAGCCTAAGTGTTGAGTTTGTGAGCTTGCGGATTGGAAGCAATTTTAGCAAATTATGTGAACTGAATTGGTGTGAGTGATCTTCTGAAAAGTTGCAGAGGAAGGAATTATCTTGAAAATGATACATGGCATGTAATTTTTGAAGGTCAGATTTGGGAGTTATGATTTTGCAAAAACTAAACCTAAACTAGGTTGTGAATGGCTGAGCATGACAGTAGTTTCCATAACAGTTTTGAAATTTTTAGAAATCGAATTGGAGTTTGAGTTCTTCATGAAAATTGAAGTTTGAGATCTTATCTTTTCAGGATATAAGGTAGTGAATTTTGTGACTTTTGTGCTAAGAGAATCACTGTTTGGAAAATTACTGTCCAGATTGGTTGATTGCAGTAGGCAGATTCTTTGTGGAATTGTTTGACCTTGTTAGCAAGTGAATTTGATTTTGGGTTGTTCATGAAAGTTGTAGATAACATTGTGATCTTACTTCCTTAATTATTGTGTAATTGTTGACTGAAGAATCAGAGAGTTATTGAATTTGCAATGTACTGCCCTGTGTTGATAGGTTTTGAGTAGGCAGTAGATTTGATAGGATTTTTGAAACCCTTAGGGATGAAATTGATTTTTATGGTCTTCTTGAGAATTGTAGAGGGTTTCATGATCTTTCCAATGAGATATAGTTGGTAATTTTCTGAATTGTGTGCAATGAGTTATTGGTGTTGAAAGTTGGCTTGAAATCAAGAAATTAAAGAAGGGAATAAGGGTTAGGTATATATATAGATATTATTTGTTTAATTTGAATTTTGGTTTCTTTTGTCAATTCCTTTTCCGTCCGACGTCCGATTGACCTGATTCTTAAGGCATCGGATTGGTAACACATTGAATTTCATTTTGTGAGAAATTGGGAATTTTTAGCCGAAAAATTGACGTGGACCTAGGTAATTGTTCTATGGTCACTGTTTTATTTATTTTTGGTCCGATCGAGGTCCGAATTGAATGCTGTCAGTGGCTATAGCTTTCTAATTTTTAGATGAAATTATTATGACAGGAAAATTTTGGATTAGGGCCGGGAATACCATGAACATGCATTATACACGTTTTACTTATTCCATGTGCATTGTTTGATATTTCTAATTATACAGTTGGTAATGTGTACTCATTTCCATTGTTATAGAGGCTCAGTTGGAACGTCGTTCTACGGACGTTGCAGAGACTTCCCGGCAATAGCTCGGAAGTAATAGGTGAGTAACCTAGTTGGTTCCTCAACCTTTATGTGTTAAGACTTTGCAATTATGCCATGTGGAGATAATGGGGGGTTTATGTGTGTTTGATTTGATTGATTTCGGACCATAGGTGTCTGAAATATTTGGAAACTTATTATTGAAGTGCTATTTGTGTGTCACTGTTTGTGAATAAGTACATTGGAGATCTCGGACCAAAGGTCCGAGGGAATGGGAAATAAATATTGAAGTGTTAATTGTCTGTTTTGATACATTGGATGTGACTTTTAATATGATATGGTAGGATGCAATAAATTGTAAATGTATATGACTGAAACACCGGACCGAAGGTCCGAAGAAACGAAAATTTGTCGCTGAACTATAACTTACTGTAAATGGGAATTGGAGCATATGCATCCATGCATGATGGCATGATCAGATAAAGGCAGTTGTGACCGGAGCAGCATCGTATCAGGGCATATCACGCTCAACGTATATGAGAGCTTTCAGTTCAACGCACAGGACCTCAGGTTCAACGTATTCAGAGCCTCAGGCTCAATGTATCAGGGCTTCAAGCCCAATGTTTTGAGCCACCGCTCAACGCAATGTGCCCGTCATTGGGGCGAGCCAGCGCAGTCACAACAACGTAATGAAAATGAAAAGGGTCTCATGTGCATTGCATATATAGTATGAGTAAATGTGGATGGTATGAAAGGCGTTACGCCTTACATTTGTGAATTGTGATTGTATGTGATAATTGGTAAATTGTGTGTTTATGCATGAATTGAGTGAACCATCGATGATGGTTTCTCATTGAGTTCGCAAACTCACCCAAAATTGCAAATATTTTTCAGGGATCGAAGAGTACCCCGTTGGGCACGGGAGTATGATTACCAATTGCAAGTTAGAGTTAAGGTCGGGATCAGTTCACGTCTGCATTTGTGTCTTTTGAATTATATGTAAACTTGTATTTCCGCAAGATTCGTACTAGTATTGCTGAGTGCCCGATTGATTAATGTTGTATTGTAATTTGATTACCGAAATAATATTCTGATTGAAAATGATTTCGTATTAGAACGAGCCCAAATTATTTACTGATATTTGCGCACTCGATGGGTTTTAAAAAAATTTATATATATTACCAAGTTTTAAACTGCATTGACTGCTCTAGCATACCACCCTCGCGGGTCGCGGGCTCGGATATCACAGTCGATGTCGGGTTCGGGTCTCGTGGGAGTGGGATGCTACATTTATGGTATCAGAGCCCAGAAGTACAATCTTACATGGGCTTTCTGAACAAAAAAAATGTGTCAAGTTACGTACATTTAAGTCATGTCACGGCAGACAGTGACAACTGATCCCCAGTGTAGTATATGAGTCGTACACATAAGTATGACTCAGTCGTTTAAGGGGTTCAAAAAAAAATGAGAAAAAAGAATAATGTGTTAGAATGTGATAAAAGGAAGAAATAGATATCGCAAAATAAGAAAAAGTGTATGGTTCGATCAGACAGATGAATATTTAGTGTACTGGTATTGATGGATATCTTGTGAAATATACTATTAGAGTGATATGGGGTATATCATTGACTGTGAGTTTGAAATAAAGATTATAGTTGTGAATTAATAGAGGAAAATAGAGATGTGATAATGGTAAGATTTTCAGTGTATAAGGTGAATGAAAATAAAGTGTTCTATGATATAGAGAAGTTACAATTGGGATTGATTACCGTAATAAGAGTTATAAATAAGGATTGGTGATTTGGAGTCAAAAGATATTAAGTGAAATATGTGATATTGATTTGAGTGCGGAAATATATGGGTATAATGCAATAATGAAAAGATTGAAATGTAAGACAATGAAATTGGTAGATGAAAAGTTGTTGGGTTTAATTGATCATCAAGTAAATGCACACCGATTATGGCATACTATGGTAAGTGAAAATGTTAAGCTGCAATTGATGAGTTAATGGATAATTGGTGGCCTATTACATAAGCTCTGATTATAATGCTAGTAGCTCAAGTACAAAATGAGTTAGAGTAAGGCATGAGAATACTTGTACTGATTAATTGAGAAAGAAGTGAGACAGTTAAAGATGTTAGCATCGGTAATGAGCTTGAGGAACTAACATGAGGAACATGAATATAGTAAGGTCCCCATGATCGAGAATTGGTACCAATAAGAGAATGGTTATCGAGAATTAAATGCAATTAAGGTGTTCTTAGCAGTATGAGCTATTAACGGGCAAATTGATGGGAATATAGAGATATATTGTCAGATAAGATGTGATGATTATGGTGATGTATGGCAAGATAGTAGAGGAAAAGAAATTGTTTAAGTGCTCTTCAGAGATTGATCTTCGTGAAGTATCAAGAGTAACTGATATGTATATCTATATAGTGATGAAAAATAGTTGATTGATAAAGTTTTATGAACTGTATTAAATCTAGCAGAGACTCAATCGTAAGAGATAAAATATGCTACTGAAAAAGTGTACATTACGTTAATGAGATGACTCTGATTATGTAAGAGAAGTCTGAATATTAAGGAAATATCAATTGCGAATTTGAGGGATTAAAAGTTCGTGTATACTTTGTGTAATTATGTTCAAAGTAAGAGATCGATATAACGATTGTTTATTCAAGTCGTTGAGTGATCTATCACGAATAAATGAAGTTATGTGGAGAAATTAAGGTAAGGAACATATGGCGAATATGTTATCTTTGAGAAAATTATAAGAAAATTGTTCCTCATTAGAAGCGTTCGATAATTAAAGAGTTATATAAATCAAATATGGGTATAAGAAGTTTATTGTATTACTGAAAAGGAACATGTCTCAATTGTGTTTGGAGTGGATAATGGATATAAGCATAAGAAATAGATGAATTGATATAGTTGAGGAAATTGGTGAGCATGCAAGTCTCATAAGAGTGAATCTAAACCTGATTGAATGAATAAGGGATGAATTAGTATACGAACTTGGTATATTGGGAGAATTAATAAAGATATAGGTATTGATAAAATGCGAAAGTTCAAAAGATATGTGTATGCGAATTTGAAATTAATTAGAACTAACGGAATCTTTGGATCGTTAGGAAATTGTCAAAGATTTTTGGTTTTAGTAAATTGACAAGAATATTTGAGGAAAGCGTGTGAATGTTATGGTGATGATCACAAAGGAGACATTTGGAGAATTTACTATATATATTGAAGTGTTCCAGTAAAGGTTATGATGTGATCTATTTTATGCACCTTGAGACAAATATAATTCCATGGGCGGTATTATGATTGATGATTTGAAATTTGTTATACTGAGTGTGGCCTAAAATCTTGGAGACATTAATAGTACAGAAATAGTTTGGAGATGTCTATGAATATGTAAATCGATAACAATTGAGTTATTTCGTGCATTTGAATGATTTAAAAAGGATTAAGCGGCTAATTTCTTTAAACTAAGCTAATGGTGCAATTCAATTGTGTTAGAGTAGTGCCCTAAAGGCAATCCCCTTTAGCGCATTTTGTTCATAGTCATGTACAAAATTTATGAATAAATAAAGCAAGGCATATTTCATTTATTTGATGTTCATTTTATTATGAATTGATAATGATCTTTAATCAAATTAATGAAGTCCCTGATACATGACATAGCATGAAGGAAATTATGATGTGATCATACTATTGAGATTCCTATCATGTGCAATTATGTCAGTATCTAAATTCTCCCTAGTCATAGGATTAATGAGACTGGACATCGTTAATCCGGATAGACTAGCACATGTCAAACTCCTTGATTGGATCAAGCAGTGGATCTCAGAAAACTGTAAATATTGAGATATTTAGATTTGACATGTGGATGCTTACTAGTGGTAGTAAGTACATTGGATGACTTGCTATGAGATCATCACATGGATGTCCTATACAAATGTCAGTGATAATCTCATCATAGCAATGGTGCAAGTATCCTTAGACTTGAGGTACTCGAGGATATCTTGATCTTGATTACATACTTTGACTCCATTCCTTGTTGCCTTTCGGAGGTCGCTCATAGGGTGGTGATTGGAGTGCACTTGAGGTATTCGAAGGTAATTGAGTAGCCAATAGAGGATTCACCACTACATTATAGCGAAGAGATACCCATGGCCTCTTATCGGGATCATTACTTTGAAATCTCTAGCGCCGGAGCATACATATGTCATGAAAAGGGTCTTCATGGACATATAAAGTGATGAGTCCTAGGACGAGAACTGATTACACTTGGACTAGATTTGATCTGATCAGTCTAGTAAGAGTTGACACATTGCCCATACTCAAACCAAGTGGGGTATAGCATGGTGAAAGGACGAATTGCACGAGAATTGTCTATGGAAGGGTTCGTGATATGGTTTCATTAGTCAAACCAATTACTTTCCGGTCAATTGGGGTCATGATGTGTTGCTAGATACCGCTCATGACTTGCTTAGATTAAGTGTTAATCTAAGTGGCCAACATAACCGGAACCTAATGGGTCACAGCATAAGAGTGACTCGGAGAATCAGTAAAATAGTTTGAGACGGAGATCCGATATCACGGAGAGCAATAGGATTAAATGGATCCCGATGAGATTGGGATATGTCGATGAGATCGCGACATCGACATTCTTTGAAAACCGTTTCCGCGATTTTTTACGGCGTGGGAACTGTGAGGCGGTAGGACCGACCCCAGTTTGACTGGACCACTTTAGCAATTATATATATTAATTAATTGATTAAATAATTAATTAATATATATTTATATGCTTGTATACGTGGGAGATGGAGGGAGAAGCATGGAAGCTTCTTTCAAAGTGCTTAGTCATTGGTCATTTAATGACTAAATGACAAAATGGCAAAAAGTTAGGATGAAAGATGATGGGAGATGGTCGTATGACATGGAATAAGAAGAGAAAAATGAGTTTTCTTCTTCTTAGAACATGATCTTCGTGGATTGCAAGAGAAGAAGCAAGGTTTTTATGAAAAACCAAAGATCTTCATCTTCTCCATCGATTATTCATCCTCTCATCCAAGAGTTTTGTCATCTCCTTCATCAAGTCTTCAAGCTCTCCAAGGCTAAGGTAAGATCTAGCAGTCTTTTCCTTAGTCTAGCTATTCCAGGTCAAAGAGTTTGTCCGGTTAGGTTTTCCGACCTCTGCGTGGATACCGTTAGAGACGGTCTCCTTTGGTCGTTATGGTTTGATTGTTTGTACTTACACATGGATCCTGGCTTTCGGGAATGTCCCGGGACTCAAAATATTAAATTCTGCACCGTGGGCATGTGATGTCCACCCCTGGGATTTTCCTACAGTGGTATCAGAGACACTTGTGTTGTATAAACAGTCGAAATGATAACTAGGTCGGAGTTCCTTAGTGAATTGAGCTGCTGTTGCATGTTATTTGTGTGAATTTCGAATCAGTATAGAGATGTATGTTTTCGAAATTTCTTGCTCAGAATTGTTCATAACATGTTATAGAATATGTTTGTGAAAGATGAGAATTTATCAATTTGATTTGATATGGTTTTTCTATTTAATTCCCTCAAGTTTCGGATGCTGTCTTGTTGATAGTTTCTGAAACAGGTATGCTTGTAAATTCGAGAATAAATTCTAGAAAAATTGTTTTTCGGATTGGTTTTCGCCGACATGTCCCTAAGATGTTTGTTAATGTCTCTGTGGATGGAAAAATGTTTTCAAGGTGATTTAACATTTATTTCCGAATTTCTTGTGTGCTGATGGGAATGTCTGTGTTGGAGAACACAGATTCTGGTTCGGCTAGATTGCTGAGGTTCAATGAGTTTTTGTGGGAAATAAATCCTGGAAAAATTCATGGAGAATTTTAGGAACATGTTTTAACCTCTGTAATTTTCTCAGTATTTATTGAAAGTGTTTCAATGATCATTTTGAGCAAAATGTTAAACTTGGCAGTTTTGAGAAACATGCTGGGGCTGTTTTGTTTGGAATGATTGGTTGTGTATTTCTCATTTCCAATGCCTTGAATCATTTTTATAGTGATTAAAAATGTGTTATATTGATGTGGTATGCATGCCTAGTTGGAATTCTTGAAATTTGGTTTCCAATAATTTTTGGATGTCGAATAGGTCACTTTAGCGTCTCGTTAGATTATTCCATTATCTTGGTTATTTTGGCCGTCGCAATTTTTGTGACAAGTGCCGGAGTAATCTTGATAACGTGTAGCCTACCTAGAGATACTTAGCATGATTATTTGGTGTCATTGAATTATGTGGAAATCTAGTGATTAATGGTGGATTAATCGGTTTCAAGGTTTTCACATATAGTTAGACTATATGGCATGCATGTATTGATGAAAATGTTTCATTAGCACATTAATATAAAGGATAATATACTTGTTATATTGGTGTTGTGAATTGGAAATGCCTGGATTGAGAATTAGCCGATTAGATAGCAATTCCAAATGCATTAATGAACAAGTCGACTTATATGTTCATAAGTCGACTTGTTTGGTGCTTGCATAGACTAATAAGTCGACTTGCATAATGGTACAAGTCGACTTGTTCATGCACAGTTGCACAAGTCGACTTACACATGCATAAGTCGACTTATACAGAGACATAAGTCGACTTATGCATATACAAGTCGACTTATATCATGTCTTGGTGGGATGATGGGTGATTTTCGGTATAAATTCAATGTGATTGATGCAATGCCTTAAATCAGACCATATAGTCATGGTGACTATGATCCTTGGATGAGATTAGAAAGATGAGACCTAAAATCCCTCACTTAAAATATGAAAACTAATGCCTTCCATTAATATGGTAAGAACCAGAGTTCTTATAGGGTTGGGTTGTTGAACTAACCTCAAGCTCACTCTATACGAATATGTTCAAACCATGAAAATATGATTTTCGGATTAATGGGTCGGTTTTCCTAGAAGCGTTGATTTGTTGAGCTAACCTCAAGGTCAACGTGGATAGAGGCGAAATTGGGTAGTGTACATCAGATGTACACGCATCAAGTGTTGATAACCCAATGTATGTGCATACATCAACTGTTGATAGCACTGGGCGATAGTTGCATTAGAGATGCAATTGGTATGACCGATACCTACCGATTGACCTAAGGTGACTTGTTAAGCTAACCTCAAGGTCATTCTTAGCAATGTCGGATATCGACCCACTAGGTCAATGTGCCATTTTGTTTCAAGGATTCATGATGAGGGTTATGGATTCTATTGAAACTAGTGGGAGCCATATGTATGTCATTTAAGTCCTTATGAGCATACATTTAATTCTATTCTAACTTTCTTTCTCTCTCTACGTTTAGGTTGATTGAAGATGTCGACTAGTGTGAATCTTCGCTCACTAATGGATGCAAACAAATTAACTGGACCCAATTTTCTTGATTGGCTGCGAAATCTGAGAATTGTTCTCAGATCTGAGGATCTAGGATATATCCTTGATTTTCCGCTTCGGATCCACTTCTTGAAGGAGCTTCGATGATGATCGAAGGCATATCGTAGCATCTAAAAGACAATGACATAGCCACCTGCATTATGCTTGCATCGATGTCACCTGAGCTGCAGAAGCAGCACGAGTCTATGGATGCTCACACGATAGTGTCTCATCTTAGAGAGTTGTTTGATGAGCAAGCACGGTCCGAACGGTTCGAGACCTCAAGGTTGCTCTTTACAACGAAGATGACTCTGGTTCATCTGCGATGCAATATGCATTGAAGATGAATGGCTATATTGAGAGGTTGGTCGTCTTAGGTTTTGTGATGGATTACGAGTTAAGTATAGACTTAATTCTTGTTGGTTTGTCGATAGTTATTCACGGTTTGTGTTGAACTATCGAATGAACCAAATATCCACCACAATTCCCGAGTGATCAATCTGCTCAAGGCAATAAAACAAGTTGTCAAGCAAGATAGCAAGGCGTTGCTATTGGTGGATTCTTCTTCCTCTGGTTCCAAGAAGAAGAAGAAGAAGAAAAGGCTCGAAGCTGAAAGGAAGTGCGCGAAAGGCAAGAAGAAGACCAAAGAGACGCACCAAAAGGTACCGCTTCCATTGCGGTAAGGCGGTCATTGGAGGCGAATCGCAAAGTTTATCTGGAAGAATCAAGCGAAGAAGGCATCATTGCCTCGACTTCTTGGTATGTTTGTCATTGAGGTTAATCTGTTTCGATCATAACATATGGGTATTAGATACGGTTGTGGCTCACACATATGCAATGATATCACGGGGCCTCGAGGACGATGGCGACTCATAAAGGGAGATATGGACTGCGTGTTGGCAATGGAGCAAGAGTTCTTTGCATTAGCCGTAGGGACTTATGTTTTGTCACTCCCAGTGGGCTTGTACTTAACTTGGATGATTGTTATTTTGTACCGTATTAATAAAGAACATATTATGCGCTTCTTGTTTAAATAAATTTGGTTTCCATTTGTCTTTTGGTAACAATGGTTGTTCTATTAGCTCAAATGGAATGCTTTATGGTACTGGTACATTATGCAATAGAATATACATATTAGATATGTCACATCCGGTTATGAATGTCAATGATGCTAAAAGACATAAAAGAGATAATTTAAAATCAACTTACTTATGGCATTGTCGCCTTGGCCATATAAATGAGAGACGCATCGCTAAGCTCCACAAGAGTGGAAGTTTAAGGTCATTCGATTATGAATCTTATGACACATGTGAATCTTGTTTATTAGGCAAGATGACTAAGTTACCTTTTAAGGGAAAGGGTGAATGAGCGACTGGATTATTAGACCTAATACATTCGGATGTATGTGGTCGATGTCCATCCATGCGAAGTGGTTGCGTTACTTCATTACCTTTATCGATGATTATTCTCGATATGGGTACCAGATCGATGAGATACAAATCAAGCGTTTGAAAAGTTCAAACAATTCAGAAATGAAGTAGAAAAACAACTTGGTAAAAGTATCAAAACATTACGATCCGATCGTGGTGGTGAATACTTAGACCAAGAGTTTTTGATTATCTCGTAGATAATGGGATATTATCTCGATGGACCCCTCCTTACACACCACAAAGATAATGGTGTGGCAGAAAGGAGAAATCGAACCTTGTTGGACATGGTACGATTTATGATGGGCTTTACGATTACCAAAATCCTTTTGGGGATATGCACTTGAGACATTTGTTTACTTGTTAACAGAGTTCCATCAAAGACGATTGATGTTACTCCATATGAGATGTGGACTAACAAGAAACCTTATCTTTCTTATTTGAAAGTATGGGGTTGTCCTCGCTTATGTGAAGCGGACACGATCGAGATAAGCTTGGAGCAAAATCGACAAGTGTTTGTTCGTAAGATATCCTAAAGAAACAAGAGGATATCAATTCTACTTTCTTTGAGGAACAAAGGTGTTTGTTTGATGCATGCTGTCTTTAGAGAAAGAGTTTCTTTTAAAGAGGACGGTGGGAGCAAAGTTGAACTTGAAGAAGTTCAAGATGCTCGGACAGACGCGGATCAACTGCCTGAACCTGAAACTGTAACTCATATAGATGAGGTAACAGTTCAACCTTCTACTACACACGAAAGTCGTAGGTCAAGTAGGATACGTTACATTCCGAGAGATATGGATTTCGTAAGTGAGCAGAATGACGTATTGCTCATAGAGGGTGATGAGCCTACCACCTATGAAGAGGTTACGAAGAGTTGATGCGAAAAATGGCTTCGTGCCATGAAATCTGAAATGGATTCCATGTATGAAAACCAAGTATGGACTTTGGTTGATGCACCTGAAGGGATAAAACCTATAGGGTGCAAATGGGTTTTCAAGAAGAAAACTGACATGGATGGTAATGTGATTACCTATAAAGCAAGGCTTGTGGCTAAAGGCTTTCGTCAAAGACAAGGAGTTGACTATGACGAGACCTTCAGTCCAGTAGCAATGCTTAAATCCATTAGGATACTCCTAGCCATTGCCGCTCATTATGATTATGAGATATGGCAAATGGATGTGAAGACAGCTTTCCTGAATGGAAATCTGGCTGAGGATGTGTACATGACACAACCTGAGGGCTTCATTTTCGCTGATGGCGAAAAGGTATGCAAGCTTCAGAAATCCATTTATGGATTGAAGCAAGCATCCAGGAGTTGGAATATCCGTTTTGATGAGACAATCAAAGAGTTTGGTTTCTCACAAAATCCGGATGAACACTGTGTGTACAAGAAGGTTAATGGGACTGCAATCGTATTCCTTGTGTTATATGTAGATGACATATTGTTGCTAGGAAACGATGTCTCAATGCTGCAATCAGTAAAAATTTGGTTGTCCAAACAATTTGCCATGAAAGACCTTGGAGAAGCAACTTATATCCTTGGGGTAAAGATCTATAGAGATAGATCGAAGAGGTTGCTTGGTCTTTCACAGTCAACGTACATAGACAAGGTGCTAAAGAGGTTTAGCATGGAGCAATCCAAGAGAGGGTTTCTTCCCATTACTCATGGGATAACACTCTCGAAGTCCATGTGTCCCAAGACACAGGATGAGAGGATGCGTATGAATATGATCCGTATCGTCTGCGGTAGGATCTATTATATCTGTAATGCTATATACGAGACCCGATGTATCATATGCTCTAAGTGTCACGGCGAGATACCAATCGGATCTGGTGAGGGTCTTTGGGTGGTGTCGAGAATATCTAAAGTACTTGCGAAGAACTAAGGATGTTTTCTTGATATATGGAGATGGAAGTCTCCAAGTGGCGGGCATACGGATGCGATTTTCAATCGATAAGGGCGACTCTGTGTCCCAATCAGGTTATGTTTTCACACTAAATGGCGGAGCGATCGGTTGGAAGAGTTCCAAACAGAGACGATGGCGATTCAACGATCGAGGCGAGTACATTGCCGCATCGACGCAAAGAAAGGAAGCGATTTGGATCGAAGTTCATTCTTGAACTTGGTGTGGTTCCTATTTGTGATGGACCCATACTGTTGTATTGTGACAACAATGGGGCTATTCTTGCGAGCAAAGGAGCCAAGGTCTCATCACGATCCAAACACGTACTCCCGATACCATTTGATTCGGAGATCATTGCTCGAGGTGATGTCCCGATAGAGAATTCCGTAGAAGCGTAACATTCTTGATCCGTTGACAAAGCCATTGCCACGGAAGAATTTTGATTCTCATGTACTCGCTTATGGTATTAGATACCAAGGCGATTGGCTTTAGGTCAAGTGGGAGATTGTTGAAGTAGTGCCCTAAAGGCAATCCCTTTAGCACATTTTGTTCATAGTCATGTATGGACTTTATGAATAAATAAAGCAAGGCATATTTCATTTATTTGATGTTCATTTTATTATGAATTGATAATGATCTTTAATCAAATTAATGAAGTCCACGATACATGACATAGCATGAAGGAAATTATGATGTGATCATACTATTGAGATTCCTATCATGTGCAATTATGTCAAGATATCTAAATTCTCCTAGTCATAGGATTAATGAGATGGACATCGTTAATTCGGATAGACTAGCACATGTCAAACTCCTTGATTGGATCAGCGGTGGATCTCGTAAAACCGTAAATATTGAGATATTTAGATTTGACATGTGGATGCTTACTAGTGGTAGTAAGTACATTGGATGACTGCTATGAGATCATCACATGGATGTCCTATACAAATGTCGGTGATAATCTCATCATAGCAATGGTGCAAGTATCCTTAGACTTGAGGTACTCGAGGATATCTTGAGTCTTGATTACGTACTTTGACTCCATTCCTTGTTGCCTTTCGAGAGGTCGCTCATAGGGTGGTGATTGGGTGCGACTTGAGGTATTCGAAGGTAATTGAGTAGCCAATAGAGGATTCACCACTTACATTATAGCGGAAGAGATACCCATGGCCTCTTATCGGGATCATTACTTTGAAGTCTCTGGCGCCGAGACATACATATGTCATGAAGAGGGTCTTCATGGACATATAAAGTGATGAGTCTAGGGCGAGAACTGATTACACTTGGACTAGATTTGATCGATCGGTCTAGTAAGAGTTGACACATTGCCCATACTCAAACCAAGTGGGGTATAGCATGGTGAAAGGACGAATTACACAAGAATTGTCTATGGAAGGGTTAGTGATATGGTTTCATTAGTCAAACCAATTACTTTCCGGTCAATTGGGGTCGTGATGTGTTGCTAGATACCGCTCATGACTTGCTTAGATTAAGTGTTAATCTAAGTGGCCAACATAACCAGAACCTAATGGGTCACTGCGATAAGAGTGACTCGGAGAATCAGTAAAATAGTTTGGACGAGATCCGATATCTGGAGAGCAATAGGATTAAATGGATCCCGATGAGATTGGGATATGTCCCGATGAGATCGCGACATCGACATTGCTGAAAACCGTTTCCGGCAATTTTTTCGCCGGCGGGGCCCGGTAGGCCGGTAGGACCGACCCCAGTTTGACTGGACCACTTTAGCAATTATATATATTAATTAATTGATTAAATAATTAAATAATATATATTTATATGCTTGTATACGTGGGAGATGGAGGGAGAAGCATGGAAGCTTCTTTCAAAGTGCTTAGTCATTGGTCATTTAATGACTAAATGACAAAATGGCAAAAAGTTAGGATGAAAGATGATGGGAGATGGTCGTATGACATGGAATAAGAAGAGAAAAATGAGTTTTCTTCTTCTTAGAACATGATCTTCGTGGATTGCAAGAGAAGAAGCAAGGTTTTTATGAAAAACCAAAGATCTTCATCTTCTCCATCGATTATTCATCCTCTCATCCAAGAGTTTTGTCATCTCCTTCATCAAGTCTTCAAGCTCTCCAAGGCTAAGGTAAGATCTAGCAATCTTTTCCTTAGTCTAGCTATTCCGGTCAAAAGAGTTTGTCGGTTAGGTTTCCGACCTCTGCGTGGATCGTTAGAGGCGGTCTCCTTTGGTCGTTATGGTTTGATTGTTTGTACTTACACATGGATCCTGGCTTTCGGGAATGTCCCGGGACTCAAAATATTAAATTCTGCACCGTGGGCATGTGATGTCTACCCCTGGGATTTTCCTACAAATTGGGCAATTAGGTTATCAAATCTAGTGTATTATGTTCATAGTCGAACTGATAAAAAAAAGGGGGCAAAAGAAAGTATTATTAGTTATTGGAATTTCGAGTTGGTGTGCATCAAAATGGATTGGCAAAACCCGAAGTGAGGATGCAGAAATTATAAACCGTATTGAGGAAATGAAAATAACTCCAATTGCTGAGGGAAGTGATAGGTATGGTTCAAATTAAGAAATATGGGTAATACCCATTACGGGAGCTGTTAGTGAAAACTTAAGGAATAATCGAAGCTTTATGTTCTAACAAGAGCGTATGGAAAGTGTAATTGAAAGGTTAAGATGGGAAATCGAATGATTATAAGAGAGATTAACCAGCAGGCTTGACTGCTGGAGACAAATGTAAAACTGATAATTTTGGAGTTCATTGGGATATAAGATTGATGTCTAGTGTAAAGTGATTGTGGTATGACAATCATTATATTGGTGACGAATAGTGTATAAGGGGTCTTACTGCTAAAAAGAGTCGTTATCCCTATATTATGTGATCAGGGCAATAAAGTGATAGGTTAAGTAATTTAAGATGGTGACAATGAGTTAAATTGATTCACACTGAGGTTATAAATGTCATGAGATTTATGGGTTGATAATAACAAAATCTGATAAGCGATAAATGAAATATTTTGAAGGGTATGACCTCAGCCAAAAGGTACTTAGATGGAAATAAAGGTGTAATTACGGAAAATTGAATTCGTGAGGAGTGGCCTCTATGCGAATGTGGTGTGAATAGCATTATAGATTGGTAAGTTAGGCTAAAACCTAAAAGATGATTGATTCTAGCGTGTTTCATAGCTAGAATTAGGAAATATTGTTAGGATTCGATATATATGTGTTTGATATTGAAAGTGACGAATTGCGCGTAATCATGAAAAAACAGTAAAATTATGTAAAGTTTGAGAAAGGAAAAAGAGTAATTGGTTGTTTTGATCTCCGTTAATTGACAAAATTTGATCGTGTAGTGAAATCAGTGGGAAACAGAGGTTATTAATGGAAAAGACTCCCCTGCCTTCCTGATCAATCGTATATGAAATTTCGCGGACGAAATTTTTATTAGGAGGGGAGAATTGTAACATCTCATCTCCGATGGGAAGGGTCTTCTCATAAATTGGGACGGTTTAGGAGTATTGAATTATATCTCGGCTTGAACATACAACTTATCGCCTCTATGATTGATGGTTTGTTGCACTTGCACATGGTAAACATGCATTCATGACATTTTTAAACAGGTTTCAAATTGAGATCTTTGTGAAATTTATGGGATAATTGTATTTGAAAAATTATTTGGAGTACGCCATTGAGTGTTTTACATTTTAGAGATTTCTAGAATTTTTCTCGAATTGTGGGAGAAAATTCCGGACCGACAAAATCGTAGATAAATGGCCTAAATGTGTTTTTGTTGTGAAAATGTGGTTTCGTGTTTGAACAATTATTGGGAGTGGATTGTCATATGTTTTACAATTTTGGACAATTTAGGTAATTTTCAAAAAATGATTAGGAAAATTCGAAATTTCGGATAGGAAAAATCGCCAATGAATGAACAGGTCGATTTTCGTTAGCGAAAATTGCGACCAAATGGTACTGTCATTTTGGATATATTATTTTGAGAATTGTTATAGAGCCATTAGCATTAGTGGGATGAAAGATTAATTGGGATTAGTACTTAATTAAATAAGATTAGTTGATGAATTGCACTTTTCCCTTAATAAGCCAAGTGTCCCTTTTAAATTAAATGATTTTGTCTTCTTATGTTCATCATCCACGATTTTTCCTCTTTCATATACTTAAAAAAATTCATTTGGAAAGCTTTGGAAAGCTCTTCTTCCTTCTCATTCGAAACCTTGCCTCCTTTCCTTGGTATGTTTTCTCCTCCTTCGATTCTTCTTCTCATCTCAAACAAGACAAGAAGGTTTTCCTTGCTTTGGCTTGCTCCTTCTTTAAACATATTCATAACCAAGTGAAGCCTTGAAAGGAGGATGGTGTGTATGTGTGGTGGAGTGGTTATCGTGAGTATTAGTGAGAGTTATGAAGTTGAGTTAAGCTTGGAAGATTGAAGTAGATACTTGAAAAATTGAGAAATTGCAACTTGATTAAGGTAAGAGTTGTATTTGCTTTCCTTCTTTTGGTAGTTAGAAGCATGCATGGGAATCCTTTGAGCATTTATTTGATCATTATAAGGGTAGGTTTAAATAGGTTTAAATATATGCTTGTGTATGGATGAATGAATGAATAAGGTTTCCATTGATTTGGCTTGGTTTTGGATTGAGTTTGCAAGGTTAGATGCATGGAAAAGTAATGAAAGTTAATTGTGTATGTGCTGCCAAAGTTTGTTTAAGTATACAAATAAATGTTGTGATAAGTTTGTGGCTGAATTAGAGGTTTAAGTGGATGCTTAGTGATGTGTTATTGATATTAGAAGTGATAGGAGTTAGGTTAATGTTGAAAGCTGGAAAATGAATCTTTGACCTATTGTAATGTTTTGATCATAACTAATTGTGTAGGTGAGAAAATGAGGTGAGGTTTGTTCCCAATGAAACTTTGAGATGTTGGCTTCAACTTTGTGTGAAATAGGTGATGTTAAATTGTAATGTTAGAAGGGTGAATCTTTGCATGGAAAGTTTCTATTTGTAGGGTCTGTGAACAGTACCTGCATATATGACCTGATTATTTTGCTGATTTTTCTAAATTAATTTAGATGGAATTAGGGAAAATGGTCTCATGAAAGTTGTAGCATAATGAGTTAGCTTTCCATTTCCACTGATCTTGCTAATTTTAGAGTTGTATATTGGGAGATAGGCTGATTACTATTATTTGGTTTTGAGCATTTTGATGAAACCTAGCCTAAGTGTTGAGTTTGTGAGCTTGCGGATTGGAAGCAATTTTAGCAAATTATGTGAACTGAATTGGTGTGAGTGATCTTCTGAAAAGTTGCAGAGGAAGGAATTATCTTGAAAATGATATATGGCATGTAATTTTTGAAGGTCAGATTTGGGAGTTATGATTTTGCAAAAACTGAACCTAAACTAGGTTGTGAATGGCTGATCATGACAGTAGCTTCCATAACAGTTTTGAAATTTTTAGAAATCGAATTGGAGTTTGAGTTCTTCATGAAAATTGAAGTTTGAGATCTTATCTTTTCAGGGATATAAGGTAGTGAATTTTGTGACTTTTGTGCTAAGAGAATCATTGTTTGGAAAATTACTGTCCAGATTGGTTGATTGCAGTAGGCAGATTCTTTGTGGAATTGTTTGACCTTGTTAGCAAGTGAATTTGATTTTGAGTTGTTCATGAAAGTTGTAGATAACATTGTGATCTTACTGCCTTAATTATTGTGTAATTGTTGACTGAAGAATCAGAGAGTTATTGAATTTGCAATGTACTTCGCTGTGTTGATAGGTTTTGAGTAGGCAGTAGATTTGATAGGATTTTTGACACCCTTAGGGATGAAATTGATTTTTATGGTCTTCTTGAGAATTGTAGAGGGTTTCATGATCTTTCCAATGAGATATAGTTGGTAATTTTCTGAATTGTGTGCAATGAGTTATTGGTGTTGAAAGTTGGCTTGAAATCAAGAAATTAAAGAAGGGAATAAGGGTTAGGTATATATATATAGATATTATTTGTTTAATTTGAATTTTGGTTTCTTTTGTCAATTCCTTTTCCGTTCGACGTCCGATTGACCTGATTCTTAAGGCATCGGATTGGTAACACATTGAATTTCATTTTGTGAGAAATTGGGAATTTTTAGCCGAAAAATTGACGTGGACCCGGGTAATTGTTCTATGGTCACTGTTTTATTTATTTTTGGACCGATCGAGGTCCGAATTGAATGCTGTCAATGGCTATAGCTTTCTAATTTTTAGATGAAATTATTATGACAGGAAAATTTTAGATTAGGGCCGGGAATACCATGAACATGCATTATACACGTTTTACTTATTCCATGTGCATTGTTTGATATTTCTAATTGTACAGTTGGTAATGTGTACTCATTTCCATTGTTATAGAGGCTCAGTTAGAACGTCGTTCTACGAACGTTGCAGAGACTTCCCGGCAATAGCTCGAAAGTAATAGGTGAGTAACGTAGTTGGTTCCTCAACCTTTATGTGTTTAAGACTTTGCAATTATGCCATGTGGAGATAATGGGGGGTTTATGTGCGTTTGATTTTGATAGATTTCGGACCATAGGTGTCGAAATATTTGGAAACTGTTATTGAAGTGCTATTTGTGTGTCCTTTGTTTGTGAATAAGTACATTGGAGATCTCGGACCAAAGGTCCGAGGAATGAAATAAATATTGAAGTGTTAATTATACATTTTGATACATTGGATGTGACTTTTAATATGATATGGTAGGATGCAATAAATTGTAAATGTATATGGTGAAACACGGACGAAGGTCGAAGAAGCAAAATTGGTCACTGAACTATAACTGAATGTAAATGGGAATTGGAGCATATGCATCCATGTATGATGGCATGATCAGATAAAGGTAGTTGTGACCGGAGCAGCATCGTATCAGGGCATATCACGCTCAACGTATATGAGAGCTTTCAGTTCAACGCACAAGACCTCAGGTTCAACGTATTCAGAGCCTCAGGCTCAATGTATCGTGGCTTCAAGCCCAATGTAAAATCCATTGGGGCGCCAGCGCACGGTCACAACAACGTAATGAAAATGAAAAGGGTCTCATGTGCATTGCATATATAGTATGAGTAAATGTGGATGGTATGAAAGGCGTTACGCCTTACATTTGTGAATTGTGATTGTATGTGATAATTGGTAAATTGTGTGTTTATGCATGAATTGAGTGAACCATCGATGATGGTTTCTCATTGAGTTCATAAACTCACCCAAAATTGCAAATATTTTTCAGGGATCGAAGAGTACCCCGTTGGGCACGGGAGTATGATTACCAATTGCAAGTCAGAGTTAAGGTCGGGATCAGTTCACGTCTGCATTTGTGTCTTTTGAATTATATGTAAACTTGTATTTCCGCAAGATTAAATCTTGGTATTCTTTGAGTGCCGATTGATTAATGTTGTATTGTAATTTGATTACGAAATAATGTTACGATTGAAAATGATTTACGTATTAGAGCGGGCCACCAAATTATTCTTGATATTTGTGCACTTTCGATGGGTTTTAAAAATTTATATATATTACCAAGTTTTAAAGCGCATTGATCGCTCTAGCATACCACTCTCATGGTCATGAGCTCGGATATCACAGTCGATGTCGGGTTCGGGTCTCGTGGGAGTGGGATGCTGCACTCAACTACCCATTCTTACACAATAAATACCATACATGCATCAAACAACAATAAATAACAACATTAAACCACTAAACTTACAAATCAAGCCTCAAATCCTTAAACCTCCGAAAATCTCCTACAAACTCTAACAACCACAGTGATCACCCAAAGCCAAACGAAACCTCATCATCCTCAAGAATCAAGCTAGGCTCGCACAAGGGAAAGAAAGCAACAGCACACTCACGAAGGGGGAAAGGAGGTTCGTGCTCTAGGAGAAGAGAGGATAAGCTTTTTACAATATTCAAAACCTAAGGCTATATAAAGGGTTGATTTAAGCCTATAGATTATGGTCCTCAAATTCATTAAATTTCAGTCTCTAATTTCCAATGGCTCAACATTCTCGTTCCTAAAATCACAAATTCTAATTTTCCATGCCATTAGCCCAACAATTTCAGAACCGGAATCCAATTGATCAGTCATTATGCCATTTTTTCGGTCCCGACAAGAAACTCCAAAAATTCTGAAAAAATTCCTATAAATCCTCAGAAATATATGACACATGTTCCTACACTCCAATTTAAATTTTTAACTCTCTAAAATTCAATTTCACTCCAATTTTATATTCAAAACTTAATCTATGCAATTATCTCCCAATTTCCAATTTACACAATTAAATCGAGAAATTGTCATACATGCATATACATACATATGCTCGTGCAATAATGATCATTTATCAAGAATTTATAGAGGCTAAATGCATGTGCAAAGCAAATTATAAATGCACCCAGTCCAAATGTAACATCCCCTTATTGTTAGCAAGGGTATTATGGTAATATTGGGTTAGACTGATAGGTTTCATTGCATTCACTGATTGAGCATGTTACTGGCCTCTAATTATAGAGGAACAGGTTTCTTGCATATGCATTTATTCATAGGTACATGCATTCATAATTTTTTGGCATTTTAATTGTGAGTATGAATTGATTGGATTGTGAACTGGAAACTGACTGAACTGACTGAATCATAATTAATTGAGAATTTGGAGTAAGTGGACTCGAATGACTGATTTAGAATAGTCTAAGAGTGATTGATTATTGATAGTGACTTATAGGAAATTTTTGGGAAATTCAGGAGAAAATGCGGATAGGAAATTTTGAGTGATTGGTGATTATTTGTATAATCTTGAAAGGATTGTCCAATGGCAATGGAAAAATTAGAGTTATACTGTTAGGAAATAAAAATGTTGAGCCATAGAAATTTAGAGACTGAAATTTGAACTGATTTGGAGACCTATGTCTATAAATAGCTAGGTTAGAAATTGGGGAAATTACGTAAGGCAAAAATCGCTCTTCTCTTCCTCCTCCTACGACGTTCATCGATTCCTTCCCCATTGGTGAGATTCGTCGATTCTTCCTTATGGTTTCTTCTCATTGTGCATAGCTAACTGGTTTATTGTGATTGTTGAAGGTTGAGAAGCTTGGAGAGTGGATTAATCGTTGATTTGAGAGAATTTTTGGGTTATAGTGATTTTTGAGAAATTTGTGGATTGATCTTCGATTGGTAAGTTTTTAATGGCATTAATGTTGTTATTATGGTTGTTACATGTATTTATGGCATTTATTGTGAAAGATTGAGTAGTTAGGGTGTTTAATGGAGGTTTTAGAGAGCTTTAATGGCGAAAATCGATCGGAGAAGAAGGTGGCGATGATCGCGTCATAACGTCTGGCATGGCCTCGCATGGCGAAAATTTAGTGCTCGCCGTGACGGCGCGATGGGGACGCTTGTGGAAGCGCCTGGATGTACGTCATGACGAGCCTTACAGCTCACGTCGCGATGAAGGAAGAGGACGACGCCGTGGCGGCGTCATTCCTTGACGACGGCGACCTTACAGACGTCGCGACGAGGGGCGTAGATCGCGGCGAGGGATGGAATTCTGATTGAATGAGTGTTTGTTTATTGGGCCTAACTTATGGTATAGACATCCGATTGAGGTGATTCTCGATTCATTATGAACTAGAGAAAGAGTTCTACAATTGAGGATAATTATGAGAGTTAGAATTTAATTTAAGTGGTATTGATTTATCGAGATTAAGGTCAATTATGGTTCATAGTGTGACCTAAATATTGAATTGAGACAATTGGGGATTTAATTGGGATTTTCAATAAAAGTTTTGACACAATGGATAGGGAATTGCTATAGGGAGTATAAATTGAGGGAAATTGAACTGAATTTTAGAATTGGATCAAATTATTGTTGATTAATTGAGCGAAGAGTTAGAATGGGACATAAAAGTTCGAATTGGGTTTTGGCGCCGGGAAAATCGTGAACATGCATTGTACGAAATTTGATAGAGACATATGCATCACTGAATTGTTTAATTGAGCATCTAGTAATGGGATGTATTTCTTTGTTATAGGCGTCGTTGGATCGTCATTCCACGGACATTCTTTGAAACTTCGAGCGTGAGTTTCGGAAGTTACTGGTGAGTAACCTAGTTGGTTTCTCAAATTCCTGACTGTCTAAATGCTCAATGTGAATTACTTGCCAATGTGAAATTGCATGATTACTGAAATATACATGATCGAGTGGCATGTTTCTACTGTATTGGATTGAATTACTGTATGATATTGAGGAATGTAATACTGGGCTTTTATAGCCGTACACTGTAGATTACTGAACACTGAATTACTGAACACTGCATTGCATGCATAGATGCATGATCAGATAATGGATGTGTGACCCAAGTTGCTACTATCACTGGAAAGAGCCTTGAGCTCGAATCTTCGTCTTGGTGGGCCTCGAGCCAGGGGAAAAATCTCGGCGTCCCCATCTGAATCTTGACTAAGCACTTGGGCACAATCTTGAATAAGCTGGAAAGGAGTCTCATATACATTGTATACATGGTGATTGAATTGCAAACTTCTTCAATTGTGTGATGACATGAGAGATTGCAAATTGTTACATCTTCATCGTGAATCGTTGCATAATTACGTGAATTGTGATATGATACTATAAATTGTTATATGTTATTGTAAATTTTATTTAATCGCAAACTGTTATAGACTCTTGTAAAATGTTATATATATATTAATTGAATATTATCGTGTGCGTCTGCATTAATCTGCGTAATGCATGATTTGAGTGAACCATCGATGATGGTTTCTCACTACGTTCGCAAACTCACCCAAAATTGCATCTAATTTTTCAGGACTAATAGAGTAGACCCCTAGCTCCGGAGATAGTCTTTTCTGCCGCGTCTTGGCGTCTTTGGCAAGAAGCGATGGCACAATTGGTCGGTTGGATTAGACTTTTGTGGATGATCTTAGGATAGATGCTTCTATCAGTTTCCTTTTTGGTTTTGTTTAGGAGACTGATAGACTTGTCTATTCTGCTTCTGGATGACTGTATTAAGATTCTTTTGGATTGAAAAGTTTACTGATTTCTGATATTTGGTTTTAATTATTGCGATGCCATGTGGATTATTAGTGGGAATGTTCTGGTGGTGCACCTTTATCGTGGGATACGTGTCGGAGCGACCTTCGGGCGTCCCGATGTGTACCTTACGGTGAGGGGGCGCTACATTAAGTGGTATCAGAGCATGGTTTGGCATCTTTTGGGCATAGTGCATTTTAGGCTTGAATCCTTTGTAAAAATAGCGTAAGCGATCGTAATTTCTTATGCATTTTAGGTCATCCGTCCTTGGAGATCAAGTTGAGTTACCAGCTGACCTGGAATCGGTAGGAGCTAGTAGGGAGTCCCCGATGCCTCATTCAGAGGAGTTGTCTCCTCGAGTTCCTGTGAGACAGGAACGGAGATATGACCAACTGCGTAAGCAAGGGGCGGTTGACTTCTATGGTAGCACCGACCCTGCGGAGGCTGAGGGATGGCTAGAGAGGACTGAGAGAGTCCTCGACCAGATGGACTGTGACCCAGATGAGCGTTTTGACTACGCGGTTTCTACGCTTGAGGTCTGCATATCGATGAGTGGAAGGCTGTCGAGCGGTACCACGGGCCTTGTACACTGACATTGGATGATTTTCTGAGGGCGTTTAAGGACAATTTCATGCCCAAGATCTATCTGGAAATGAAGTTACAAGAGTTTCTAGAGCTGAGACAAGGGCAGTTGATCATGGCCGACTATGAGGTGCGGTTTAACGAGTTGGTGGTCTATGCTTCTTCATTGGTGACTACTGAGGTTGACAGGTGTCGGCGTTTCGAGGGCGGACTCAATCTGGAGATCCGTACCCTATTGGCTAGATCCGATATGGGCAGTTTTATTGAGTTGAGGGCTGCAGCAGTGAGGATCGAGCAACTACTGAGACAGCGTATGACTGAGACTAGTCAGGGGATCAGGATTAAGAGATCTAGTGATAGCAGGCGGTCTTGTGAGAGGTATATGGCGCGAGTAGGCCCTTGGATCTGCAGGAGGGCTAGACAGACCGGTGGTCGGGCGGAGGGGCGATTTATACAGATTGTTAGTGGTGGCGGCGGTGCGAGTTTGAGACGATCTGCTCCTTTATGTGAGTATTGTGGCAAGAGACACAGTGGAGAGTGTCGATGGCTGTCTGGAGCCTGTTTGAGGTGTGGTTCGATGGACCACCTAGTGAGGAGCTGCCCAGAGACTTTGGGAGCCCAGTCTATTGTGACTGGACGATCAGGCAGCAATACCACGGTGCAGCAGAGCCGTGGAGGTGGCTCAGGATGTAGAGGCCGAGGCCGAGTAGAGGGGTCCGTAGTGAGGTCGAGGGAATGAAGCGTGAGACGGCGATCCTGAGCTGGGTCTATGCCATGACTCGGCGGAGGCCCAGGATTCCCGGATCTTTGTTGCGGGTATGCTTCGATTTCGGTTTTGAAGCATATACATTGTTGGATCTTGGATCCTCATTCTTTCATTGCACCACATTTAACATGTAGGTTGCATGGGGATAGGCAGAGGTTCTGATTTGGGTTAGAGGTGAGTACACCTCAGGTAGTCTGTTGTATTGGGAGAGATCTGTATGGGGTGTCGAGTTGGATCGATCGGCGGTTTTGAGTGCCGATCGATCATTTTGCCTCTGAGGAGATTGATGTGATATTGGGGATGGGTGGTTGATCGCAAGATAGGGCTATTATGGACCGTTATACCAAGGAGGTTGTATTGAGTCTCTGGTCAGCCCAGCCGTGTTTCGAGGAGTTAGTCGGCGATGCCGTGAGGATGATATCCTTCTTGAGTGCCACGAGATTGATGCGGGAAGGAATTTGTGAGGCCTATTTGGCTCACGTAGTGGATTCTAGAGTCGGCGAGATTGCGGGATGTTCCGTGGTCGTGATTTCCGGATGTGTTTTCAGGAGTTCTGGGATTGCCGTCGAGGCGGGAGGCGAGTTGAGATTGATCTCGTTCGATGCATGACCCTATATCGATCCCTCCGTATAGGATAGCACGGTGGGCGAGAGAGCTTAAGGCTCAATTAAAGAGCTCTTGGATAAAGGGTTTATTAGACCGAGTGTTTCGCCATGGGGAGCTCCGGTACTGTTTGTGAAGAAGAAGGACGGGACGCTGAGACTGTGTATTGATTATAGGCAGTTGAATCGGGTGACGGTGAAGAATAAGTATCCACTGCCTAGGATTGACGATTTATTTGATCAGTTGCAGGGAGCTCAGGTGTTCACTAAATTGGATCTGAGATCAGGTTATTACCAGTTGAGGATTGCAGAGGCCGATGTACCTAAGAGTGCTTTCAGGAGCAGGTATGGGCATTTCGAGTTCTTAGTGATGCCGTTTGGGTTGACTAATACCCCGACAGCCTTCATGGCTTTGATGAATAGAGTTTTTCAGCCCTACCTGGATCGATTCGTGATAGTGTTTATTGACAATATACTGGTTTATTCGAGGAGTAGACAGGAGCACGCTGAGCATCTGAGGAATGTCCTTCAGGTCATAAGAGAGAGGCAGTTATTTGCTAAATTCACTAAGTGCAAATTTTGGCTTGATGAGATTGTATTTCTGGGGCACGTGGTGTCCGGTGAGGGTATTCAGGTGGATCCTCACAAGATAGAGGCAGTTATGAGTTGGGAGATTCGAGGTGTGCGAGTTGCGAGTTTCCTAAGATTGGCGGATATTACCGAAGGTTAGTCGAGGGGTTTTCGTTGATCTCCGCCCCTTTGACGAAGCTATTGAGGAAGAATGTGTCGTTCAGATGGTCTAAGGAGTGCCAGAAGAGCTTTGAGGAGCTAAAACATCGACTAACTACTGCACCGGTGTTAGGCATTCCTTACAATCTTGGAGGCTTTGTGGTTTCTGATGATGCCTCGCATCAGGGATTGGGATGTGTATTGATGCAGCATGGGAGAGTTATAGCGTATGCCTCGAGACAGTTGAGGTCTCATGAGGTGAATTATCCAGTGCATGACTTAGAGTTGGTCGTAGTTGTATTTGCTATGAAGATCTGGAGACATTACCTGTATAGGGAGATGTTCCCGATCTTCACTGATCATAAAGTCTCGGATATCTGTTGAGTCGAGAGAGCTCAATCGAGGCAGAGGAGATGGATAGAGTTCTTGAAGGACTATGACCGCGATTGAGTATCATCGAGGAAGGCCAATGTGGTGGCGATGCCAATCGAGTAGGAGATCGCATGGTAATGCGGCTCGAGTTCGAGTTTCGAGGTTACAGTGCGATTGAGTTGAGAGCTCTTAATGTCTGAGATGGATTTGGGCGGGATGGAGCTCATTGCTACTCGAGGCCGAGGCGATGTTGCATGATAGGATCCGAGAGTTCGAGGATCAAGACCCGTGATAGTGAGGCTGATTGAGAGAGTCCAGCGGTCTCGATTTGGAGTTTGAGTTGAGAGATGGGACTTTATGGATGGGACGGAGACGTGTGTTCTGATATTGATGATTTGAGATGGGAGATCTAGAGGAGGCTGCGTAGCTGCCTATGCTATGCATCCTGGTACTACCAAGATGTATAATACTCTGAGACAGCATTTCTGGTGGCCTGGTATTAAGAGGCAAGTGGCAGAGTATGTTTCCAGGTGTCTGATTTGTCAGCAGGTTAAGGCAGAGCATCAGGCTCCAGTGGGAAAGTTGCATTCATTGCCCATTCCAGAGTGGAAATGGGAGCGAATTACCATGAACTTTTTGATGGGATTGCCTAGGACACCGAGGCAGCATGATGCTATCTGGGTTATAGTGGACCGATTGACTAAATCGGCTCACTTCTTGCCAGTGAGAGAGAGCAATACTCTCGATCAGTTGGCCCAGAAGTATGTAGTAGAGATCGTACGGTTGCATGGGGTTCCGTTGTCAATAGTCTCAGACAGGGACCCCAGGTTCACTTCGAAGTTCTGGAAGAGCCTACAGATTGCTATGGGTACGAGGTTGAACTTCAGTACAGCGTTTCATCCTCAGACAGATGGACAGAGTGAGAGGACGATTAAGACTGTTGAGGACATGCTTCGGGCGTGTGTATTAGAGTTCAGAGGATCATAGGATCGAGATTTGGCTTGATCGAGTTTGCATATAATAACCAGTATCAAAGTAGTATTGGGATGGCACCGTATGAGGCCTTGTATGGGAGGCCGTGTCGATCGCCACTGTATTGGGATGAAGAGGGTATGAGATCGATTGAAGGTCCCGAGCTGATTCAGGACACAGTGGATAAGGTAAAGTTGATCCGGAGTCGCATCAAGGCGGCTCAGGACAGACAAAAAAGCTATGTGGATTAGCATCAGCGAGAGATGGAATACAGTGTAGGTGATAGAGTGTTTCTCCGAGTGTCTCCTTGGAAAGGAGTACTGAGGTTTGGCCGTAAGGGCAAGTTGAGCCCTCGGTATATCGGTCCGTATAAGATCCTTGAGAGGATGGGACCGTTGGCTTACAGATTGGTGTTACCGAGTGAGATGTCCCAGATGCATGACGTGTTTCATGTTAGTATGCTCCGACGGTACCGTTCAGACCCGACGCATGTGATTCCGGCTCAGGAGATCTAGATAGCCAGTGATTTGAGTTATGTTGAGGAGTCGGTACAGATTATAGGATCAAGGGTCAAGCAGTTAAGGAACAGGATGATTCCATTGGTGAAAGTCCTTTGGAAGAACCATTCTTCTGACGAAGCTACATGGGAGACTGAGGAGCTTATGAGGAGTCAGTATCCTCATTTATTCGATCAGACAGGTATTAAATTTCGAGGACGAAATTTTTATTAGGAGGGGTGAATTATAACATCCCGTTACTGTTAGCAAGGGTATTATGGTAATATTGGGTTAGACTGATAGGTTTCATTGCATTCACTGATTGAGCATATTCTTGGCCTCTAATTATAGAGAGCAGGTTTCTTGCATATGCATTTATTCATAGGTACATGCATTCATGATTTTCGCATTTTAATTGTGAGTATGAATTGATTAGATTGTGAATGGCCGGTGATCGAATCGATGAATCATGATTAATTGAGAATTTGGAGTAAGTGGACTCGAATGACTGATTTAGAATAGTCTAAGAGTGATTGATTACTGATAGTGACTTATAGGAAATTTTCGGGAAATTCGGGAGAAAATGCCCGGACCGGAAATTTTGGAGTGACCGACTGATTGACTGTATAGTACTGAAAGGATTGTCCAATGGCAATGGAAAAATTAGAGTTATACTGTTAGGAAATAAAAATGTTGAGCCATTTAAATTTAGAGACTGAAATTTGAACTGATTTGGAGACCTATGTTTATAAATAGCTAGGTTAGAAATTGGGGAAATTACCTAAGGCAAAAATCGTTCTTCTCTTCCTCCTCCTACGACGTTCATCGATTCCTTCCCCATTGGTGAGATTCATCGATTCTTCCTTATGGTTTCTTCTCATTGTGCATAGCTAACTGGTTTATTGTGATTGTTGAAGGTTAAGAAGCTTGGAGAGTGGATTAATCGTTGATTTGAGAGAGTTTTAGGGTTACGGTGATTTTTGATAAATTTGTGGATTGATCTTTGATTGGTAAGTTTTTAATGGCATTAATGTTGTTATTATGGTTGTTACATGTATTTATGGCATTTATTGTGAAAGATTGAGTAGTTAGGGTGTTTAATGGAGGTTTTAGAGAGCTTTAATGCCGAAAATCGATCGGAGAAGAAGGTGGCATAGTCGCACGTCGCGACGTCTGGCATGGCCTCGCCGCGGCGAGAAAATTTAGTGCTCGCCTCGACAAGCACAGTGGACGCCTTGTGACGGCGCTGGATGTCGTCATGACGAAGGGAGAGGACGACGCCTTGTGGCATGGCGGCCATTCACGCCGCGACGAACGACCTTCTGTACGTCGCGACAAGGGGCGTAGATCGCGATGAGGGATGGAATTCTGATTGAATGAGTGTTTGTTTATTAGGCCTAACTTATGGTATAGACCTCCGATTGAGGTGATTCTCGATTCATTATGAACTAGAGAAAGAGTTCTACAATTGAGGATAATTATGAGAGTTAGAATTTAATTTAAGTGGTATTGATTTATCGAGATTAAGGTCAATTATGGTTCATAGTGTGACCTAAATATTGAATTGAGACAATTGGGGATTTAATTGGGATTTTCAATAAAGGTTTTGACCCAATGGATAGGGAATTGCTATAGGAAGTATAAATTGAGAGAAATTGAACTGAATTTTAGAATTGGATCAAATTATTGTCGATTAATTAAGCGAAGAGTTAGAATGGGGCATAAGAGTTCGAATTGGGTTTTGGCGCCAGGGAAATCGTGAACATGCATTGTACGAAATTTCATAGAGACATATCCATCACTGAATTGTTTAATTGAGCATCTAGTAATGGGACTGTATTTTACTGTTATAGAGGCGCCGTTGGATCGTCATTCCACGGATATTGCTGGAACTTCCAGGCAGTAGCTCGAAAGTTACAAGTGAGTAACCTAGTTGGTTTCTCAAATTCATGACTGTCTAAATGCTCAATGTGAATTACTTACCAATGTGAAATTGCATGATTACTGAAATATACATGATCGAGTGGCATGTTTCTACTGTATTGGATTGAATTACTGTATGATAATGAGGAATGTAATACTGGGCTTTTATAGCCGTACACTGTAGATTATTGAACACTGAATTACTGAACACTGCATTGCATGCATAGATGCATGATCAGATAATGGATGTGTGACCCAAGTTGCTACTATCACTGGAAAGAGCCTTGAGCTCGAATATTTGTCTCGACCGCCTCGAGCAGGGAGAAAATCACGCGCCCCCATCTGAATCTTGTTGAGTACTTGGGCACAACATGAATAAGCTGGAAAGGAGTCTCATATGCATTGTATACACATGGTGATTGAATTGTAAACTTCTTCAATTGTGTGATGACATGAGAGATTGCAAATTGTTACATCTCACGCGAATCTGCTGCATAATTACGTGAATTGTGATATGATACTATAAATTGTTATATGTTATTGTAAATTGTTATTTGATCGCAAACTGTTATAGACTCTGTAAATTGTTATATAATCATTAATTGAATATTATTGTGCGTCTTTGTCTTAATCTGCGTAATGCATGATTTGAGTGAACCATCGATGATGGTTTCTCATTGAGTTCGCAAACTCACCCAAAATTGCATCTAATTTTTCAGGACTAATAGAGTAGACCCCTAGCTTTGGAGATAGTCTTTTCCTGCCGTGCGAGCGTGCTGGCAAGAAAAGCGATGGCACACAGGTCGGTCAGCTGGGTTGGACTTTTGCGGATGATCTTAGGATAGATGCTTGTATCAGTTTCCTTTTTGGTTTTGTTTAGGAGACTGATAGACTTGTCTATTTTGCTTCTGGATGACTGTATTAAGATTCGTTTGGATTTAAAAGTTTACTGATTTCTGATATTTGGTTTTAATTATTGCGATGCCATGTGGATTATTAGTGGGAATGTTCTGGTGGTGCACCTTTATCGTGGGATACGTGTCGGAACGACCTTCGGGCGTCCTGATGTGTACCCTACGGTGAGGGGTCGCTACACCAAACCATCCGAATTACCAATATGCCCTTCACATTGGTAACGGGATGTTACAATTCTCCCCTCCTAATAAAAATTTCATCCTGAAATTTCTTGCCTGATCGATCGAACAAGTGAGGATACTGCCTCCTCATGTGCTCCTCAGTCTCCCAAGTCGCTTCCTCAGTGGAGTGTTTCTTCCAAAGGACTTTCACCAATGGAATCACCCTGCTCCTCAACTGCTTGACCCGCGATTCTATAATCTGCACCGGCTCCTCTACATAACTCAAATCACTGGCTATCTCAATCTCCTGAGCCGGAATCACATGGGTCGGGTCTGATCGATATTTTCGAAGCATACTCACATGAAAGACGTCGTACAACTGCGACATCTCACTCGGCAAAGCTAATCTGTACGCCAATGGTCCAATCCTCTCGAGGATCTCATAAGGACCAATATACCTAGGGCTCAACTTGCCCTTACGGCCAAATCTCAGAACTCCTCTCCACGGAGACACTCTGAGGAACACTCTATCACCCACACTGTACTCCATCTCTCTCTGATGCTGATCCACATAGCTCTTCTGTCTATCCTGAGCCGCCTTAATGTGACTTCGAATCAGCTGTACCTTATCCACAGTGTCCTGAATCAGCTCGGGACCCTCTAACATCCTCATACCCTCTTCATCCCAATAAAGAGGCGATCTACACTGATGTCCATACAACGCCTCATACGGTGCCATACCAATGCTGCTCTGGTACTGATTATTATAAACAAACTCCACCAGAGCCAAATACTGATCCCAAGCACCTCGAAACTCCAACACGCAGGCTCGCAACATATCCTCAACAGTCTTAATCGTCCTCTCACTCTGCCCATCTGTCTGAGGATGAAATGCTGTGCTGAAGTTCAATCTCGTACCCATAGCCGACTGCAAACTTTTCCAAAACCTTGAAGTAAACCTCGGATCTCTTTCTGAAACTATAGACATCGGAACCCCATGTAGTCGCACAATCTCTGCCACATACTTCTGGGCCAACTGATCGAGAGTATTGCTCTCTCTCACTAGCAAGAAGTGAGCCGATTTAGTCAACCGGTCCACTATGACCCAGATCGCATCATACTGCCTCGGCATCCTAGGCAACCCCATAATGAAATCCATGGTGATCCGCTCCCATTTCCACTCCGGAATGGGCAGTGAATGCAACCTACCCTTTCGGGCCCGTGCTCACCTTCACCCTCTTGCACGTCGGACAGAAACAAACTCGCCACTGTCTCTTCATGCCCGCCGAAATGCAACTTAAGAGTGCGATACATCTTGGTAGTACCAGGATGCATAGCATAGGCAGCCAAATGCGCTTCCTCCAGAATCTCTCGCCTCAAATCATCCACATCTGGAACACAAAGTCTCTGTCCCATCCACAATGTCTCATCTCTCTGTAAGTACAAGTCGACTTGTACTACATGATAAGTCGACTTGTTCTTGAAAAGTACCGATAAGTCGACTTGTACATTGGATAAGTCGACTTATTCAAGGACGGTACTGTTTATTTGTGCCCTAAAGGCAATCCCCTTTAGCGCGTTTTATTCACGAAATGATGCGGTGAATGAATAAATAAAGAAAAGGCATAATTCATTAATTTGATGTTCATGAACATTGTTTATGAATTGATTGGATCTTTAATCAGATTAATGAAGTCCATGATATATGACATAGCATGAAAGAAATTATGATGTGATCATACTCCTGAGATTCCTATCATGTGCAATTATGTCAGTATCTAAATTCTCCTAGTCATAGGATTAATGAGGCTGGACATCATTAATCCGGATAGACTAGCACATGTCATATTCCTTGATTGGATCAGCGGTGGATCTCGAAGCGTAAATATGAGATATTTAGAATTGACATGTGGATGCTTACTAGCGGTAGTAAGTTCATTGGATGACTGCCATGAGATCATCACATGGATATCTTATCTAGTGTCGTTGATGATCTCATCATAGCAATGGTGCAAGTATCCTTAGACTTGAGGTACTCGAGGATATCTTGAATCTTGATCTTGTGCTGACTCCATTCCTTGTTACCTTCGGAGGTAACTCATGTGGTGGTGCTTGAGTGCAACTTGAGGTATTGAAGGTAATTGAGTAGCCAATAAAGGATTCACCATACGGATTAGCGGAGGAGATACCCATGGCCTCTTGTCGGGATCATTACTCGAAATCTCGGCAGAGTGAATATGTCATGAAGAGTGTCTTCATAGACATATAGAGTAATGAGTCTAGGGCGAGATCTGTTATCACTGGGCTAGACTCGGTCTAGTAAGAGTTGACACTTGACCATACTCATAACCAAGTGGGGTATAGGATGGTGAAAGGACGAATTACGGTAATTGTCTATGGAAGGGTTCGTGATCGGTTCGTGATGAATACATCAAACCGATTACTTTCCGGTCAATCGGGGGTCATGATGTGTTGCTAGATACCGCTCATGACTTGCTCAGATTAATTGTTAATCTAAGTGGCCAACATAACCGGGAGCTTAAAGGGTCACACGCTTAAGAGTGTTTCAGAGAATCTGTAAAATAGTAATTGGACAGAGTTCCAATTATGGAGAGCATTAGGATTAAATGGATCCCAATGGGATTGGGATGTGTCCCGATGAGATCGCGACATCAATATTGCTAAGAAAGATTTTCGGAGTTGTTTCAAAGATTAGGGGCCCTAGAGGCAGTAGGACCAAATTCCAAGATATTGGACCGCAAGCAATTATTTACATATATATAATTAATTAATTAATTAATTAATTAATTAATTAATTAATATATATATATAAGTGGAACACGTGGGAGGAGGAGGAAAGGAAGCTTAATCTTTAAGTTTAACTTTTTATATATATATATATATATAAAGAGGAAAACGTGGATAAGTCTACACCATAAGTTTCTACATGTCTTTTAAGTGTAAAAGAACATAGAAAAGGTGTGGGAATGAAGAAGATGTCGTTGGCTTTGGAGAGAAGAGAAGTTTGAAAGGAAAAAGAGTTTCCTTCTTATCTCCATCATCGATTCTTCATCTTCTTCTTCAATTTTCTCCAAGCTCCTTCAACGTGAATCTCAAGCTTTTCAGGATAGAGGTAGGCTCTAGCAGGCTTTAATCTGTTCTAGCTATTCCCGGGTCAAAGGGGTTTGATTCGGTTAGGTTTTCTGATCTCTGCGTGGATCACCTTTAGAGATAGTCTCTATTGGCTATTTAGGTTTATGTCTTCATACGGATACCTGGATCCTGGGTTTAGGGAAAGTTCCGGGAACAAAAATTTTTGTTTTCCGCTGCGTGTACATGTGATGTACCTCCCGGGATTTTCCTACAGTGGTATCAGAGCGTCTGGTATCCCGTATGAAGCTAAAACCTAAGCTAGATCAGAAACCCTAAGTGCTGTTGATGTTGATGCATGTGTACTGCCCAAATTTTGAATTGCTATAGAGATAGGTTTTTCGAAATTTTTCTGCCCAGAAATGTTCATAACATGTTAGAGAATATGTCTATGAATTTTCAGAATTTATCGATTTGATTTGATATAGTTTTGCTAATTAATTCCCTTAGGTTACAGATGCTGTTTTGTGAAACGATTCTGGAACAGGCAGTAGTATAAAATCGAGAATAAATTCTAGAAAAAATTTTTTTCTGGATTTTCCTTCACCTACATGTCTCTAAGATGT
The DNA here is from genome assembly GCA_029891385.1 of Erythroxylum novogranatense. Taxonomy (NCBI): domain Eukaryota; kingdom Viridiplantae; phylum Streptophyta; class Magnoliopsida; order Malpighiales; family Erythroxylaceae; genus Erythroxylum; species Erythroxylum novogranatense. The sequence goes on along the minus strand of CM057234.1, from coordinate 65,319,235 downwards.
TGGTGAATATCTGTGAGCATGGAAATTGGATTTCAAGGTGATTGGATATTTATTCACGAATTTATTCTATGCTGTTGGGAATTGCTGTGCTGATGAACACAGATTTTGAATCGGATTTGTTATTTAGGTTGACTGAGTTTTTGATGGCCTAAAATCCTGAAAAAATTCATTTAGCATGTTCTGAACATGTAGTAACCTATGTAATTTTCTCAGAATTTATTGAAATTTTTTCATTGATCATTTCAAGCAATGTACAGAACTGGACAGTTTTTGGTGAAAATTGTTGAGACTGTTTTGCTTGGCTTGATTGAGTGTGCTTTTTCAGTTCCAATGCCTTGCACCATTTTTAATGTGATTAAAAATGTGTTATCTTGATTTAGTATGATTGCCAAACTGAATTGCTTGAATTTGCTTTTCCAAGAATTTTTGAATGCCGAATTGGTCACATTTGTGTCTCGTTAGTATATTGCATTATCTTGTTTGTTTTGACCGTCATATTTTTTATGGCATGTGCTGAAGTAAATTTGATAATGTATATGCTAGCTAGAGATGCTTAGGATGATAATTTGGGTGTTCCTAAATTGTTTGGAAATTAATGAGTTTTGACTCATTTCAAGCTTTTCATATAGTTTGACTATTTAAGGCATTCATAGATCAATGAAGTGTTCATTGAGGCATCAATTATCAGATATTACCTTAGGTATGTAGGTGTTGTGAATTGGAATTGCATTAATTGAGGAATTAGCCGATTAGAGATTTTAGCAAATTTACCTGGATAAGTCGACTTGTATATGAAATAAGTCGACTTGTTCAAGGTTATAGAATAAGTCGACTTGTTCAGGATCTTAGTATAAGTCGACTTGTAGAACCTTATAAGTCGACTTGTTCATGGGCAGGTGACATAAGTCGACTTGTGTCATACAAGTCGACTTGTGTGTGGGCAGAAGCATAAGTCGACTTGCATTTGATGAAAGTCGACTTGTGACATGCTCAGGTTGGATGATGGATGATTATAAGGATTGATTCAATACGATTGATGAAACCTAAATCATTCCATATAGTCTTCGTGACTATAATCCTTAAGCTTGGAGAAGAAGAGACCCGAAATCCCTCCTCGGTATATGAAAACTAACGCCTTCCATTAATATGGTAAGAACCAGAGTTCTTATAGGGTTGGGTTGTTGAGCAAACTCAAGCTCACTCTATACGGATATGTTCGAACCATGAAAATAAGATTTTCGGATTAATGGGTCGGTTTTCCTAGAAGCGTTGATTTGTTGAGCTAACCTCAAGGTCAACGTGGACAGAGGCGAAATTGGGTAGCATACATCGGATGTATGTGCATCAAAGAGTTGATACCCAATGAAGTGCACACATCAACAAGTTGATAGCACTGATCGATAGTTGTGTCTAAGATGTAATTGGTATATCTGATACCTCCCGAGACATAAGGTGGCTTGTTGAGCTAACCTCAAGGTCATTCTCAATGTCGGTTATCGATGATGCAATTGGTATGACCGATACCTACCGATTGACCTAAGTTGTGGCTTGTTGGGCAAACTCAAGGTCACTCTTAGCAATGTCGGATATCGACCCACTAAGACATTATGTCACATCGTTTCTCTGGATTCGTAAAGAGGGTTATGGATTCTAGGAAACTAGTGGGAGCCATATGCATATCATGCAAGTCCTTATGATCATGCAGGCATATCTATCCTATCATTCCTTCTCTCTATCGCGTTTAGGTTGATTGAAGAAGTCATTCAGTGTGAATTTTCGTTCTCTATTCTGGACCGATTTTCTTGATTGGCTAAGGAATCTGAGAATTGTTCTCAGATCTGAGGAACTGGGATACGTCCTAGATGTTCCACTTCCAGATGCACCTGCTGTCGATGCTTCTGATAAGGATCAGAAGGCATATCGTAAGCATCTAATGGACGGGGACATGGCTGCTTGCCTCGATGTCACTAGAGCTGCGTATAAAGACGAGTCCATGGATGCTCACGTTATAGTATCTCATCTTAGGGAGCTGTTTGATGAGTAAGCTCGGTCCGAAAGGTTCAAGACCTCAAGGCTTCTCTTCATCACAAAGATGGCTCGAGGACAGCTAACATGCAAGATATCCCAAGATGAATGGCTATATTGAGAGATTGGCCGTCTTAGGATTTGTAATGGATTATGAGTTAAGTAGATACTTAATTCGATGGATTGTCTGATGGTTATTCACAGTTTGTGATAAACTATCGGATAAACCAAATATCCACAACAATTCCTGAGCTGATCAATCTGCTCATGACAGCTGAGAAGGCTATCAAGAGAGATAGCAAGTGCTAGTGGTGGATGCTCCTTCTTTTGGTTCTAGAAGAGAACCAAAGGAAGTGCCATCAAGGAAAACCAAAGATTCTACGCCCAAAAGGATTTTGTTTTCATTGTGGCAAGTCTAGCCACCAGAGGCTAAACCGTAAAATCTATCGAGTCCTTGAAGCGTAAGAAGGCATCGATGCCTCTACTTCTTCAAATATGTTTGTCATTGAGGTTAATACTATTCCTGATCCAAACATATCGGTATTTGATACCGGATGTGGCTCATACATATGAAATGATATGCAGGGCCTCAGGGACAATAGAAAGCTCATAAAAGGAGAACTGGACTTTTGTGCAGGTAATGAAGCAAGGGTTGCTACATTAGCCGTATGCACTTATGTCTTGTTACTCCCTACTGGGCTTGTATTCAAATTGGATGATTGTCATTTTGTACCCGTTTTAAACAAAGAACATATTGTATGTTTTATGTTTAATTAGAGCTGATTTCCATTTGACTTTTAGTAGCAATGGTTGTTATATTAGTTGCAATGGAAAGCTCTATGGTACTGGTACATTATGCAATGGAATTGACATATTAGATATGTCATATCCAGTTATGAATGTCAATGACGCGAAAAGACATAATTGAGATAATTTAAAATCAACTTACTTATGGCATTGTCGGCTTGGCCATATAAATGAGACACGTATCGCTAAGCTCCATAAGAGTGGATGTTTAGGGTCATTTGATTATGAATCATATGACACATGCGAATCTTGTTTATTAGGCAAGATGACTAAGTTATCCTTTAAGGAAAGGGTGAAGCAGTGAATGGAATATTAGACTGATACATTTGGATGTATGTGGTCCGATGTCCATCCATGCGTAAGTGGTTGTTTTACTTCATTACTTTTATCGGTGATTATTCACGATATAGGTATCAGATGTCGATAAGATACAAATATGAAGCATTTGAATAGTTCAAATAATTGAAATGAAGTAGAAAACTAACTTGGTAAAAGTATGAAGACATTACGATCTGATCGTGGTGGAAAATACTTAGACCAACAGTTTTGGATTATCTCAGAGATCATGAGATTTTATCTCAGTACACTCCACCTTACACGCCGTAGCATAATGGTGTGGCTGAAAGGAGAAATCGAACCTTGTTAGACATGGTGCGATTGATGATAGGTTTTACTGATTTTGGGAATATGCGCTTGAGACAGCTGTTTACTTGCTAAACAGAGTTCCATCAAAGACAGTTGATGTTACTCCATATGGAGATATGGACTAACAGAAAACCCTATCTTTCTTAGCTGAAAGTTTGGGATTGTCCTGCTTACGTGAAGCGGACACAGTCAGATTAGCTTGATGCAAAGCTGACAAGTGTTTGTTCGTGGAATATCAGTTCTACCTTGCTTAGGAACAAAAGTGTTTGTTTCAAAGCATGTTGTTTTCTTAGAGAAAGAGTTTCTTCTGTAAGAGGACAGTGGGAGCAAAGTTGAACTTGGAGAAGTTCAAGATGCTCGAACAAACCTGTATCAATCGCTCGAACTCAAACTGTCACTCATATAGATGAGGTAACAGTTCAACCTTCTACTACACAAGAATTTCATAGGTCACGTAGGATACGTTCTGTTCCCGAGAGATATGGATTTCTCGTGAGTGAACAGAATGACGTATTGCTCATAGAAGATGATGAGCCTACTACCTATGAAGAGGTTCTGAAGAGTTCAGAGTCTGAAAAATAGCTTTAAGCCAGAAATCTGAAATGGATTCCATGTACATAAACCAAGTATGGACTTTGGTTGTTACACCTGAAGGGATAAAACCCACAGGGTGCAAAGGGGTTTTCAAGAAGAAAACCAACATGGATGGTAATTTGATTACCTATAAAGCAATGCTTCGTTAAAGGATTTAAATCACGCATAAGGAGTTGACTATGACGAAACCTTCAAATTTCGTAGCAATGCTTAAATCCATTAGGATACTCCTAGCCATTGCCGCCATTATGATTATGAGATATGACAAATGGATGTGAAGATAGCTTTCCTGAGTGGAAATCTACCCGAGGATATGTATGACACAACCTGAGGGCTTCACTTCCATCGATGGCGAAAACGTATGCAAGCTTCAGAAATCCATGTATGGATTGAAGCAAGCTTCCAGGAGTTGGAATATCCGTTTTGATGAGTCAATCAAAGAGTTTGGTTTCTCATAAAATTCGGATGATCATTGTGTGTATAAGAAGGTTAATGGGACTGCAATCGTATTCCTTGTGTTGTATGTAGATGACATACTGTTACTAGGAAACGATGTCTCTATGCTGCAATCAGTTAAAATTTGGTTGTCTAATCATTTGCGATGAAAGACCTTGGTAAAGCAACTTATATCCTTGGGATATAGATTTATGCAGATAGATCAAAGGTTGCTTGGTCTTTCACAAGCATCGTACATAGATGAGATGCTAAAGAGGTTTAGCATGGAACAATGTTATGTACGAGGCCCGATGTATCGTATGCTCTAAGTGTTACGAGCAGATACCAATCGGATCTGGTGAGGGTCACTAGTGATCATCAAGAATATCCTCAAGTACTTGCGAAGCACTAAGGATGTTTTCGATGTTTGGAGATGGAAATTCCATATGAGCGAGCATTAGGATGCCAAGATCTAATCTGATAAGGATGATTCGAATCATGATCGTTATGTACATTCACACCGAATAGCGTGGCGGTCGGTTGGAAAAGTTCCAAACAAGAGAGGATGCTGATTCATCAACCGAGGCAGAGTACCGCTGCATGAGATGCGCAAATGAAGCGGTTTAGATCAAGAAGTTCATTATCGAACTTGATCCGTCCCTACCGTGGTGGGCCCATAGGATTGTATTGTGATACAATGGGGCTAGTCTTGTGCAGCAAAGGAACCAAGGTCTTATCGACGATCCGAACTCGTGATTCGTCGATTCGGAGATCATTAGTCGAGATGATATCACGATAGAGAGAATTCCACGAGCAAAGTGTTCTTTGTTCGCTGACAAAGCCATTGTCACGGGAGAATTGTGATTCTCATGGACTCGCTTATGGTATTAGATACTAAGGCGATTGACTTTAGGTCAAGTGGGAGATTTGTAAGTACAAGTTCCACTTGTACTACATGATAAGTCGACTTGTTCTTGAAAGTACCGATAAGTCGACTTGTACATTGGATAAGTCGACTTATTCAAGGATCGATCATTGTTTATTTGTGCCCTAAAGGCAATCCCTTTAGCTGCTTTTATTCACGAAATGATGCGCATGAATGAATAAATAAAGAAAAGGCATAATTCATTAATTTGATGTTCATGAACATTGTTTATGAATTGATTGGATCTTTAATCAGATTAATGAAGTCCATGATATATGACATAGCATGAAAGAAATTATGATGTGATCATACTCCTGAGATTCCTATCATGTGCAATTATGTCAGTATCTAAATTCTCCCTAGTCATAGGATTAATGAGACTGGACATCATTAATCCGGATAGACTAGCACATGTCATATTCCTTGATTGGATCAAGCAGTGGATCTCAGAAACTGTAAATATGAGATATTTAGAATTGACATGTGGATGCTTACTAGCGGTAGTAAGTTCATTGGATGACCTGCCATGAGATCATCACATGGATATCTTATCTAGTGTCAGTGATGATCTCATCATAGCAATGGTGCAAGTATCCTTAGACTTGAGGTACTCAAGGATATCTTGGATACTGATCTTGTGCTTTGACTCCATTCCTTGTTACCTTCCAGAGGTAACTCATAGGGTGGTGCTTGGGTACAGCTTGAGGTATTCGAAGGTAATTGAGTAGCCAATAAAGGATTCACCACTTCTGGATTAGCAGAGGAGATACCCATGGCCTCTTGTCAGGATCATTACTCAGAAATCTCTGGCCAGAGTGAATATGTCATGAAGAGTGTCTTCATAGACATATAGAGTAATGAGTCCTAGGACGAGATCTGTTATCACTTGGGCTAGACTCAGTCTAGTAAGAGTTGACACTTTGACCATACTCATAACCAAGTGGGGTATAGGATGGTGAAAGGACTAATTGCACAGAATTGTCTACATGGAAGGGTTCGTGATCCGGTTCGTGATGAATACATCAAACCGATTACTTTCCGGTCAATTGGGGGTCATGATGTGTTGCTAGATACCGCCATGACTTGCTCAGCATTAATTGTTAATCTAAGTGGCCAACATAACCGGAGCCTAAAGGGTCACACGCTTAAGAGTGTTTGAGAGAATCAGAAATAGTAATTGGACAGAGTTCCAATTATGGAGAGCATTAGGATTAAATGGATCCCAATGGGATTGGGATGTGTCCCGATGAGATCGCGACATCAATATTGCTAAGAAAGATTTTCGGAGTTGTTTCAGCACCGGGGCCCGGTAGGCCGGTAGGACCGACCCCAGTATGACTGGACCGCTTAAGCAATTATTTACATATATATAATTAATTAATTAATTAATTAATTAATTAATTAATTAATATATATATATAAGTGGAACACGTGGGAGGAGGAGGAAAGGAAGCTTAATCTTTAAGTTTAACTTTTTATATATATATATATATATAAAGAGGAAAACGTGGATAAGTCTACACCATAAGTTTCTACATGTCTTTTAAGTGTAAAAGAACATAGAAAAGGTGTGGGAATGAAGAAGATGTCGTTGGCTTTGGAGAGAAGAGAAGTTTGAAAGGAAAAAGAGTTTCCTTCTTATCTCCATCATCGATTCTTCATCTTCTTCTTCAATTTTCTCCAAGCTCCTTCAACGTGAATCTCAAGCTTTTCGTGATAGAGGTAGGCTCTAGCAGCTTTAACTGCTCTAGCTATTCCGGGTCAAAGGGTTTGATTCGTTAGGTTTTCTCGATCTCTGCGTGGATCACCTTTAGAGATAGTCTCTATTGGCTATTTAGGTTTATGTCTTCATACGGATACCTGGATCCTGGGTTTAGGGAAAGTTCCGGGAACAAAAATTTTTGTTTTCCGCTGCGTGTACATGTGATGTACCTCCCGGGATTTTCCTACACTCTCAACTTAAAATCAGAAGATAACCCAGATCTTACTCTCTCCATCAATCGCACTAACACAGGATCCTGATCCTGAACCCTCCTGATCCGATCCTGCAACATCGGCCTAAGCCTCAGAGTAGCAATCAGAGCTCCATCCTGAGCCAAGTCCATCTGCACATTCAGAGCTCTCAACTGAATCAGACTAGGAAATCTCTCAATTTGAATCTGAGCTGCACTGACATGAGATCTCCTACTCAAAGCATCTGCCACCACATTGGCCTTCCTTGGGTGATACTCAATCGTACAGTCATAATCCTTAAGCAGCTTTAACTATCTCCTCTGTCTCAGATTCAACTCTCGCTGACTCAGCAAATACCTCAAACTCTTATGATCAGTGAAGATCTGGAATGTCTCACCATACAAATAATGTCTCCAGATCTTTAGAGCAAATACAACTGCTGCTAACTCCAAATCATGCACAGGGTAATTAGCCTCATGAGACCTCAACTGTCTCGAGGCATAAGCTATAACTCTCTCGTGCTGCATCAAGACACAACCTAAACCCTGCTGCGAAGCATCACTAAACACCTCAAAGCCTCCAACTCCTGAAGGCAAAGCTAACACTGGTGCCGTAGTCAACCGATGTTTCAGCTCCTCAAAACTTCTCTGACACTCATCAGTCCATCTGAAAGTCACATTCTTCCTCAGAAGTTTTGTCAAAGGGGCTGAGATCACTGAAAACCCCTCGACAAACCTCCGGTAATAACCTGCCAATTCAAGAAAGCTCCGCATCTCTGACACATTCCTCGGAATCTCCCAACTCCTCACTGCCTCAATCTTGTGAGGATCCACCCGGATACGCTCACCAGACACAATATGCCCTAAAAACACCACCTCATCCAGCCAAAATTCACACTTAGTGAATTTGGCATACAACTGCCTCTCTCTCATAATCTGCAAAACTGTCCTCAGATGCTCCGCATGCTCCTGCCTACTCCTCGAATACACCAAAATATCATCAATGAACACAATCACGAACTGATCCAGGTAGGGCTGAAAAACCTTATTCATCAAGGCTATAAAGGCTGTCGGGGCATTAGTTAACCTGAACGGCATCACTAAGAACTCGAAATGCCCATACCTACTCCTGAAAGCACTCTTAGGCACATCGGCCTCTGCGATCCTCAACTGATAATATCCGGATCTCAAATCTAACTTAGTAAACACCTGAGCCCCCTGCAACTGATCAAATAAATCATCGATCCTAGGCAATGGATACTTATTCTTCATTGTAACCCGATTCAGCTGCCTATAATCGATGCACAACCTCAAAGTTCCGTCCTTCTTCTTCACAAACAATACTGGAGCTCCCCATGACGAAACACTCGATCTGATAAACCCCTTATCCAACAGCTCCTGCAGCTGAGCCTTAAGCTCCCTCAGTTTCACCGGTGCTATCCTATATGGAGGTATAGATATAGGAGTGGTACCTGGAACGAGGTCAATCAAAAACTTCATCTCCCGATCCGGCGACAAACCCGGTAACTCCTCGGGAAACACGTCTAGAAATTTCCTGATCACGGGAACATCCTGCAACCTCTGCTCAACTCGAGAATCTACAACATGAGCCAAGTAGGCCTCACAACCTCCCTGCATCAACCTCAAGGCACTCAAAAAAGAAATCATCCTGGCTGGCACTGCCTGACTAACACCTCAAAACACAACTCGGGGCTGACCAGGAGACTCTAACACGTCCTCCTTAGTATAGCAATCCATAACAGCCCTATGGGCAGTGAGCCAATCCATCCTCAAAATCAAATCTATCTCTCGAAGGGGCAACACAATCAGGTCTTCACTCAACACTGCTTGATCTATCTGGATCGAGCACCCCTTGCAAACCTCTCCTAAAGCAGTAGTACTACCTAAAGGTGTACTCACCTGCAACCCATACTGCAACATCTCTCTATCCCCATGCAATCTACATGCTACATGCGGTGCAATAAAAGAATGCGTGAAACCTGGATCTATCAAAGCAAAAACCTCAATGTCAGAGATCAAAAGCACACCTGCAACCACATCTGGAGAATCCTGGGCCTCCTGCCTGGTCATGGTGTAGACCCTGGCCTGGGACTGCGGTCGGCTTCCACGTCCCTCGGACCCCACAAAGGAATCTCCAGCTCTACCTCGGGCTCTGCCTCGGCCCCTGAATCCAGGTCCACCGCCCCGACTCTGCTGCACTGTCGAACTACTACCAGCTCTCCCACTCACAGCAGACTGAGCTCCCAAAATATCTGGACAGTTCCTAATCTGATGCTCCATAGAGCCACACCTAAGACAAGCTCCGGTAAATCTCCAACACTCTCCACTATGTCTCCTCTCACAATACTCACAGATAGGAAGTGCCTGACTGGATCCTCTATCACTACCACTGCTAGTCTGCCCAAATCTTCCTCTCTGAACAAAACCAGACTGTCTGGATCCTCCTGAAAATCTGAACCTGCCCTGGCGCCTACTAATACTCCTACCAAAGCTGCCCTAACTGTCACTCGATCTCTTGCTCTTGGATCCCTGACCAGTCTCAGTCTGACTCTGTCTCAAAAGTTGTTCAATCCGCACTGCAGCAGCTCTCAGCTCGATAAAGGTACCCATATTAGACCGGGCTAACCTGGTACGGATCTCCAAATTAAGCCCTCCCTCAAATCTCCGGCACCTATCGGCCTCTGAAGCAATCAAAACCGAAGCATACCCCATCAGCTCATTAAACCGAACCTCATACTCAGCCACTATCATCTGACCCTGTCTCAACTCCAAAAACTCCTGCATCTTCATCTCCAAATAGACCTTCGGTATAAAATTATCCCAAAAGGCTCTCAAGAAATCCTCCCATGTCAGAATACAGGGCCTGGTGGAACTGCCCGGAACAGTCTTCCACCACTGATATGTTGGACCCTGAAGCAAAGAGACTGCATAATCGAAACACTCATCGGGGTCGCAGTCCATTTGATTTAGGACTCTCTCACCCTTCCAACCATCCTCACCTCAGTAGGTCTCAGGCCGATAAAAGTTTACAGCACCTCGCGTGAATCGATCATACCTCCTCTCCCGTCTTACGGGAACCCTAGGAGGCTGCTCCTCAAATAGAGGCACTGAAGACTCCCTACTAGCTCCGACTGATCCATGGTCAGCTGGTTGATCTACCTGATCACCAAGGACGGATGACCTATAACAAAACCACAATTTCGATCAATTTTTACTTTTCTTATGAAATTCAAGCCTAAAATATACTATGCCCAAAAGATGCCAAACCATGCTCTGATACCACCTAATGTAGCGCCCCTTACCGTAGGGTATGCACCGAGACGCTCGTAGGTCCTTTCGATACATAACCCACGATGAGAGTGCACTACGAACGATCAATTCTATAAACCTTATGGCATCAATATAATTAAACTGCAATATCAAAATCACTAAATTCTTAAAACCAAAATACTTCTCATTTCATTTCTTAAAACCGTAAATACACTATTCTGTCATAATAACATACTGTACAAATAAAAAAGGAACTGAAATCACTCCTAACTAGGTCATCCCCAAAAGATCCCATCTGACCGACCTGTGAGCCATACTTCGCTTGCCAACACTCACACAGCAGGAAAAGTCACGCTAATTGGAGCTAGGAGTCGACTAACTCTGCCCTGAAAAATATATCCAATGTTGGGTGAGTTTGCGAACTCAATGAGTAACCATCATCGATGGTTCACCCAATTCATGCATTACACAAAGTTGCGTACAAATCATCACAATAACATGTTCAGAACAGCGATCATAAATTCACTAAACAATCACCACACATATGCATTTACCCCATGTCAAATTCACAGCACAATCAGATACTGAATGCATGATGATTTTCATTTCATTTTAGTGTTGTGATGAAGGCCGAGATATCCCATTCTGGGAACATTAAACAGAAATCACGTTTTAGGGGTAGGAGAGCCCTCTGGGTATGCACTACTGCCCACGCGCATTAGGGATAGGAGAGCCCTCTGGGTATGCACTATTCCCTTTTCCACAGTGGTTGAGCTTATAGCTCCGATCAAAATTTGCTCCAGTCACAACTATTAATTACCAATTTCCAATCATGCCTAGCATGCGTTCACAATTTCACAATGACACATCTCATACAACAGTATTAATTTAAATCACACAGTTCATTCAAAGCATTTAACAAATCAGAGATTGAGGAACCAACTAGGTTACTCACCTCTAAACTTCCGAGCTACTACCGGGAAGTCTCAGCTCTATCGGACGATCGACGCTCCACTTGAGCCTCTATAACAATCAGAATAAATCAATATTACTCATTGTAAAGTTTCTCATATTCAATAATGCATATGTAGCAAATGCGATTAGTACGATATATGTTATGACATTCCCGATCCTATTCCCGAATCATCTCAATTCGACTTTTTCACTCTAATTTATAACAATTCCTAATACCATAATTCAATTGAATAAATTTCAAACTCTCTGAAGTCCAATTCCAAATCAGAGGAATTATCTTTAAATCGAAATCAACTTCACTATTCAATCGCCACCCAATTTCGAGAACCACCGAAATAAATTCCAAATTTCTATTTTTATAAATTCACAATTCTTAGTCTCTAATTCACAATCAATCAATAGCCAACCCATTAGGAATCAGAAACCTCAAAATCTTCAATTACTTAAACCATTCACCTTTGGAAATCAGGCGTCCTCGCCGCGGCGCAAGGTCGTTTGCCACGGCGAGACTTCTCGTCTTCGTTGCGACGTACGCGAACTCTCCCACGGCGTGCGCACCTCTGCTCGTTGCGGCGTACGTCCTTGCTCGTCGCGACGTGCGGAAGGAATTGGCTCGTCGCGGAGCAGAATTAATTGCTCGTCGTGACGTCTAATTAATTACATGTCGCGACGTACGGACTCTGGTTTATCTTCTCCGATCGACCTATCATCATTCTCTCTCTGAAAACCAGTATCAAACTACTCTCAACTACCCATTCTTACACAATAAATACCATACATGCATCAAACAACAATAAATAACAACATTAAACCACTAAACTTACCAATCAAGCCTCAAATCCTTAAACCTCCGAAAATCTCCTGCAAACTCTAACAACCACGGTGATCACCCAAAGCCAAACGAAACCTCATCATCCTCAAGGATCAAGCTAGGCTCGCACAAGGGAAAGAAAGCAATAGCACACTCACGAACGGGGAACGAAAATCACCGAAGGGGGAAAGGAGGTTTGTGCTCTAGGAGAAGAGAGGATAAGCTTTTTACAATATTCAAAACCTAAGGCTATATAAAGGGTTGATTTAAGCCTATAGATTATGGTCCTCAAATTCATTAAATTTCAGTCTCTAATTTCCAATGGCTCAACATTCTCGTTCCTAAAATCACAAATTCTAATTTTCCATGCCATTAGCCCAACAATTTCAGAACCGGAATCCAATTGATCAGTCATTATGCCATTTTTCCGGTCCCAACATGAAACTCCAAAAATTTCGAAAAAATTCCTATAAATCCTCAGAAATATATGACACATGTTCCTACACTCCAATTTTGATTTTTAACTCTCTAAAATTCAATTTCACTCCAATTCTATATTCAAAACTTAATCTATGCAATTATCACCCAATTTTCAATTTACACAATTAAATCGGAAAATTGTCATACATGTATGTACATACATATGCTCGTGCAATAATGATCATTTATCAAGAATTTATAGAGGCTAAATGCATGTGCAAAGCAAATTACAAATGCACCCAGTCCAAACCATCCGAATTACCAATATGCCCTTCACATTGGTAACGGGATGTTACAGTTTCATATCATGATAGTAGTTGACTATCAATAATGGCAGTATTAAATGAATTTGAAATCACGTATGTTTTTAAAGAAAAAATAAGTCGTTTCTTTAATCTTAAAACACTTTAGCATTCTTTTATTACAAACCACAATCTTGATGAGTGGTGAACTCATGTGTATTTCATTATAATTCTTGATATGATCAGAATGGATTTTTCCATAGTATCAATCTAGTGTCTGCATGTTGGAATTATTAATTGAAACATGTATCAGGGAACATTCACTAAAATAAAGAGTTTATAGTGATATCATCACTTCTAGATGTTTTACAGAGATTGGTGACTAAACTGGTGTAGTAGTTTTATGGACTAGCTACCTATCAAGTCTTATCACCAAGATGAGATCTTGTGTATTAATCACCCTATAGAGTGAAACGGAAGATCTAGAGGGAAAAACCAAAATAAGGGTAAAACAATAATTTTACCTTTTATTATGCAGATGGCTATAATATGGTTCATAATAGAATTTGCAATTGGACATATAATTTGAAACATGTTTTCTCATAATATTTAGGAATTCAAGAGTTTATCGTTAGTGGAATGACATTTGGTTAATAGGTTGGAATTAATTCTAATGAGATTAAATTAATTCCGAGCTTATTGGAGCTTGAATTATATAAGTCCAATTAGATTCCCCACTTGGCTACTTGGGAAGGTTATCAAGCAAAGTAAGAAAAATAAATAGAGGTTATCGGAAAGAAAATAAAAAAAGAAAGAAGGTTTGATTTGATTAATTAAATTGAAACCATATTTGTAAAGACAAAAGGAGGACAAAACTGAAATCTACAATGACGCAGATTTCGGTTTTATATACCTAAATGGATAACTACACATTTAACATTGAATTGCTAAATATAAGGTGGGTTTTTATCATGCTTCATCATCATTAAATGGTTTAATGGTGTCCTCATTAAGTGGTTTAATGGTCTTATCATTAAATGGTTTGATGGTTGTCATTTAATGTTGGCATGTAGAAAAACATATAAACCTTTTAGCATTCATTTGATTAGAGAAGGGCATTTGTTGCTCTCTCTCCCTTCTTTCATCATTTAACAGAAAATAAGAGTGTTTTATTTTTGTTTATTTTCTTTTCATCTAACCATATTAAACAAATGAAAATGCCTCATTTATTGTCCTCTCTTGATTAAAAGAATGAAGTGGTGCATTTGGTTGCACTGGCTCCCCCTTCTTTCTTTCATGATCTAGCTGAAATTAGGAATGAGAGGGTCTCATTTTAGTTCTTTCAACTAGTTGATCACAAAAGGAAAACCTCTACAATATTTCTTCTCCTTTCCCACCAAAGGATCTTGTTAACCAAGTTATCCAAGGAGAACAAGCGGTAGATCGGATTAATTGAGGATGAAATAACGAGGAGAGGATACAATAGCGAGGAGTCAAAGTTGTAGCAAAAGAGTCGATAAAATTTCGATCATGTTCTTATGTTATTTATTTTTTTATTACTGTATCATTTATGGATTAAAACATGTTGATTTGGTTATCATGCTTTCGCTGCTTTTTAATTTTGATTTTTTTTAAAAATCTACCATTTAGCCAAATCTAGTATGATATTGTTTTTCGATCCAACAATTGTTATCAGAGCCATTTTATTATTCATGATTCGATTCCTATATGTTGCATGGGTTGACAATTATATTTATGTATGCTATATATTTTTTTGTGATAGAAATTTATATGGTATATGTTTTGCTCTTATGGTTGTCCATAGAATGTAGATTTACCTTATAAGATTTCTTTGTTTGGTTTGTAATAAGGAGGGTGGCTTTTATCGCCATTTTTCCTCCTTGTCTTCATTTTTCTGTTTTCTTTGATTTTGTAATGTACAAATTTCTGAAATGTTGAAGATGAAGTGGCCATGGATCAAAGAAAAGAATAGGTAATGGTTTCGGTTTATGATTTGATGTAACAACAATTTAGATTTTATAAGTTTTTCTAGTGTTGGAATTTTGTGTTTCTCTTGACAACTTCGATTTTGTGAGTTTTACTGTTGGACCCCGAACCTTGAGTGATAATTTTCCTTAGTAACATGAATGATAAAGTGGATGAGTTTCAATGCCTTAGTAACATGAATGATAAAGTGGATGAGTTGATTGAAATTAAGTTAAAAATCTAGAAATAATGAGAAAAAGAGTGAAAATATGATAGTTGACTTTTTGGCCTTTAGAAGTTGACTTTTGATTTAGGCAATTTGAGAAAATGATCTTCTGGAAACTTGTAGATTATGTCAAGAGCTTTCTGTAGACATAAAGTTTGATATTTTTCGATATCGGAAGTGAGAGTTATAATCAGTCAAAGTTCGATTAGAGTTTGACTTTTTAAAAAAAAGTTGACTTTTTGATTTAGGCAAAATCCGAGAAAATGATCAACATGAAAATTGTAGCATCTATCAAGAGCTTTTTGTGGACATAAAGTTTGCAATTTTTCGATATCGGGAGTGAAAGTTATGATCAGTCAAAGTTTATGTTTGATAAGGTTGATTTTTGACTTTAAGTATGACTGAATCTTTGACTGAGAAATTAACCTAGTTAGAAGTTAATTGAGCTTTGATGTTCTTCATGAAAGTTGAAGGATTTGATTTGATCTTTATTTCGATTTAAAGTATGAAATTTTTAGATCTCGGAATAATAAGTTATGATTTTTGCAATTTTGTATAGAGGATAGTATCTTTGACCGAAAAATGGACTCCCGTAGGAGTCAAATTGATTTTTATGTCCTTCGTGAAAGATGTAGAGCTTCCTTCAAGCTTTCTGTAGAGACTAAGTTTGTCAAAATTGGAGTCCGGGATTAAGAGTTATGAATTCCGTCCGACATCCGATTGAGTCGATTCTTACGGCGTTGGATTCCTAAGACAATTATCTACATCCTCATGGAAATTTGTAAATTTTTGAGATTAAATTAATGGTGATTAATTTAATCAAAGTGAGTCGGGAAATTTTCCAAGCATAGTTCAGTATTTTGTGAAATTCGGGATCTGTAGAGATCCGATTGAAGCGATTCTTGAGGCGAAATAAAGATAAGACAAGGGGCTACAAATCATATGAAGAAATGAAATGTCAATTTTGCCCCTAAGACTTTTAATTTCTGAATTTAAGTTCGGATTAGGGTGTAAATTTTAGATTAGGAATACCTGTGAGTATTTTAAGCATAACTTTTGATCTGGGAATCGAAATGAGGCGATTCTTATTTTGAATTAAACTAGAGACATAAGGCTACAATTGTTATGAAGACATCGAGTTTCAATTCTGGGATTAAGAATGTGAATTTTTGGACGGAAATAATCATACATGGAAAATATGTTAGAATGTGGATATACCCGAACTGTTTTGAGCATAACTTTTGATGTAGTAATCAGAATTGAGCGCGTTCAGTGGCGTTGGATTCGTATGATTGAGAGGAACATTTCTCAAGAAGGAAGTTTTAACAAATTCCTTCAACTCGATAATGCGAATCAAAACCGCAAGTGAAAACAGCATAAAGTAACATGTGAGGACCTTTTTGGTCTTTTTAGCCCTCAATTAAACAACATAACTTATATAAACATATGGGCTGCCGTTTAGAGTGGAGAATTCTTGAAGGTTTGAGAAGAATAAGAGAAAATAAGAAGAGGAAGAGGAGAAGCTCTTTCGGCTATGGAGAAAAACGATGGAAGCTTAGAGATTTTTGAATTTTTAAGACTTCAAGCTTATTTTTGGAGTAGATTCAAGGAAAAAGGAAGGAAGAAGGTGAAAGCTTGCCTCCATACCCAAGAAATTTCGAAAATTTGAAGGAGAAAGAGGTAAGAGAAAATTTTCGACTTTAAGTTTTTGATGAATTTTTGATTTAGAAGTATGGAAAAGAGCTTGGGTTTGTGATTTATGAAGTTGATTTTGAAATATATGCTTTAGGTTGGGTTTAATTTTGGATGGAAATTTGATTAAGGTTTAGGCTTAATTTTGTGATTAAGAATTTTGTGAAATTTTGGTGTAGAATTAAAGATAATAATATGGGTTTGTGGAATATGAAATTAGTTTTGAGAAAATTGTGAATTATGATATTGAATTTAGATAAATTGGTTTAGGCCAATTTTAAGATTTGGGGATTTTCTCAAATTTTGTAAATTAAAGGTGTAGAATCATCAATAATAGCATGAATTGATGAAATATGGAATCAATTTTGAAGAAATTATGTTTTATGAGATTGAATTTGAGTGTATTGGTTTAGGCCAATTTCGAAAATTGGGGATTTTCAAAATTGGAGATTGAAATAGCTTGAATTTTTATGGAATTGGTGTTTTCTAAGTTTAATTTGAGTAAGTAAGTGATTTATGATATTGAATTTGACTAGTTCGGTTTAGGTCAAATTTGGACTTTGGGGCTTTTAGAAATTTTGGTTTTAGAAAGCTTGAAAATATGGTGCTTATGAATTTCCTATAGTTAAGTTTGAGAATTATGCAAATTATGATGATGAATTTGGATATTTATGGCTTAGGGAAATTTTAAGTTAAAGAAAGAAGGAGGAATTTGGAGAATTGACGATTTGGACAAGCTTCTCGCATTAATTCGAGGTGGGTAGCATATTTATATTTTGATCTGTAAGTTTAATACTTAATTTTCAAAATTAAAGAAAGCAAAATGTGAAATTTTGATAAATTATTGTTTTGTAAATGTTTGAAATTATGATTTCGAATGTTTTCTGGAAAATTTTATAAGCTTAAATTCATTGTTTTAAATGATTTGATAAATTGATAGAAATTTCTGAAAGTGCATTTGTTGTGTATGCATTATTCAATTGCTGAAATTATTGTTTGATTGAATGATTTGATTGTTGAATTTAGTGAACGATAGATTGAATAAATTGAGTTGTATGCATTTTGTGGAAAATTTGAAGAAAAGTAAGATTTTGAAAAGTACCTTCGGGCAATTCGAATCTTTGTTTTCGTTTACGTGTTATGTGGGTTCGGTTAGGTCCTTTGGTGAGTCAGCGCTGTCTCTATTTGTATAGCCTTTGCCCGGCTGCCCGCTAGTGGCACGGAGCTCCGATTTCGGACTCCCTCACGGCTACATCGACATTATTACGCAGAAAGTGTAGTACGTTCTGTTCACGACTGCATAGGATCGCTATGCGAAAATGTGCAGTACGTTCTGTTTTGGACCGAACCAGACCATTTTGATATGTTTTGTGATTTTTGATTTTGTTTATGTGCATGAAATTTCTCCGATGTGATTGCATTCATATTTATGAGAAAATTTTGAAAAAAAAAGAAAAGAAAAGGGGTTTTTAACCAGGAAATTTTAGAAATTTGATATGTAAAGTTGGGAAAATTGAAAAGGGTTTGAGAAAAATATTTGAAAGTTAAAAAGTTAAAAAACTACGCCTTTTGGCAAAAAGCTTGTGAAAAATGATTTCCGCTTATTTATCGATTTATAAATGTTTTATCCACGAGCTTTCGAGCTCACCCCCCTTTCATCCGCATTTCTAGGTTTCGAACAGGAGATCGGATGAAAGAATGTGAAGGCTTATGGTCCGTTTTTGCATCGTTAGTATGGTTGTGGAAATATAGAGATTTGGAATATTTTGTAAATGGTTTGAATTTCCATTAAGTGATTATGATGTTTTTCAGAATGTATGAAGATTATGACTGAATGTTTGAGAGTAACAAATTGTATATGATTTGGAAATTTGTATATGAGTTTAGTATTGAATTGAGAATTATGGAAGTATTAGATTTAGGTTTGCGTTTTGCTGGTGTTTGGATTCCGGACGGGAGAGTCCGTTGATTCTGAGATCTGTTTGGTTTTTAGAAGTGTATTTCTTTACCCTTGCAGGTTTGGGTTAGGATAAAGGCAGCCGTTATGCTGCCAAAATTTCGATAAAATTTTAAGATTTGTATGGATAAATAAGAATATGATCAGATTTAAAGATTTGCATGAGAGTGATTTTTCCAAAAGTGGAATGTGGTTGTGTGATTTGAATGAGGTTGAATAATGAGGTAAGAAATGAGAATAAGAAAAGGAAAAAAATTTTTTTACCGGATTTCGGTTCGGCTTAGTCTAAGGTTCCAACGCAACTTTTCATTTCCTAAGATTTGCGCTTTCGGATGTCGGCATTTGTTTCTGCTTGCGATTTGTATTCGATCCGCTTCGCTACTTTTGGTTTGATTTGATTCAATTCGCTTTGTGGTCCGATTTGCATTTCGTTCCGCTTTCGTTTTATTCTGTTTCCGTATGATGTGATTCGAGTTCGTTTTTGCTATTGGCTTCCGCTATTTATTTTCGATTCAAAATTTCGATGCAAATTTTTCGTTTCCATTCGCCTCATTTCCTTCGTTCTTTCCGTTTTTTCGGTTGGGATCCGGTTTCCGAATCGGGTCCCAACATTTACAAGTGTGGTTTTTTTAATTTTCCTATTGAAAAATTTTGATTTTATGAAAAACAAAAAATTTTGTAAAATAAATGTCATTACACATTTTTACCGAATAGGCGAGGTCATGTGAACGAAAAGATCCAAGTCCAAAAAAAATTTTATATGCCAAAAAGCCTTGTAATTATTTATGTTCTAGGATGGAAAATCAAAATTAGTTTTATAATTCATGAGATGAATGGATGGATGGATACTAATAATATGCGATATTATGTGAATGTATGTCAATTAGAATAATTGCCAACTCTAGGCTTTGCCATGCATTCATTATGTATAAGATATATAATGAAACAGTAGTGGACGGTTAATAAATTGCATCTAAACAAGATGGTATTTATTAAAACATAAAGATCAAAAAGATGGAAAGGGAGAGGATGCTCATATGAGAGTCCAAGGTCTTCATATGATGGCCCAATTGCATATGGTGAAGTGTTACTCCCCACTGGAGAACATGAATCCTAGATCTTACATGGTTTAGGTCTCCTAAAGGATAAGTCAACTCATTGGTAGCAAATGTGACCTCCCACCAGGGCATAGTTTGCAAGTACCTTTAGTGCATGAATCAAATGGTTACACATTCAACATATTTTATCAATAACCTACCAACCGTAGCTCTATTGATAAATGTATGGACCAAATTATGGTGCTTCTTAAAAAGTTAGGCATGAAGATGCTTGGTAGCTTTTTCAATGAGAGAGTCACATTTTTTTAATAGATAAGATAACTCACCGTCACTTAGTACGTTATAAATAAGAAAAATAACCGTTGTATAAAGATTTATTTTTTTAAGTTTTTTTAAATCTATCATCATGTATACATGCATCATGATTTTATACCAAGCTCAAATATTGTTGATTTTTATTCTTTAATAATTTATATTTTCAGACACAATCACCACAATATGAATCCACTCACAATGCTCTTGACTAATAAAAAATTGGAAAACGGAGAGAAATTTAATGAACGGAAATGTAACCTCAAAATTGTTCTCCAATATGAATGAATTTCATGGGTATTAATGGACAATGAGCTTGAACCTCTAGGTGACAAGTCAAATTATGAGCAAGTCCAACAACATGAACAATGGCAAAATGATGATAAGACTACCAACTGTTATATCCTGACTTTTGTCAGTGCAATGTTGCAAAAGCAACTTGCAAGCATGAAAAATGCTAGTGTAATGGTCCATCACCTACATGAGATGTTTGGTGTGAAGACTAAGTCTGCAAGGTTGAAAGCTATCTAAACCTTTTACAATCTCAGACAAAAACCTAGTGAACTGGTGTAGGATTACATGCTTAAGATAATCTCTATGGTTACTGAGGCTAAGATGCTTGGGGAGGACATGGATGCGAAAACGCAGATGATCATGATCATCAATAGCTTAAACTCTTATTTTCAGTAGTTTAAGTTGGGCTATAAGCTCAACACTAAGGATTACACCTTGAGTAAGTTAATAAATACCCTTCAGAGCATAGAGGAGATATTAAATATCAAGGCTAATGACCCCGAGGCTAATGTAACACCTTCTTCTAAGCTCAAAGGTAAGGGCAAGAAAAAGAAGAAGGGTTGAATGAAAAAGAAGGCCCAAAAAGGGGTCAAGGTCCAACCCATGAAAAGGAAGGCCAAAGAGGACACCAATGGAAAGTGTTTCCACTGTGGTGAGAAGGGATACCTGAAAAGAAACTGTGCAGTCTACCTTGAGTCTCTTAAAAGAAAACAAGGTATTTCCTAAGTTTGTTAGGAACTAGAAATGTGGTAGATTCATCTGTTTCTTCGATATTATATTCAAGAGCCACTGATCATGTTTGCAATTCTTTGCAGAGGTTTCAACAAACGGAAAGACTACCTAAAGGCTAATTTCAAGTCCAAATAGCAGATGGATCCTATATTTCGGTAGAATCAATGAGAGTAATTATCTTAGACTTTCCTAGTGGTCATAAGTCATATTTGGACGATGTATATTACATTCGAATGATTATAAGGAATATGATTTTTGTTTTTTGTTTAATAAAATTTGGTTATTCCTTATTTTGTAAATGTTGTTTAAATATATGAGAATAAGGATTTTATTTGTAATGTGATAATTAAATAGGGATTATTCTTTATAAAACCTTTGACAGGCTCACTAAACACCACATAATTAATAAAACCAAGACAATCCAATGACTCTAACATTAATTCAAAATATCTGTGGCACTTAAGAATGGCTCATGTTCATTATAAAAGACTTGGCAAGTTAGTGAAGGATGGGATCCTTGCAGGCTTGGTTAATGATCCATTACCCACCTGTGAATCTTGTATTGAAGGAAAATGACCAAGGCCTCATTTCCTTCCAAAGGAAATAGATCTGAATCTATGTTGGTCCTGGTACACACTGATGTGTGTGGGCCCATGAATGAACAAGCTAGAGGAGGTTATGAATACTTCATAACCTTCATAGATGATTACTCTAAACATGGCTATTTATATTTGATGTATAACAAGAGTGAGTCCTTTGAAAGGTTCAAAGAATTCAAAGTTGAAACTGCTAAGTAGGTAGGCAAGCCATTAAAACAACTACAATCGGATCGAGGTGGTGAGTACTTATCTAGAGAGTTCCAACAATTTCTAATTGAAAATGGAATTGTTTCCAACTTGTCACCTCCTTGAACACCTCAACAAAATGGTGTAGCTGAGAGGAGGAATAGGACTCTATTAAAAACGGTATGATCAATGATGTCCTATGCTAGCTTCTAGTATCGTTCTGGGGATATGTCATACAAATGGCAACTTATCTTCTTGACTTTGCTCCATCCAAATTGGTGCCTAAAACACCTAGGGATTTATGGACTAGCTGAGTGCCTTTATTGCAACACTTAAGGACTTGCGACTGCCCAGCCAATGTTTTAAGGCCTGAATCCACAAAGATGGAACCAAGATCAGAAGTATGTTTGTTTGTACGATATCCTACGAGTACATGAGGTTACTATTTTTATAGTGCTTAGGACATAAAGATATTTATGTCGACAAATGCGACCTTCTTGGAGGAAGAATTTGTGAGAAATTACAAAGGAAGAATTGAAGTAGTACTAAAGGAGTTAGCTATTTCATCCAAACCAATAGTTGATTTGGATATAGCAAAACAAGGTGTCCAAATGGATTCAAGAGTTGAATCGGATGAGCAGCTTGAATATTAAGTAATGCTAGAAGTAGTGGGAGGGTTGTAAGACAATTAGACAAGTATCTAGGTCTAAGAGAAGGCATATTTGCCATCTCAAACAAAGAAGAAATGGATCCCATTACTTATACATAGGCTATTAATGATGTTGACGCAGAAAAATGGCTCAAAGTGATGGAATTAGAAATAGATTCCCTGTATACCAATGAAGTTTGGATCCTTATAGATCTACCACCTAGGGTGTAAATGGATTTTCAAAAGGAAAGAGGATCATATGGAAATGTAGAGACTTTTAAAGCTAGATTGGTAGCTAAAGGCTATATTTAAAAAGAGAGTATAGACTATGAGGAGACTTTTTCTCCGGTTGCCATACTTATGTCTATTAGAATTCTTTTGGCCATATCAACCTATTTTGAATATGAAATATGAAAAATGGACATCAAGACTGCATTTCTTAATGGGATATTAAGGAGACCATTTACAGGGCCCAACAAGAAGGTTTCATTGAGCTAGGTAATGAGCATAAGATAGGCAAATTGTAGAGGTCCACTTATGGACTTAAGCAAGCATCTAAGTCTTAGAACATTAGGTTTGATAAGTCTATCAAAACCTATGGGTTCATACAAAACCTAGATGAGCCTTATGTCTATAAAAGGATACAAGAAGGCAAGTTTATTTTCCTAATTCTATATGTTGATAACATTCTACTCATTGGGAATGATGTAGAAATGTTATCTACGGAGGTTTGGATGATCTCACCAACCCGGATTATATGTATTTGAAAATGAGTCATACATCCTTTGAAGTTGTCTTAAATAACCACCCATTCCCTTGGCTTCTTCAACTTGGTCTTCTTATAGAGTGGGAAACATATCTATAGGATGGCCAACCATAGAACAAATACCATAAGTCTTAAATTTCTGTTTCCTAGATACAGCAAGTTGATGCACCAAAGAAGTCAAATCATCTAATCTTCTTTCCAACGAAAAAACTCCCACCTCATTAACATTTCCTGAACAATGATCATTCCAAGCCCCAAATTGTTATGAGTTAGAAGTTGTAGTTGAGATCAAATCTCATGTAGCTGTTGGTGTTTTATTAACTAACGCTCCACCACTTGTAACATCTATCATAATCCTCTCAATCGGTTAAAGACCTTCATAAAAATATTGAATCAACAGTTGCTCACTGATTTGATGATGGGGCAACTTGCATATAGCTTCTTAAATCTCTCCCAATATTCATGTAATGACTCCCTAGTGTTTTGTCAGATGCCACAGATTTCTTTTATGATATTGGCGACCCTGGTAGCTATGAAAAACTTCTTTAAAAATAACTTTTTCATCTCTACCCATGTTTTAATACTTCCAGCAGGTAAATAATATAATCAATCTAAGGCATTGTCCTTCAAAGAAAAAGGGAAAAGCCTTCAGCTTTATTTACTCTTTAGTGATGCTAGTAGGCTTCATCCCCATATAAACAACATCAAACTCCTTCAAGTACTTATAAAGATCTTCTCCAAATGTACCTCGGAAAGTAGGTAACAAGTGAATCAATCCCGACTTCAACTCAAAAGTGTTATTATCAACCAAAATTGGAAAATTAATGTAGTGTGATTTGCATCCACGTTCCTTTCCTTCTATCATTCTTCTCTCGGTATTTGTTGTCTTTCTTTCGTTTGCTTCTTAATGCCTTTGCTATTTTCTCAATTTCAAGATTGTACTGCAAATTTTTAGATTGATTCGAATGTGTAATGTACATATACTGACAAAAAGACCATGACAATGGCACCAAAATTTGGGGAATGCTATCGCCTGCTACCAAATATAAAAAGAAACCAACTTCGTGCATCACAAATTAATATAGTAGTGGAAAGTAGGGATCATTCCTACGAGGAATTCAAACTTTGGTAATTACGCAATAAAAGTGGGGTTTTAAATTGTGAATTAAATAGGATGTAATTGGAATACAAAATTGGAAAATAACTAATAACAAAATAATGAGAATCTAACAATCAATAGAAACAAATATTGGTTTTTGGTCTCCTTTGTAGCGCCCCCTGCTTGCGCAGTCTGTCATACCTCCTCTCCCATCTATCGGGAACTCTAGGAGGCCACTCCTCAAATCAAGGCACTGAAGACTCTCTACTAGCTCCGACTGATCCTTGGTCAGCTGGTTGATCTACTTGATCACCTAAGGCGGATGACCTATAACAACACAAAAATCCCAATCAATTTCTGCATTTCTTACCACAATTCAAGCCTAAATATCTGACTAGTCCCAACAGATGCCAAACCATGCTCTGATACCACCTAATGTAGCGCCCCCTTACCGTAGGGTACACACCGGGACGCCCGTGGGTCATCCCGATACATATCCCACAATAAGGGAGGGCCATGAGCTGTCAGTCACTTCAATACTCTCATGGCATCATACTCATAAAACCGTAATATAAAAATCACTAAATTTTGAAACCAAATTACTTTCTCATATCATTTCATCAAAACAGAATTTACATGATTACCAGTTTTCCACTGTCTATATACATTACTCCAAAAGGAAACTGATACAAAATCTAACTAGGTCATCCACAAAGCAATCCCAACTGACCGACCTGCGTGCCATGACTTCTCTTGCTAATCAGATCCACACGACAGGAAAAGTCTATCTCACTGGAGCTAGGAGTCTACTCACTCGATCTTGAAAAATAGATTGCAATTTTTGGTGAGTTTGCGAACTCAATGAAAAACCATCATCGATGGTTCACTCAATTCATGCATATACAAACAATTCACAGAATGTCGCACAGTATAAGGCGTTTTTGCCTTCTTAAACCATCCCATATTTAAACAAATACATATGCAATGCGTATGTGACACTTTCCCATTTTATTACGGTGTTGTGACCGTGCGCCTGAATTGTCCCAAATTGGGCACGTTGAACAGTGAGCCTGTGGCTCTGACATACGGTAGGCTCGAGGCCCTGATTCGTTGAGTTTTAAGCTCTCAATGGCTGCTCTGGTCACAACTGTCATTATCTGATCATGCCTTTATGCATGAAATGCATATGTCTAATTTCAACAGTAATCGGATCACAAAATTATACCACATTTCTCACATCAAAAACATGAAGCCACAAATTTACACACAAATAACAGTTCGATAACAAGTTTCCAATACTTCGGACACCTATGGTCCGAAACCAATCATTCAACCACACATAAGCCCTCCATTCATCTTCACATGGTATAAGTGAATAATTTAAACACATAAAAATTGAGGAACCAACTAGGTTACTCACCTGTAACTTCCGAGCTATTGCCTGGAAGTCTCAGCAATATCGTGGAATGTCGATCCAACGGTGCCTCTATAACAGTCAATTAATTTCATTACTAAATGCACAATCAAAAGAATTCACAAATGCACATGCTAAAATGCAAAGATGTACGATGCATATTCGTGACGTTCCCGGTGCTACTTCCCAATTTCACTATCCTTTGCCTCCAAACCAACTTTTCATTCTATAAATACTACAAAATTAGACAATACCTTTAAATTCTCAAGAAAGACCTCAAAACCACATTACTACTCATCCAGTCAAATTCACCCATTATACTAAGTTTCTAAAACCCCAAAAGCATTTCATTTAATTCAGAAGTCTCCAAATTATACTCCAATTATCAAACCACAACACTTAGCTTGAAATAACTACTTATCCTTAACTTTCATTCGATAATTGAAATCCCACTAATTCAAAATCAAACTTTCTTTTTTCAATTCAATTGTAGACCTCTTTCTCTAGTTTATAACGAATCAAAAGTCACTTCAATTGGAGGTCTACATCATTAGTTATGACCCAAAAACTAAAGCACCTCAATTCAGAAAAATCATCCTCGCCGCGACCAAAGGACACTCGCCGCGACGACACGAGGTCGCTATTCGCGATGAGGAATTACGGGCTTGTCGCGACGAGGCCCTCACACACGTCACGAAAAATAATTAACCGCTCGTCGCGACGAGGAATTACCTGCTCGTCGCGACGTGCGGGCTCCTGTTCGTCTTCTCCGACCAATTTTCCTCCATTTTCTCTTTCTAAAACCAGTCATAACTCACACAACTACCCCAACCTTTCACAATAAACACCATAAATGCATTTAAACTAACAATAAACAATATACAAGCCAATTACTTACCAAATCAAGCTTCTTTTCTTCAACTCCCGAAAATCCTCCAACTCCTCTAACACCTACGGCTCTCTCTCAAAACCATACAAAACTTCATCATCTCAAGGGTTTATAGGTTAGCTTTACAGAAGGAAGAAGAAGTAAGCAAGTGAACAACGAAGAATCACACAAGGAGAAGGAGAAGAGAATCGATCGAAGGGGAAGAAAACATGCCCTAGGTCAACAAAGTTTACTGCCTAATAAAAACCTAAGGCATTTGAAGAGTTAAAAGCTTTAACCCTAAAGCCTAGGCACTTGCCAACTGTTCAACACATTAACAGTTATTTCTCTTTTGAAGATCATTTCTAGTCTAATTCGTCTCCAAATTCTAATGGCTCATCATATAAAAATTCCTAAAATCATATCTAATTTTCCTATTGCCATATAACAGTTATTCGGGAGCTATTAAGTCAATCAGTCCGTCACTTAGAAAATTCTTCGGTCCGGACATTTTCTCCCAAAGTTTCCAGAAAATTTCTAAGAGTCACTAACAACTGAAATCACTCCTAGAACATTTCCAATTCAGATTTTCAGACATAATTATTCCCAAATTCACAAAGCACAACAATATCACAAATAGATATCGGGAAATGCAATGAATGCATGTACATATAAGTGCATGTGCAAAAAGTCCCATTCCTCTAAAATTAGAGGCCAAAAGTGTGCTTATATCAAAATATGCAATTAAACCTACTAGCCCGTCCCAATTTACCAATATACCCTTCCCATCGGTGATGGGATGTTACATCCTTCATTATTGAACTTGCATTAATCATCGAAAAATAATCAATTTATTAGTTAAGCATTCATCGTGGTAAATTTCTTTACCTATTTTCTCTTATTTTTAATTAACAAAAAAATGTATTTGAATTAACCCTTATTAATCAATAACCTCGATACTACCTCAAATTTACTTAATTAATAGCTTTACGAGTCAAGAAAATCGACGAACTAGACAACATATATACAATGTATATTTAGCCTAATCATGTCCCTAATATAGTAGACAAAAATCTTAGTTTCTACTTTTGACTAAAAGAATTGAATGTCAATATGTTTAATCTGGCAATTGATTGAATAAAATTACAAATTAGTTTCGCACCTAGCTATAAAATCAAACAATAAAATAATAACCTTAAAAAATTAATACTTGACTAATAAGTTGATTAAAATATAGAATGAAAGTCTCACAACACTCAGAGTTCAATAATTAGGATTCTGTAAACTAAGAAATAAAAGCCTAGTTACCCACATCACAATTTTTCCTAACTAATTGGGACTATCGCAGGCATTCTTCTCTTCTTTTCACGCTACCCCTCTTCTCTCTGTCGTAAGCCCTCTATTCTCCTCTCTTCTATTTTCCTCACTATTCATCAATGGGACAATTTAACATTTTGTCTTGGTGTCCCTGATTTTTTTTAATGAATAAGCATTATTTAAATTGCTTTCAAGGTTTTGATAGATAAGCTATTTATCAAGAGTGATTAATTTTGTTAGAGTATGAAAGAAAATATGACAGGGGTTAGTGGAAGTATTAAAGTAGTAAGAGAGTGTGAGGGCAACTTTGGCAAGCCACATAAGTCTAGAAACCATAAGGCATTAAAGGAAGGGCAAGGTGGACTTTTATAAGTCATTAAGGGTAAGATGGGAAGAAAGAAGTATTGTTTTCTTCCCAAAGAGAGGGAAAAACGAAAATGGAAAAGAGGGAAGTGAGATAACAAATAAAAGAGAGGGAGAGAGAAAGAAAGATTTTGGGTGGTTGAGAGGAAGGAAGAGGGTTGAACTAGGGTTTCATCATTTCTAAGCTTTCTAGAGAGATTTAGAGGTTTTGCAAGAAGGAAAAAAGGTAGAGAAAATCAAGAGCTTTCTTTTGAACTAAGCATCTCTTCTTTTGGTGGAGATCTAAGTGTTAGAGTAGTGCCCTAAAGGCAATCCCCTTTAGCGTTTTTTGTTCATAGTCATGTACAGACTTTATAAATAAATAAAGAAAGGCATGTTTCATTTATTTGATGTTCTTTATGAATTGATATTGATTTTTAATCAAATTAATGAAGTCCATGATATATGACATAGCATGAAGGAAATTATGATGTGATCATAATCCCGAGATTCCTATCATGTGCAATTATGTCAAGATTCAAATTCTCCTAGTTATAGGATTAATGAGACTGGACATCATTAACCCGGACAGACTAGCATATGTTATACTCCTTGATTGGATCAAGCAGTGGATCTCAGAAACTGTAAATATGAGATATTTAGAGTTGATATGTAGATGCTTACTAGCGGTAGTAAGTACATTGGATGACCTGCCATGAGATCATCACATGGATGTCCTATTCTAATGTCAGTGATAATCTCATCATAGTAATGGTGCAAGTATCCTTAGACTTGAGGTACTCAAGGATATCTTGGATATTGATTCTGTGCTTTGACTCCATTCCTTGTTGCCTTTCAGAGGTTACTCATAGGGTGGTGCTTGGGTACAGCTTGAGGTATTCGAAGGTAATTGAGTAGCCAATAAAGGATTCATCACTTCTGTGATAGCAGAAGAGATACCGCCTCTTGTCGGGATCATTACTTTAAGTCTCCGTCGGAGATAATTATGTCATGAAGAGGGTCTTCATGGACATATAAAGTAATGAGTCCTAAGACAGAGGCGATATCACTGGGCTAGACTTAGTCTAGTAAGAGTTGACACTTTGACCATACTCATAACCAAGTGGGGTATAGAATGTTGAAAGGACGAATTGCACAAGAATTGTCATGGAAGGGTTCGTGATCCGGTTCGTGATGAATTCATCAAACCAATTACTTAGGTCAATCGGGGTCATGATGTGTTGCTAGACGCCGCTCATGACTTGCTCGATTAAGTGTTAATCTAAGTGGCCAACATAACCGAAACCTAAAGGGTCACACGATAAGAGTGTTTGAGAGAATCAGTAAAATAGTATTGGACTGAGTTCCAATTATGGAGAGCATTAGGATTAAATGGATCCCGATGAGATTGGGATATGTCCCGATGAGATCGCGACATCGATATTGCAGAAAAATGTTTCCGGGGGTTTTCCCATACCGGGACCCGGTAGGCCGGTAGGACCGACCCCAGTGTGACTGGACCACTTCAGCATTAATTTATATATATATATATAATTAATTAATTAATATATATATATATATATATATGTAAGCTACGTGGAAGATCAAGGAGGAGGCTAATCTATTTAACTTTATATATATATATATATATATATAAAGTGGCTTACGTGGGACTCTTCCACCATAAGCCTTGAATGTGTCTTTTAAGTGTTAAAAAGACATATGAAAAGGTAAGATAGAAGAGGATGGTTCGTTGGTTTTGGAAAAGGAGGAAGAAGAAAGGATTTTTTGGAAAATCCTAATCTCTTCTCTTCACACCATCGTTCATCAAGCTTTCTTCTCCATTGATTCAAGCTCTCCAAGGACAGAGGTAGGGTCTAGCAGCCTTTACTTTTTTCTAGCTATTCTCGGGTCAAAATGGTTTGTCCCGGTTAGGTTTTCTGATCTCTGCGTGGATACCTTTAGAGATAGTCTCTATTGGCTATTCAGGTTTGAATCTTCATACAGACACATAGATCCTGGCCTTCGGGAAGGTCCCGGTAACAAAAATTTTTGTTTTCCGCACCTGGTACATGTGATGTACCTCCCGGGATTTTCCTACAGTGGTATCAGAGCCACTTGTGTCGTGTATGAAGCTAAAACCCTAGCTAGGTCGGACTTCCTATTTGAATTTGACATTGATGCATGCATGCTGTCCAAATTTCGAATTAATATAGGGATATGTTTTTCGAAATTTTTCTGCCCAGAATTGTTCATAACATGTTATAGAATATGTCTGTGAAAGATGAGAATTTATCAATTTGATTTGATATAGTTTTGCTAATTTATTCCCTAAGGTTCTAGATGCTGTTTTATGACACATTCTGTGAACAGGCATGTGTATAAATTCGATAATAAATTCTAGAAAAATTGTTTTTCGGATTTGCCTTCACCAACATGTCCCTAAGATGTTTTTGAATGTGTATGTGGATGGAAAAGTGTTTTCAAGGTGATTTGCTATTTATTCACGAATTTATTCTATTCTTTTGGGAATAGTTGTGTTGATGAACACAGATTTTGAATCGGTTTTGTTGCTTAGGTTGACTGAGTTTTTGATGGCTATAAATCCTGCAAAAATTCATGAAGCATGTTCTGAACATTTAGTAACCTTTGTAAGTTTCTCAGAATTTATTGAAATTGTTTCAATGATTATTTCGAGCAATGTGTAGTACTTGGCAGTTTTGCGAACATTGCTGGGACTGTTTTGCTTGGCATAATTGAATGTGTATTTTTCAGTTCCAATGCCTTGGACCATTTTTAATGTGATTTAAAATGAGTTATCTTGATTTAGTATGCTTGCCAAACTGAATTGCTTGAATTTGGTTTTCCAAGAATTTTCGGATGCCGAATAGGTCACATTAGCGTCTCGTTAGTGTATTTCATTATCTTGCTTGTTTTGGCCGTCATTATTTTTTGTGACTTGTGCCAAAGTAATTTGATAACGTATGGACTAGCTAGAGATGCTTAGGGTGATAATTTGGTGTTTCCTGAATTGTTTGGATATTTATGAGTAATGACTCATTTTCAAGCTTTTCTTGTATGGTTTGATCAGATATGGCAATCATGTAACAATGAAGTGTTCATTGGTACATCAAATTAACAGATATTACCCTAGGTATGATGGTATTGTGAATTGGGATTACATGGATTGAGGAATTAGCCGATTAGAGATAATAGCAATTTTCGTTGGATAAGTCGACTTATACAGGACATAAGTCGACTTGTTCAAGGTCTTGCCATAAGTTGACTTGTATCATGATATAAGGCGACTTATGCGTGGGCAGGGGCATAAGGTGACTTACATTCTTTGTAAGTCGACTTGTGACATGCTCAAGAGGGATGATGGATGATTATAAGGAAAGATTCAATGTGATTGATGAAACCTAAATCATTCCATATACTCCTGGCGACTATAATCCTTCAGCTTGGAGTCTAGAGTTCGAAATCCCTCCTCGGTATATGAAAACTAACGCCTTCCATTAATATGGTAAGAATCAGAGTTCTTATAGGGTTGGGTTGTTGGGTAAACCCAAGCTCGCTCTATACGGATATGTTCGAACCATGAAAATGTGATTTTCGGATTAATGGGTTGGTATTCACTAGAAGTGTTGGTTTGTTGAGTAAACTCAAGGTCAACGTGGACAGAGGCAAAATTGGGTAGCATAAATCAGATGTATGCGCATCAAAGAGTTGATAACCCAATGTAAGTGCACGCATCAACAAGTTGATAGCACTGATCGATAGTTGTGTCTAAGAAGCAATTGGTATATCTGATACCTCCTGAGACATAAGGTGGCTTGTTGGGTAAACCCAAGGTCATTCTTAATGTCGGTTATCGATGATGCAATTGGTATGTTCGATACCTACCGATTGACCTAAGTTGTGGCTTGTTGGGTAAACCCAAGGTCATTCTTAGCAATATCGGATATCAACCCACTAGACATTATGTCATTTTGTTTCTTTGGATTCAGAATGAGGGTTATGGATTCTATGAAACTAGTGGGAGCTTTTGCATATCATTCAAGTCCTTATGATTATGCATATATTCCTATTCTAACATTCTTTCTCTCTTTCCGCTTAGGTTGGTTGAAGATGTCTTCCGGTGTGAACTTACGCCGCTAATGGATTCCAACAAGTTAATCGGACCGAATTTTCTTGATCGCTAAGGAATCGAGAATTGTTCTCGAGATCGAGGAACTGGGACACATCCTAGATGTTCCACTTCCAGATGCACTCTTTGTCGATGCTTCGATGAGGATCGGAAGGCATATCGAAGCATCTAAAGGATGATGACATGGCTACTTGCATTATGCTTGCCTCGATGTCACCAGAGCTGCGAAAAGACGAGTCCATGGATGCTCACACTATAGTCTTTCATCTTAGGGAGCTGTTTGATGAGCAAGCTCGGATGCGAAAGGTTCGAGACCTCAAGGCTTCTCTTCACCATTAAAGATGGCTCCAGGGACATCTCGCATGCAAGATGCCCTCAAGATGAATGGCTATATTGAGAGATTAGCCGCCTTAGGTTTTGTAATGGATTATGAGTTAAGTATAGACTTAATTCGGTTGGATTGTCCGAGAGTTATTCACGGTTAGTGTTAAACTATCGGATGAACCAAATATCCACAACAATACCGAAGTTGATCAATCTGCCAAGACAATGGCAGACTATCAAGAATGATAGTAAGCAAGTGCTAATGGTGGTGCTTCTTCTTCCGGTTCAAAGAAGAAAAGAACCCAAAGAAGAAGAAGGCCAAGAAACCAAAGGGAAGCGCCATCAAGAAGAAGACCAAAGAAGCGCCCGAAAGGAACTTGCTTCCATTGTGGTAAAGATGGCCATTGGAGGCGCAATTGCAAAGTCTATTCGAGTCATCGAAGCGTAAGAAGGCATCGATGCCTCAACTACTTCGGTATGTTTTCATTGAGGTTAATACTGTTTTCGATCACAACATTTGGGTATTTGATACTGGTTGTGGCTCACACATATGTAATGATATGCAGGGCCTAAGGGACAGTAGACAACTCATGAAGGGAGAAGTAGATCTACGTGTTGGAAATGGAGCAAGAGTTGCTGCATTAGCCGTAGGAACCTATGTTTTGTCTCTCCCCACTGGGCTTGTACTCGAATTGGATGATTGTTATTTTGTACCCGTTTTGACAAAGAACATATTGTCTGTTTCTTGTTTAAATAGAGCTGGTTTCCATTTGAATTTTAATAGCAATGGTTGTTCTATTAATTCTAATGGAATGCTTTATGGTACTGGTACATTATGCAATGGTATTTACATATTAGATATGTCTCATCCAATTATGAATGTCAATGACACCAAAAGACATAAAAGAGATAATTTAAAGTCAACTTACTTATGGCATTGTCGGCTTGGCCATATAAATGAGACACGCATTGCTAAGCTCCATAAGAGTGGCAGTTTAGGGTCATTTGATTATGAATCATATGACACATGCGAATCTTGTTTATTAGGCAAGATGACTAAGTTACCCTTCAAGGGAAAGGGTGAACGAGCGACTGGAGTATTAGACCTAATACATTCAGATGTATGCGGTCCGATGTCCATCCATGCTAGAAGTGGTTGTCGTTACTTTATTACCTTTATCGATGATTATTCTCGATATGGGTACTTAGATCGATGAGATACAAATCAAGCGTTGAAAAGTTCAAACAATTCAGACATGAAGTAGAAAACTAGCTTGGTAAAAGTATCAAGGCATTACGATCCGATCGTGGTGGAGAATACTTAGACCAACAATTTCTGGATTATCTCAGAGATAATGACATTTTATCTCAGTGGACTCCTCCTTACATACCACAGCACAATGGTGTGGCTGAAAGGAGAAATCGAACCTTGTTGGACATGGTACGATCAATGATGGGTTTCGCACAGTTACCAAAATCGTTTTGGGGGTATGCGCTAGAGACAGCTGTTTACTTGTTAAACAGAGTTCCCTCTAAGACAGTTGATGTTACTCCATATGAGATGTGGAATAATAGAAAACCTTATCTTTCTCATTTGAAAGTTTAGGGTTGTCCTGCTTACGTGAAGCGGATTCAGTCAGATAAGCTTGAAGCAAAGTCTGACAAGTGTTTGTTTGTAGGATATCCTAAAGAGACCATGGGATATCAATTCTACCTCACGAGGAACAAAAGGTGTTTGTTTCAAAGCATGCTTGTCTTCTTCGAGAAAGAGTTTCTTCGCAAGAAGGCGGTGGGAGCAAAGTTGAACTTGAAGAAGTTCAAGATGCTCAAAACATACGCATCAACCGCCGAACTCGAGGCATCACTCATTCAGATGAAGTAACAGTTCAACCTTCTACTACACACGAAGTTCGTAGGTTAAGTAGGATACGCACTGTTCCCGAGAGATATGGATTTCTCGTAAGTAAACAGAATGATGTATTGTTTATAGAAGATGATGAGCCTGTTACCTATGAAGAGGTTCTGAAAAGTTCAGAGTCTGGAAAATGGCTTTGTGCCATGAAAGCTGAAATGGATTCCATGTATCAAAACCAAGTATGGACTTTGGTGAATGCACCCGAAGGAATCAAGCCTATAAGGTGCAAATGGGTTTTCAAGAAGAAAACCGACATGAATGGTAATGTGATTACTTATAAAGCAAGGCTTGTGGCTAAAGGATTTCGTCAAAGACAAGGAGTTGACTATGACGAGACCTTCAGCCCCGTAGCAATGCTTAAATCCATTAGGATACTCCTAGCCATTGCCGCTCATTATGATTATGAGATATGGCAATGGATGTGAAGACGACTTTCCTTAATGGAAATCGCCGAGGATGTGTACATGACACAACCAGAGGGCTTCACTTCCATCGATGGCGAAAAGGTATGCAAGCTTCGTAAATCCATTTATGGATGAAGCAAGCATCCAGAGTTGGAACATCCGTTTGATGAGTCAATCAAAGAGTTTGGTTTCTCACAAAATCCGGATGAACACTGTGTGTACAAGAAGGTTAATGGGACTGCAATCGTATTCCTTGTGTTATATGTAGATGACATATTATTACTAGGAAACGATGTCTCGATGCTACAATCAGTCAAAATTTGGTTGTCCAAATAATTTGCGATGAAAGATCTTGGTGAAGCAACTTTTATCCTCGGGATAAAGATTTATAGAGATAGATCGAAGAGGTTGCTTGGTCTTTCACAATCATCGTACATAGACAAGATGCTAAAGAGGTTTAGCATGGAGCAATCCAAGAGAGGGTTTCTTCCCATGTCTCATGGGATAACACTCTCGAAATTTATGTGTCCTAAGACACAAGATGAGAGGATGCGCATGGATCAGATCCCGTATGCGTCTGCAGTAGGATCGATCATGTATGCTATGTTATGTACGAGGCCCGATGTATCGTATGCTCTGAGTGTCACGAGCAGATACCAATCGGATCCTGGTGAGGGTCACTGGGTGGCTGTCAAGAATATCCTCAAGTACTTGCGAAGGACTAAGGATGTTTTCTTGATATATGGAGATGGAAATCTCCAAGTGAGCGGGCATACGGATGCCAGTTTTCAATCTGATAAGGATGATTCAAAATCCCAGTCAGGTTATGTTTTCACATTGAACGGCGGAGCAGTTAGTTGGAAAAGTTCCAAACAAAAGACGACTGCTGATTCGACAACCGAGGCAGAGTACATTGCTGCATCAGAGGCAGCAAAGGAAGCTGTTTGGATCAAGAAGTTCATTACTGAACTTGGTGTGGTTCCTAGCTGTGATGGGCCCATACAGTTGTATTGTGACAACAATGGGGCTATTGCTCAGGCAAAGGAACCAAGGTCTCACCAACGATCTAAACACATACTCCGCATATATCATCTGATTCGAGAGATCATTGCCAGAGGTGATGTCGCGATCGAGAGAATTCCCACAGAGTAGAACATTGTTGATCCGTTGACGAAGCCATTGTCACAGAAGAATTTTGATTCTCATGTACTCGCTTATGGTATTAGATACCAAGGCGATTGGCTTTAGTTCAAGTGGGAGATTGTTAGAGTAGTGCCCTAAAGGCAATCTCCTTTAGCGGTTTTTGTTCATAGTCATGTACAGACTTTATAAATAAATAAAGAAAGATATGTTTTATTTATTTGATGTTCTTTATGAATTGATATTGATCTTTAATCAAATTAATGAAGTCCATGATATATGACATAGCATGAAGGAAATTATGATGTGATCATAATCCTGAGATTCCTATCATGTGCAATTATGTCAGTATCTAAATTCTCCCTAGTTATAGGATTAATGAGACTGGACATCATTAATCCGGACAGACTAGCATATGTTATACTCCTTGATTGGATCAAGCAGTGGATCTCAAAAACTGTAAATATGAGATATTTAGAGTTGATATGTGGATGCTTACTAGCGGTAGTAAGTACATGGGATGACCTGCCATGAGATCATCACATGGATGTCCTATTCTAATGTCAGTGATAATCTCATCATAGCAATGGTGCAAGTATCCTTAGACTTGAGGTACTCAAGGATATCTTGGATATTGATTACGTGCTTTGACTCCATTCCTTGTTGCCTTCGGAGGTTACTCATAGGGTGGTGATTGGCATACTTGAGGTATTCAAGGTAATTGAGTAGCCAATAAAGGATTCATCACTTCTGTGATAGCAGAAGAGATACCCTGGCCTCTTGTCAGGATCATTACTTTAAGTCTCTGGCCGGAGCATAATTATGTCATGAAGAGGGTCTTCATGGACATATAAAGTAATGAGTCCTAAGACAGGAACTGATATCACTTGGGCTAGACTTAGTCTAGTAAGAGTTGACACTTTGACCATACTCATAACCAAGTGGGGTATAGAATGTTGAAAGGACAAATTGCACAGTAATTGTCTATGGAAGGGTTCGTGATCTGGTTCGTGATGAATTCATCAAACCAATTACTTTCCGGTCAATTGGGGGTCATGATGTGTTGCTAGACGCTCATGACTTGCTCTCAGATTAAGTGTTAATCTAAGTGGCCAACATAACCGGAACCTAAAGGGTCACATGCATAAGAGTGTTTGGAGAATCAGTAAAATAGTATTGGACTGAGTTCCAATTATGGAGAGCATTAGGATTAAATGGATCCCGATGAGATTGGGATATGTCCCGATGAGATCGCGACATCGATATTGCTGAAAAATGTTTCCGGGGGTTTTCCCATACGGGACCTTGTAAGAGGCAGTAGACCAACCCAGTGATTGGACCACTTCAAGATTAATTTATATATATATATAATTAATTAATTAAAGAATTAATTAATTAATTAATATATATGTAAGCTACGTGGAAGATGGAGGAGGAGGCTAATCCATTTAACTTTATATATATATATATATATAAAGTGGCTTACGTGGGACTCTTCCACCATAAGCCTTGAATGTGTCTTTTAAGTGTTAAAAAGACATATGAAAAGGTAAGATAGAAGAGGATGGTTCGTTGGTTTTGGAAAAGGAGGAAGAAGAAAGGATTTTTTGGAAAATCCTAAGCTCTTCTCTTCACACCATCGCTCATCGCTTTCTTCTCCATTGATTCAAGCTCTCCAAGACGAGGAGGTAGGGTCTAGCAGCCTTTACTTTATTCTAGCTATTCCCGGGTCAAAAGGGTTTGTCCCAGTTAGGTTTTCTGATCTCTACGTGGATACCTTTAGAGATAGTCTCTATTGGCTATTCAGGTTTGAATCTTCATACAGACACATAGATCCTGGCCTTCGGGAAGGTCCCGGTAACAAAAATTTTTGTTTTCCGCACCTGGTACATGTGATGTACCTCCCGGGATTTTCCTACACTAAGGTAAGAGCATTTTAATGCTTTAGATATGGGAAGGGTTTTGGTTCATGAAACTTAGAAAAACCATGGGTTTAAGTTTTCTATAGCCATCTTATGGAACATACTTTGTGGATTTCCATTTTAACAACCCTATAGAAGTTAGGAATTTTTATCTATAAAAAAGGGGATCAAGAAAGACAAGAGGAGCAAGAGGAGCAAGAGAAGAAGCACATTTGAGCAAGCCATAGTGAAGGACTTCAAGGTGGATTTCACTTTTATAGTTAAGTAATAAGCCAATAAAGTTTTATGCCAAGAAATCACAGTAAATGATTTTTCAACTATCTCATTCATGTGCATTTAATGTTTTCTAAATGCTGTAAGATTGTGTTACATGATTATACATGATTTGTGTGATGATTCATGAAAAGTTGTTTTTAAAATGATTCTTTGAAATGATGCATGATTTTGAAACCATACTTTTGGAAATGGCTCAAGATATAGCAAGCATACGAAAAAGCAAGTTTTCAAGGGAAGGGCCATTTTGCGCATCAAGCTTACAAGATTATGAAATATGTGTTATGTGGGTTTGTGGTGGTCTCCTAAGATATGTCGCATGCACGTTGACCAAGTTAAAGGCTTCTTCCGCCTGCCCGCTAGTGACATGAAGCTCCTTCAGGGACTCCCATAAGTTTACAGCTATGTAAGACCATTATATGGAAATGCGTAGTATGTTCTGTTTTGGATCCACCCGAATCATTTGACGTGTTTATGTGTTCATGACAAGTTGATTTGAGTATTGCATTAATGATTTGCATATCCATAATTTTCTGAATGGAAAATGTTTTAAAAGAAAATGTTTTAGCTTGTTGCAAACTATAAAATTGTTACCTATGGGTTTTAGGCTCACCCCCATTTTTCTCCTTATAAGCAGGTGATGAGCACGAGATTCAGTAGTCGAGGAACAAGGCATCACTCCATTTTTGAAATGTTGTTGTAATTTAAACAAATCTAGTAAACCAAGGTTTTAGTTACATTTTGAGCAATTTATTGTTCATATGTCTTTTGTATTTTGGAATATTCTTGAAACATTCGTGTATAGGGGCCTTGAAATGCCCACTAAAGCTTTGTAAAACTACAATCTTTTGATAGTAATGGTTTATGATTTTATTTTCGCCCATGATACTCAAGGTTACGTAGGGAAAAATTTTGTATACTAACTTCAGGGATATTTCTAGGTTGATGTGAGCTGATTTAAGTGAAATTGTCTTCTTGGAAGTTGTAGATTATTTTTCCAACTTTCCAACGATATAAAGTTTGTAAATTTTGGATATAGTAGTAGAAATTATGATCATTTGAAGTTTGTGTTTCTGCATAGGGTGAATTTACGGGACAACTGCATTCATTTGAAACTTTAACCCTTTTAGAGGCAAAATAGTTTATGAGGTCTCTATGGAAGTTGCAGATCTAGAATTCTTCTTTAAAACGGTCTAAGAACGACCTGAATCCGAGTTCTGTACAAAAAGTTATATCCATTTTTTCCAATTCGTCTCAGTATGACGTCAACAATAGTCTCATGACGTCAACATCGTCTTAACTTGGCCAAAACATCTTCTGGTCCAAATTTGATCGTCTAGATGATAGAATTAGTCTTTAAGGTCTTCATGAAAGTTTTAGATCTTGAAGTCCTCTTTCTATTAATCTAAATAGAACCTGAATCCAAGTTCTTTACAGAAAGTTATACCCATTTTCCCGATTTATCTCAGTATGACGTCAACAATCGTTTCATGAGGTCAGCATCGTCTTAGTTTGACCAAAACATTTCTGGTTCAAATTTGATCCTCTAGATGATAGAATTGGTCTTTAAGGTCTTCATGAGAGTTGTAGATCTTGAAGTCCTCTTTCTATTCATCTAAAGAAAACCTGAATCTAAGATCTGTATAGAAAGTTATACTTATTTTTACTATTCATCTCAGTATGACGTCAGCAATCGTCTCATGACGTCGACATCGTCTTAGTTTGGCCATAACATTTTCTGGTCCAAATTTGATCCTCTAGATGATAGAATTGATCTTTAAGGTCTTCATGAGAGTTTTATATCTTGAAGCCCTCTTTCTATTCATCTAAAGAACACCTAAATTTGAGTCTTGTAAAAAAATTTATACCTATTTTTTCGATTCATCTCAGTATGACGCCAGCAATCGTCTCATGACGTCAGCATCGTCTTAGTTTGGCCAGAACATCTTCTGGTCCAAATTTGATCCTCTATATGATAGAATTGGTCTTTAAGGTCTTCATGATAGTTGAAGTTCTCTTTCTATTCATCTAAAGAACACCTTAATCCAAGTTCTGTACAGAAAGTTATACCCATTTTTTCCAAATTTATCTCAGTATGACGTCAGCATTGTCTTAGTTTGACTTTTTCTTCCTTCTTCTATTATATTTTTGACCCTTTTAGAGGTTGAAACTCACTTCAAGTTCTTCATTAAATTGTAGTCTTCGAGGCCCTCTTTCAGATGGTTTTAAAACGAAATCAATCCAACATCTATTGCAAAAGTTATGGTATTTGCGCCAAGACGTGTACAATACGAGTAAGGGTGTAAACGTGTTGGATTCTTTTGGCCATAACTTCCTCATCTGACCTTCAAATGAAGTGATTCTTAAAGCAATGGATTTCCAACATCTTTGCCTATCTCTCCACAAAAATTTGCATCTTTTGGAGTTGACATGAATAATTTTGTTAGAGAGAATGTTGGACCCCGAACTTTTGGTGAAAATTAGAAATATTAAAATGAATTTAAATGAGAAAGAAATTGGTGAGAAAATTTATGAATTTAAGAAAATTTGATGAATTTAAGAAAAATTATGAGAAAAGAATTGTTTAGTTTTGATGACTTCAATATTTGAGTATATTTGTATGGGTTATGAAAGTTTAAGAGAATGAGTTGATTTGAAATGGAAGTTAAAAATTGAGAAATAAAGAGAAAAGTGTGAAAATTTGAAGAATTAAGAAAAGTTTGACTTTTTGGGGTTAAAAGTAGACTTTTTGATTTAGGCCAAATTTGTGGAAATGATCTTCTTGAGAATTGTAGCTTCTGTCTAGAGCTTTCTGTAGCCATAAAGTTTGATATTTTTCAATATTGGGAGTGAAAGTTATGATTTTTCAAAGTTAGTGTATTTTGCTTTGTGTTTTGAAAATGTTCATAGGGTAAGTTTACGTATGCTATGTTTTGAGGCAAATCGTCGTAAGGTTGTGGTCTGAATTGGAGAAAGTGGCCTTAATAAAAGTTGTAGCTTGTATGTCAATCTTTCCAACGCCATAAAGTATGCAATTTTTTTATATCGGGAGTGGAAGATATGATTTTTCGAAGATAAGGTTCTTTTGCTTTGTTTTTGAAAATGCTATTAAATATAGGTTTGTGTGTTCTATGCTTCGAGGCCACTCGTCGTGAGGATTTAGTCTGAATTGGAGTGAGTGGTATACATGAAAGTTGTAGCTTGTCTATCAATCTTTTCGACACTATAAAGCATGCAATATTTGGATGTGGAAATTGGAAGATATGAATGTTGAAAGTTTGGAGTTTGTTTAGGTGATGTTTAACAGGGCAGTAACTTTGACTAGGTTTTTGACCCCCTTTAGAGATGAAATTGATTTTTGAGTTGTTCATGGAAGTTGTAGAGCTTCCTTTTATCTTTCCATCGACACCAAATTTTTCAAATTTGGAGTTCAGAATCAAGAGTTACTATTTTTGAAAAATTCGATTATATATGTATAATTAAGATTCTGTTCTTTTACTTTTGATTCGACCCTTTTTCAATCTTTTGCTTATAATTCCTTCATCCGACATCCGATTGATTCGATTTTTAAAGCGTTGGATTCCTAAGATATTTAGCTACTCATTCATGAGTAATTATGATTTTTAGGAGATTAAATGGAAAGAGATTGATTGAACCATAGTGAGAGGGTTGGTTAAAGGTTATGAGTTAGATAATTTTCTGAACATGGTTCAGTAATTTGGAGATATCTTGATCTGTACAGCTCCGATTGAGTTAATTCTTGAGGAAAAATAAAATTTAGACATGGGGCTAAAAATCATGTGAAGGGATCGAAATTCAATTTCATCCCTAAGATTGTCAATTTCTGGATTGAAGTTGAGTTAATGTTCAGTCTCGGATTAGTAAGAGCTGAACACGTATTTTGCCTATAACTTCTTCATTTCTGAACCGATTTGAGCGTTCTTGGTGTCATTTTAAAGATGAGACATAGAGGAACAAGTTTCAAGAAGAAAGTTTAGCCAAATTATGTCGTTTAGCTGCCCAAAATCAGGAAGCAAGATGACTGTTTTTAGGGCAAATATGGAACATAACTTAAGATGGAGGGGCAAAACGGTCTTTTAGCAGTCATTAAAGGGGAGGCTTGAGCTGCTGTCGTTTTTAACTTAAGGGAAGCAGCAGAAACACGATATTAAGCAAGAAAATGAAAGAAAGAAAAGGTTAGAGAGGGAGAGAAGAAGAGTAGTCGTAGACGATGGAGAGAAGAAGAAAAAAGAAAGGGAAAGCATAAAGGTTCGATTTTCATGGGTTTCTTAGAGCATTTTCGATCTTGCTTCAAGAGGAATGGAGGGAAGAGTATGAATGTTTTCTTTGGAGCTTGGAGATGCCGAAAATGGAGAAGATGGAGGTAGGTTCGAAAATTTTAAGTTTGAATTTTTAGTGAGTTTTTGGTTGTTTTGGCTTAAGCTTCATATGGGATTGGATTTTCTTTGATTAATTGAAGAGATTATTCTATGATAATGTCCAATTTTTGATGTTCCTAAATTAGGGGTTTTGTTATTGAATTTGGGGATTTTGAAAAATTGGAGGTTGTTGGAGTTAGATAGCTTGATATTGTTATGGATTTGAGATTTCTAAGGTTGATTTTAGTGATATGCTATGATTGATGATTAATTTTGGATAATTGATTAATTAGAGTTTATGCCCAAATTTTTTTTAGGATTTGGGGTTTTTGGAAATTGATGCTTTAGAAAGCTTGAAAATATGATCAATTGGTGAATTCCTA
Source organism: Erythroxylum novogranatense (assembly GCA_029891385.1). Classification (NCBI taxonomy): domain Eukaryota; kingdom Viridiplantae; phylum Streptophyta; class Magnoliopsida; order Malpighiales; family Erythroxylaceae; genus Erythroxylum; species Erythroxylum novogranatense. The sequence goes on along the minus strand of CM057234.1, from coordinate 65,275,666 downwards.
AGTTAATTTGAGTAATTATGTATTTATGATGTTGAATTTGGGTATTTGTAGATTAGGAAAATTTAATTTGGAAGAAAGAAGAAAGGGTTGGTGAAATTGATGATTAGGACAAGATTCAAGCATCGATTCAAGATGGGTAATGTATTTATACTTTGAATTATAAGTTTTGTATGAGGTTTTGAGAAATCAAGAATGAAAAATGTTTGGAAAACTTATTGTTTACGTTTGAAAAACCAAGAAGATGATACAATATGAGTAATTTGATGTTTTAGAAATGATTACATAAATTATAAAAATCGTTTTGGATAATTTGATAAACTTGATAAAATTTCCAAATTTTCTTTAGTTATGAAAGAATTGATAAATTATGAAAAGTGTTACATTTATTGATTTGAAAGTTTAATTAAGAAAGTGTTATTTTTAATGATCTTTGAGATTTCAAAGGAAATTGAGATTTTAAAGGAAATTATGATTTTGAAAAATAAAAAAGGGATTTTGAAAATTTATTAAGGAATTATTATCCCTTATGTTTGAATTATTTACAGAAATTGTTTTGTTTCGGACAATTTAAAGAAAATGAGTCAATTGAGTATCTTCCTTGATTTTTGAATGTTTTGATAAAAAATGAAGTAATTGTTAAATTACATGTTTTGATTGTTTTGATAAATGGATTACTTCTAAAAAGATTTGCATTCTTTGTTGAGTAATTCTTTATGTTGTAAATGATTTCAAATGTTGGTTACAAAAGGTTTGAAAAATTAGAATTTTGAATATTTTTGAAAGTGTTATAAAATATCGCTTATGTAAAGGTTTGAAATAAAATTAAGATTTCCAAATACTTTTGGAATTACTTTAAAAAATGGTTTATGAAAATGTTTGAAAATGTGGGATTTCTGAATACGTTCGGAATTAGTTATAAAATAGTGTTTATAAAAGTGTTTGAAACATGATGATTTCCTAATGTTTTGGAAATTGTATAAAAATATCGTTTAGGCAAATGTTTGAAAAACAAATCTGATTTCCGAATATTTTAGGAGTGTTATAAAGAAAGGTTATGATTTTTGACTATTCTGAATTCGTTATAAATTAGTGATTATGTAAGTTTTGGAAATTGTATAAAAATATCGTTTAGGCAAATGTTTGAAAAACAAATCTGATTTCCGAATATTTTAGGAGTGTTATAAAGAAAGGTTATGATTTTTGACTATTCTGAATTCGTTATAAATTAGTGATTATGTAAATGGTTGAAAATGAAATGCTTGATTTCGAATGTTTTTAAGCTTTGTTGCAAGTTGTGAATGTTTGATAAATTAAGGAAATTTCTGAAATTACGAAAAATGATACAAAGGTTCAAATTCTTGTTTTCAACTGCTTTGTGAAATTGATTGAAAAAGTTGAAAAGTATTGAATTTTAATTGTTTCTGAATGTTTTGGAAAATGTTACGAGTTTTAAAATGTAAACACATTCTGAAATGATTTAAGAAATTGTTTAATTTATTCGATTTGTTATTTTCGATAAATTTGAGAATTAATGAAAAGGGTTTAGGATGATTTGAATAAAATGTTTTTTTAATTGTTTACATTCTTCGATTTTGAATGATGTGAGGAAAATTGAGAAAATTGTTAAATTAAATGTTTTTTAATGTTTTGATTAATTGATGAAGTTTTTGAATGAATTGATAATTATGAAAATTGTTTGAATTGCTAAATTATTAAAAAAAATTGTTTGATATATGATTTTAAGGAATTACTACGATGCTTGCATTCTTTGTGTTTAAATGTGTGAGATTCTAACATGAGAATGGCATTTTGTTTAAATGTCTTGGAAATTGTGCATTCTTGAATGCTTGAGAATGTGTTATGTAATTGCTATGTGAAATTATGTGTAGTTGTGAATGTCAGTGTGTCTAGTTAGACACGATTTGAAAAGATTTCGAAATGTGCCTTCGGGCAATCCGAATTTTCGTTTTCGATTATGTGTATTATGTGGGTTTGGTTAGGTCCCCTCCGTATGAGTCAGTGCACTGTCTTCCTCTGATGGCCTTCTCCCGGCTGCCCGCAAGTGGCTTAGGAGTTCCGATTTCGGACTCCCCTCCGCTCACTACCGCATGTAACCGCTTATTTGGAATGTGCGAGACGCTCGTTAGACCGACCCAAACCATTTGATGTGTTATGTTTTTTGTTTTGTTTATATTTGCGATGCATTCATGTTTTCGAAATTGTGCATAATTTGGAAAAACAATTGTGAGATCTTGAGAAATGAGTTTTGAAATCGTGAGAATTTTGGAAATTGATTAAGAATGTTTTGAATAAATTGAAAGGCCTAAGAACTAAGTTTTGAAATTCCTGCTACTAAGAAATGTTTATAAATGATAAACATTTTTACGAAATGATTTTTGCTTATTTTCGAGTATAAATATGTCATCCACGGAGCGAAAGCTCACCCCCTCCCCTTTTCATCCCCATCTCCAGGTTTTCGAGCAGGAGATCGGATGGAAGACGATCACGACTTCAGTTCGATTCGTGCATGTTTTTTATTTATGTGTAAAGTTTGATGTTAGTGTATTCTTTTCGGATTGTAAACAAATGCTGAAATTGAGAATGGATTTGAGTTTGTGTATGATCATGAAATTGAAATATGTAAGTCAATTATGGAGTTGTATTTTGTATTGAGGTGAATATGAATGGATTCATTTATGAATAGTAAAAGTATATACTTATGATTGGATTGTGTTTGGATTGATTTATGAATTAGATTGAGAATTATGGAAGTGTTAGGTATAGATGTGTGTTCTGCTGGTGTTTTAGATTCCAGACGGGAGGTCCGATGATTCTGAGTTGTGTTTAGAAATTATAGAAGTGTATAATTTCTTTTACAGATTTTTGGGCTGTACAAAATACAGCCGTTATGCTGCCCGATTTTCAATAAAGTCGGGTTATGGCAAAATAAGAAGTAGAATAGGTTTTGTTATAATGAGATAAGAATTTTGGTATATGGATAAAATTTTGGGATGTGTATGTTTGTATAAGATGATGATTTGAGATTTACACGAGGATGAATTATTCTGTTTTGATTGTAAGGTTGACTAAAGATGAAAGAAATAAAAAAGAAAGATGAAAAAAAAATTTATACCGGAATCCAGATTTGTTTTAGTCTAAGGTCTGCAACGCGACCCTGTTGTTTTCGTTTAGAGTTTGAGTTCTCGGATGTCAAAAATTGCATCTGTTCTTTCGCTACCGTTCTTTGTGCTTCCGCTTTTCGTTTCTGGAAGTTTCCGTTCGTTTTCGCTTTTGATTCCTCTTTTTCGGTTGGGATCCGGTTTCGAGATCGGGTTTTAACAGAGAAAGTGAGGGGTCAATTGGGAGAGCATAATTGGGGTAAGTGCATGCTTTACTTTTGCAAGTATATCTCGAGTTGTAAAGCTCCGATTGAGATGATTTCTTGCTTCAAAACGAACTAGATATTTATAGCTGCAAATTTCTTTAATGAAGTCAAATTGTAATTTTGATGTTTGACAAGTGTGGGCCTTCACTCTTATAGGATGATGATTATTTATGGTTATTGGAAATCACTTTACAAGGTACTGCGCAAGCCCTAGGTTTACGATTCCAGATGTTGGGCTCCGAAAATGGGGTCCAACATATTATGGTATCAGAGTGACCAAGTTTAGGTCCAAGTTTGGGATTAGGTGTTTTGGGGTATCCTAAGTATGAAATGGGCAGCTAAAGGCATGAAAGTTTTAATTTGTTTCTCATGATTTGAAATTGTTTTATATGATTTAAACCATTTTACATGATTTGAAAAATTTTTTGTATGAATTAAAGTTTTTTTAATGGTTTCTATTCAAGGAGTGGAAAATGTCGCCTCGAAGAAGAACTCAAGGAGCACTGACTTGATCTGGCTCTCACCAAGGGAGCACTGATGAATCCTATGTCCCGCAAGATGTTAGGACACACCCTGCTCCTGATCTTGAGGCACCTAGTGTGCAGCATGAAATGCCACCGCCTCCTCCTCCTATGCCATTTATGGACCCACAGTTCTTTCAGACCTTTGCCTAGGCTTTCGCTTATGCCATGGGCCAAGGGTCACAAGCTCCGGTACCAGCTCCAATGGATAGGAGCGGACAGTATGATAAGTTCCGTAAGTACAGAGTGGTGGATTTTAACGGAACCACCAATCCTGAAGAGGCTGAAGCATGGCTAAACAGGAAAAAGAGGGTCCTAGTGCAGATGAAATGTGATGATGAAGAGAAGCTAGATTATGCAGTTAGCTTGCTGCAGGGGGATGCACTCCGCTGGTGGGAATCAGTGCCCCATAGTCAGGTTATGCCTCCAGTGTTGACATGGAGAGATTTTGGAGAAGTATTCAGGAAGAAGTACCTCTCCTGGGTGTATATCCAAGAGAAGGCTAGGGAGTTTCTGAATCTCACACAGAGGGATATAAGTGTGAGTGAGTAGGAGTTGAAGTTCACTTAGCTTTTCAGGTATGCAGCTAACATTATGGCAAGTGAAGAGGACAAGTGTCGTAAGTTTGAGGGAGGTCTCCATCTGGGGATTAAAGAGAAGGTGCTGATTCATAACTTCTGTGACTACCAACAGTTGGTAAATACTACACTCCAGGCTGAAAAGCTAGAGAATATTAAGCAAGAGGTGAGTAGGAAGAGGAAGAATAGAGAGCAGTCTTCCAGAAAAGGGGTGAGTGCTCTAATAGTTGGAAGAGGTGAGAAGAGATCCCGCCTTCAGGGTCAGGCAGGGAGTAGCGCCACCAATAAGAGCAAACAATTAAGGGCATTGTTAGCGCAGGCCTCATCAGCAGGAGGCAATAGCAGGGCAGAGAGGAGCAGGAACATGAATCCCCATTGTGAGCATTGTGGGAAGCGGCATAAGGGAGAGTGCTACAAGTTACTAGGGACATGCTTTCAATATGGAGAAAAGGGGCATATGATCAGGGATTGTCCTCAAATGTCTAGACAGGAAGAGTCGTAGCCACAAGCCCCAAAGAGAGCAGAAACAGTGAGAACCAGACCAGTTACTGAGGTGGGCAGCTCTAGAACTGCAAAGAAGGCTATTCCTCCAGGAAGGTCGAGAGGTCAGGCATAAGCAAGGGTGTTTGCCATAACAAGGGAGGAAGCTGTAGTCGCACCTGAAGTTGTCACGAGTATGGCTCAGCTATTTAATTATGAAGCTTATGTTTTAATTGATTCTGGTTCCACGCATTGTTTTGTTTCTACAAGCATGGAATTACATGGTGTGAAATCGGTGCCTTTGGAAATTTTCTTAATTCTTAGTACTCCTTTAGGGAGGAATGTGATAATAAGTCGAGTATATAGACGTTGTGAGCTCTTCATTTATGGATCTAGACTGGTAATGGACTTGTTACCTCTATACCTAAAGGGGTTAGATGTCATATTGGGGATGGATTTTATGGAGAAGTATCATGCAAAGTTAGATTGTAGCCTTAGGGAGGTGGAATTTGGCTTGGACAATGGTGAGAAGGTGATTTTCAGAGGGGTCAGGAAAACATCATCACCAAGGATCATTTCTGTTTTGTTAGCTGACAGGATGATGAGAAAGTGGTGTGAAGCCTTCTTAGCGCATATTGTGGACACTGATGGGAATGAAGGGAAGTTGTAAGATTATCCAGTTGTGAGGGAGTTTCCATATGTATTCCCAGAGGATTTACCTGGTTTGCCACTGGTGAGGGAAATCGAGTTTGTCATTAACTTGATTCCCAGAACTGCACCCATTTCTATACCACCATATAGAATGGCTACAGCTGAGCTGAAAGAGCTTAAGGAACAGTTGGAAGAACTACTAGAGAAGGGGAGTGCCAGTTCTGTTTATTAAGAAGAAGGGTGAAACATAACGCATGTGCATCGATTACTGGAGACTCAATAAGATGACCGTTAAGAACAAGTATCCCTTGCCCTAGATAGATGATTTGTTTGACTAGCTGCAGGGAGCAACGGTCTTCTCAAAGATTGATCTCAGGTCTGGCTATCATCAACTCAGAATCAAGGAGTCTGATGTAAACAAGACAGCCTTTAGAACACGGTATGAACATTGTGAGTTTTTATTCATGCCTTTTGGATTAACCAATGCTCCAATTGCTTTTATGGATCTTATGAATAGGGTCTTTAAGGAATATCTAGATCAGTTTGTCATAGAATTTATCGATGACATTCTAGTGTATTCCAAGAGTGAAGGGGAACATGAGAAGCATCTCAGAACTGTGTTGTAGACATTAAGGGAGAGGGTGCTTTACGCCAAATTCAACAAATGTGAATTTTGGCTTCATGAAGTGGTGTTCCTTGGACACATAATTTCTGAGAATGGGGTACATATGGATCCAAAGAAAATTGAAGTAGTAGTGAATTAGCATAGCCTGACGACAGTGACAAAAGTGAGGAGTTTTATGGGTCTAGTAGGTTATTACAGGAGATTTTTTGAAGGATTCTCCATGATTGCTGCTCCACTAACTAAGTTATTAAGGAAGAATCAGAAGTTTATCTAGAGTGATGAATGTTAGAAAAGCTTTGAGGAGCTCAAGCATAGGTTGACAAGTGCTCTAGTTTTGATTTTGCCAACAGGAAAGGAAAGTTATACAGTGTATGGTGATGCTTCAAGAAAAGGTTTGGGTTGTGTACTGATGCAAGGGGACAAGGTAATAGCATATGCCTCGCAATAGCTAAAGCCTTATGAGTTAAATTATCCGACCCATGATTTGGAACTGACAGCTATGATTTTTGCCTTGAAGATTTGGAGACATTATTTATATGGGGTTCAGGCGAAGATCTTTACAGATCATAAAAGTCTCAAGTACTTATTGAGTCAGAAGGAGCTGAATTTGAGGTAGGGAAGGTGGATTGAATTGCTCAAGGATTATGATTTGTTGATTGAGTACCATCCAGGCAAGGCAAATGTCGTAGCAGATGCCTTACATAGGAAATCATCAATAGCCCCTGTTCAGACAGCGTATCTGTAGTTATTGGAAGAGATGGCCAAGCTTAGAATCAGTTTGAAGCAGGAGGAACCTGATTATTTTATTGCCACCTTCAGAGTAAGACCGATACTCAGGGAGAAAGTCAAGGAGTTACAAGCACAGAATGCAGAATTGAGTAAGCTTCAAGAGGAAATTCAGAATGGCAAGAAATCTGAAGTAGTGGTGAGAGATGATGGACTTATGGTTGTAGGAAATAGACTTTGTATCCCGAATGTCAAGGAAGTAAATGATGAAATACTGGATGAGGCACATATTGCGCCTTATGCCATGCACCCAGGTAGCACCCGCATGTACAGAGATCTAAAAGAGCATATCTGGTGGAAAGACATGAAGAAAGATGTAGTAGAATATGCAAGTAAGTGTCTAGTGTTGGATCCCGTTTCTGGAACCTAACTGCATAAACTTAACACTTTCATTCTTGCTTTGATACCACCTATGTTGGGACCCGATTTGGAAACCGAACCCCAACCGAAACAACGGAATCACATGACAAAAATGAATCGAATTCTTAATGAGCCATAGAAAAATCGAAAGGCTCGGATTTACAAAATTCCATAAACAAAGGAATAAAACGGATCAATCAACCACAAATGTTGGATCCCGCTTCTGAGACCCAACCTCAGAATCATAATCGAACACATGTACAAAACGTGAGCAAACTTATACTTGGTGAAAGCGAAAGAAAACGAAAACGAAACAAATTGGCTTAGAATCGAAGTAACATATCGCTGAAGGTCGAAACCATAACTTCGACATCCGGAAACAAATGTTTTAGAAACATCGCGTTGGAAACCATAAGACTAAAGCAATCCAAAATCGGTATAATTTTTTTTCATTCTTTTCATCTTTATTCAATCTTATACAAATCAAAACAATATAGTTTCCCTTTTGGAAATTCATCTTCAATCAAAACTCAACTCATAATATTCTTCATAATCATGCAACATCTCAATCTCATCTTTAACAAATTTTATTCTTATTCTTATTCTTTCTTTGCCAAAAGACACTTGATACACATATCTATATACCCACAATTCATACACAATTAAGCACTTCAATAATTCAAATCAAGCATCATAATTCATCGGACCTCCTGTTCGGAATCCAAACGCAATTTATCATAATCATGTTACAACCATAATTCATTTTTCCACTCTATATACAAATCCATAAATCAAACTCATCATGATATACATGCATACAAAACCTTAATGGCATTACAAGCCATGTTACAATATCAATATCGAAATCCAAAATGCACAAAATACAAAAATCCCAAAAATGCTCAACATGTCTGAGATCTAAATCTTGCAACAAATTAACTTAAAAGCCAACAGATACATAACGTACGGACGTCTAGACTTGCTTTCATCCGATCTCCATCTTGATACCTGGAGATGGGGATGAAAGGGGGGTGAGTTTTACACCTCGTGGATACATGTTTATAATAAAGATAAGCAAAAACCTTGAAGACAGTTCACTTGTCTTAGAAAACTTTCATGGAGTTTATAAAACACATGTTTTCTAGGATTTCAGCCAAAATCCATAAGTTAGAAATCATGAATTCATCAAACTTGATCAAACATAACATGAGCACATAAGCACATCAGAATGGTTTGGGTAAGTCCAAATTCATGACGCACTACACATTTCCATCGAAATGGTCCTGTGTAGTCGTAGTTTCTTGAGGGAGTCCTTAAAGGAGCTCCGTGCCACTAGCGGGCAGGCGGGAGAAGCCTATTCTTGGGTGAACGTGCATGTGACGGTTCTTGAGGGACTATCACAAACTCACATAACACATAGCTTTCAAAATCTTGTAACTTGTTGCCCAAAATGGCACTTTTCTTGAAACTTGCTTATCATGTACTTGATGTATATCTTGAAAATCCATTCTGGAAAACATGAATTCATAAAATGCATCTTTTTCAAAATATCACTCAAATCATGTAACAACATATAGCATGTTTCACAAGTCATTCATAAACAATAATGCAGCACTTATGATGCAAGTGAAATCAGAAAGCTTCTTTGATTTAAAGAAAACAGTAGTAGCTTATTTAAATTATAAACATGTACCCACCTAAATTCCTTGCTTGGATACATGCTTAAAAGATGCCTCTCCTCTTGATTCTCTTGCCTTCCTTGATTCCCTTTATCAAATGCAAAAATGCCATTCAATAAGAATACAAGTTTGAGGACCCATAAAATCGAAAAACTTAAACTCTTCCAAACATTCCGGTCAATTTTCCATGATCACTCTGATCAAGTAAATGACAAAATCTGATAATATTCTCTTCTAGAAAATGTTCCTCATTGTCTTAAGTTTCTAATGACTCCAAAATCATTCAATTTGGTTCAGAAATCTGAAAGTTATACTCCAAACATGTTGGGACTATTCTTATGCTGAAACAATAATCTACACTCAACTTCCGACCAAAAATTGAGATATTTATAAACTGAATTAAAACTTTTTTCCTTTATAAAACTTATAATCCTTTGACTCTAGTTCACAATGAATCAAAAATCACCTCATTTGGATATCTACTGCAAAAGTTATGCCCAAAATATCAAAACATGTACAGACAAGAAAGACCTCTCGCTTGGCGAAACTGGAAGCTTCAATGACGGCGCGCCTGCACACGCCGCGGTTTGGGCCCTCGTGGGAGCTTGAGCGCGTCGCTATGTGGGCGCCTGCGCTCGCCGCGGCGTGGCTGTCCAAAAGCCTCCCAAAAACTAATTTTTTTCGACATTCTTCGTCTACAATCTTTACATATCTCATCTTAACCATAAATAATCATTTCTACTAACATTCCAAACTCATTCCAACCCAAAATCATCCATAAACAACATAATCATTAACCCTAAAAACCAAACATATGCTTTAACTCATTCGACAACTTCTAACACCTAATCCTCTCTTAACTAACATCAAAACATGTTTCATTCATCTAATCAAGAGGAAAGATGGTTATACTTACTTGATTTAGCGTCAATTGCTTCAAAAATCTTCAAACCCTAGCTTTCTCCTCTTCTCTTCTTCTTCCACGGCTTCCTCTCTTCTTTTTCTTCTCATTCCTCACTTCCTTCTTCTAATTCATACTCTTAATGAGTGGGCAATGTCCATTTTGCCCTCCAATATAAGCCTTGTAACTCTTAGACTTAAGTGTCATGCCCAAATTGCCCTTATATAATCTTATAACTTTAATACTTCAATTCAGAAATTGAAAATCTTAGGGACTGAATTGAAATTCGATTCCTTCAGATAACGTGTAGTCCCATGTCTCTAATTTATTTAGAAATAAGAATCAACTTAATTGGATCTCTACTGCTCAAGATATCATCAAAATACTGAACCATGCTCAGAAAATATCTAACTCACTTTGATTAAATCAATCTCTTTCAATTTAATCTCAGAACAATCATAATTTCCCATCATGATGTAGATAATTGTCTTAGGAATCCAACGCTTCAAAAACTAAATCACCCGGATGCCGGACGGAGAAATTATAAGCAAAAGATCGAAAAAGGGGTCAGATTGGGAACGAAATAACAAAAACAGGAGTCAAAATGGCATACAAATAACCGAAATTTCCAAAATTCATAACTCTGGATCCTGAACTCCAAATTTGAAAATTTTTGGTATCAAAATAAAGCTAAAAGGAAGCTCTACAACTTCCACGAAGAACTCGCAAATCAATTCCATCGCAAACGGGATCACAAACCAATCAAACTTTCTGTCTATATGAATATCTTCCTAAACAATCACATAACTTCCAAAATTTCTATCTTTCAACTCCTAGATCCAAACATGTCATATTTTATATCGAACTAAAGATCAAATCAAAATCTTCAACTTTCATGAAGCACTTAAAGACAAAATTCAACTTCTAGCTAGGTCAATTTTTCAATCAATGTTTCTGCCATAATCGAGGTCCACCTATAACACATCCAACTTCCAAATTTCATATCTTCTAATTCTCACATCCATGAATTACATAATATACATCATTGTAAAGCTTGGAAAGTCTTCTATGACTTTCATGAAGACCACTTAACTCAATTCAAATTATTTCAGTCCAGAATTCACCTCAAAGCACAGTACGCACAAACTTATCTTTACTAACATTTTTCAAACATAGCAAAAGTATACTTAGCTTAGACTGATCATAGCTTTTACTTCCGATATTGAAAAATATCAAACTTTATGGCGACAAAAATCTTTCAACATAATCTACAAGTTTCATGAAGATCATTTTCTCAAATTCTGCTTAAATCAAAAAGTCAACTCTCTACTCCAAAAAGTCAAACTTTCTCAATTCTTCATATTCTCACACTTTTTCTCTTTATTTCTTGATTTTTTTAAACTTCCATTCAAAACAATGTATTCACTATCAATTTCATTTAAACTCAAAACCACACTTTAGACCATAATTAATCATAAACATCAGTAACAAAAGCATATACACGTCTATACTCTCTCATCCTCAACTTGCTAAATTCACGTATCTTGATCTCATATAGCAATTCACATTCTTGAATTGTCTTTTTCTTTGCACATGACTAATTTACCACCAATTTCCCATTTCATGTCAAATTTTAACTCGAAATTCTAAGAAAAGTTTAGGGTCCAACATCTAGTGTGTCAACAAGCTAAGGTTGAACACCAGGCACCTTCAGGCAAATTAAGGCCATTGTCCATTCCTGAGTGGAAGTGGCAAAGGGTGACTATGGATTTTCTGATGGGTCTGCCCAAGACTAGTAGGAAGCATGATGTCATATGGGTCATTGTTCATCAGTTGACAAAGTCATCCCATTTCCTGGTGATTAAACAGACTGACCATTTACATTTGCTAGCCTAGAAGTATATTAATGAGATTGTGAGACTGCATGGGATTCCAGATTCTATAGTTTCTGATAGAGATCCTCGATTTACTTCGAGATTTTGGGGAAGCTTGCAAGAAGCTTTGAGAACCAAACTAAATTTTAGTACTGCTTTTCACCTTCAAACAGATGGACAATCTGAGAGGACCATTCGGACCCTTGAGGGAATGCTCAAGCTTGTGTGATGGATTTTAGAGCAGCTTGGGATGAACATTTACCATTGGTCGAATTTGCTTATAATAATTCGTACCATTCAAGCATTCAGATGGCTCCATATGAAGCACTATATGCAAGCTTATAGGGACAGAGCTACTTCAGATGACTGTCGATAAGGTTAATCTAGTTAAACAACAGCTTAAGGCAACACAAGATAGAATGAAGAGTTATACCGATGCACACTGAAAGGAGATGGACTATGAAGTGGGTGAAAAAGTCTTTCTTAAGACATCTCTATGGAAAGGAGTTATAAGGTTTGGCAAGAAGAGCAAGTTGAGTCTGAGATATGTGGGTTCATATGAGATTGTAGAGAGGATTGGACCGCTAGCCTATAGGTTGGCACTACCACCAAAATTGTCACAGATGCATGACGAATTTCATATGTCCATGTTGAGAAGGTACAGATCGGATCCATCCCACATTATTCAAACCACTGAGGTTTAGTTGAGAGATGATTTAAGTTACGAGGAGACTCTAGTAGAGATCTTAGACATCAAGGAAAAGGTTCTCAGGAACAAGATGATTCAACTGGTCAAAGTCCATTGGAGAAATCACCCTGTTGAAGAAGCCACATGGGAGTCTATGGAGGCCACAAGGGAAAAGTATCCACACCTTTTCAATAGCTCAGGTAAGAATTTCGAGGATGAAATTTTTTTAAGAGGGGGAGAAATGTTGGCCCTGAATTTTTTTTGTGAATAAGCATGATTTAAATTGCTTTCAAGGTTTTGATAGATAAGCTATTTATCAAGAGTGATTAATTTTGTTAAAGTGTGAAAGAAAATATGACAGGGGTTAGTGGAAATATTAAAGTAGTAAGAGAGTGTGAGGGCAACTTTGGCAAGCCACATAAGTCTAGAAACCATAAGGCATTAAAGGAAGGGCAAGGTTGACTTTTATAAGTCCTTATGGGTAAGATGGGAAGAAAGAAGTGTTGTTTTCTTTCCAAAGAGAAGGAAAAACAAAAATGGAAAAGAGGGAAGTGAAATAACAAATAAGAGAGAGGGAGAGAGAAAGAAAGATTTTGGGTGGTTGAGAGGAAGGAAGAGGGTTGAGCTAGGGTTTCATCTTTCCTAAGCTTTCTAGAGAGATTTAGAGGCTTTGCAAGAAGGGAAAAAGTAGAGAAAATCAAGAGCTTTCTTTTGAACCAAGCATCTCTTCTTTTAGTGAAGATCTAAGGTAAGAGCATTTTAATGCTTTAGATATGGGAAGGGTTTTGGTTCATGAAGCTTAGAAAAACCATGGGTTTAAGCTTTCTAGAGCCATCTTATGGAACATACTTTGTGGGTTTCCATTTTAGTAACCCTATTGAAGTTGGGAATTTTTCTTTATAAAAAGGGAATCAAGAAATCTTAGTTTGGCCAGAACATCTTCTGGTCCAAATTTGATCCTTTAGATGATAGAATTGGTCTTTAAGTCTTCATGAGAGTTGTATATCTTGAAGTTCTCTTTCTATTAATCTAAAGAACACCTGAATCCAAGTTCTGTACTGAAAGTTATACCGAATTTTTCCAAATTCGTCTCAGTATGACGTCAACATTCGTCTCATGACATCAACATCGTCTTAGTTTGACTTTTGGCTCCTTCTTCTGTTCTATTATTTACCCTTTTAGAAGTCGAAACCCATTCAAGTTCTTCGCAAAAGTTGTAGTCTTCGAGACCCTTTTTGTTGGGCCCGGGTCTCGAATCCCTATTCCTGAGGCGGCCCCTCGGGCTGCGCTAGCGACGAGCGCCCCAAACCTCGGACTCGATCCCAACATCTATACAGAATTTGATTCACATAGAATTTTCGCACACATTATAACATACACATAACTATGAATCAACACCCCATAAACCAAGGGGCTTCATGCCATTACAATCCGAAGGAAATTCAAACAAGTATTCTCAATATGTCACAATACATATGAAAGTTTAAATCCAAATAGCAATACATGAAAATGCCCAATGATGGTATGCTTGGTGGGCTAACCAAAATACTAACTTAATGAAATGATCTTTAGCTATTGCGGAGTTCTTCGATGCCTGGCAAGGATAAACTGATGTCCTGAGTTGCACCTGAGGACGGAAAAGTAATGGGCTGAGCTACACAACTCAGTGGCTAATATAATTATAGCCATCGAGTAACTAGCACAAATTCAGGCATATGTATGTATATATATACATGCAACAATTCTAGCACTTACATGTTAACCACGCAATTTATGCATTCAGCATAATTAATGCAACTCAACAAAACATGTCACAAATATGCTTCATAGCGAACAGATCAAGAATGCAATGCACATCACACGGCTTGAGGGTTCCATGGAAACAAAAGAGAGAAACCGAAGTTTACACCCTGAACAAAATGAGTCCATTCGGAGCTCATAAGCCACAAGCGGGCAGCCAGGAGAAGGCTCTTGTCAACGTGCACATGAAGAACGAAATGGTTCCACTCTCACCCAAACAAAAGTACATAATCATGCTCATAATCATTTTATCAGATGATATGCTTTCAAGTTCTCATTTATACAAAATGCCATGATCGAAGTCGATGCATAACATACACAATCACTATAATTACATTACCCACCTAATATCGCTCGAGAATCCAAGCTCACTGTTGTCCTTCCTCTTGTGATTGAATCAGGTCGGCTTGGTTTCCTATATCCAACCAAGTTCCCATTCAATTAACATTCAAAAGAAATATGCCAAAAAGCTTGAAAAGTAAAAGCACTAGCATTAAAAGTCTACATTCGACTTCCATCTAAAATTCCTGAACCCTTAGAGGCTAATTCCGAACTTCCTTCATTCATAAAACTTGTAGCCCTTTATTCCTAGATCACAACGAATCCAAAATCACCCCATTTGGACATCTATAGCAAAAGATATGCCCAAAATACCAAAAGACCTCTTTGCTGAAATCAGGGGGCTCGCCGCGATAAAGCCCCGCTCATCGCGACGAACGGCCTGCTGTTCGCCTCGACGAACGGCCTGCTGCTCGCCGTGACGAACACCACTTCACACGTTATGACGAATACGAACTCGCACGTCGTAACGAACACAAATTCGCACGTCGCGATGAACAGGTCTGGAGAACGTCTCCAAACCTGATTTTCCAGCGTTTCTCAACTTCAATCCATCCCTTTTGCAAATGCAACACACCTGAACCTTGATTCAAGTCCTAAACTTCAGTTCTAACTCATTCAAACCTTAAAAACAGTCATAAGATTATCAACCCAAAGAAATCCATCCATTTTTCCCTTAAAACCCTAAACCACCGATTCTTACACATTCAACCTATCTTTAGGTTTAATCTAACCACAACAAGATAGAACGAACTTAAACTTACCAGGAATTGCTTCGAATCTGTCAAAAATCATTGAAATCACGAAACCCTCTTTTCTTCTCCTTCTTCCTCACCTACGCCACTTCCTCTTCTCTTTTCCTCTTCTTCTATTTCTTTTCCTTCTTCTAATTCTCTCTTTTAAGCCTAAGACAAAGACCATCATACCCTTCCTAACAAAGCTTTAACCTATCCAACTTAAGCAATCTTCCTAAAATGCCCTCGTAAACTTTTTATCCTTTAATTCTCACTTAAACACAAATAAACCTTAATTATCCAGTAATACTCCCAAATAAATCAAACTAAGCCTTAATCACATAATTAACACAATTTGTGCTTAATGACATCATAAAGAAAAATTTGGAGTCCAACATTTCTCCCCATCTTAAAAGAAATTTCGTTCTCAAAATTATTACCTGAATCATCGAAGAGATACGGATACTTCTCCTTCATAGCTTCCAATGGCTCCTAAGTAGCCTCCTCTACCGAATGATTTCTCCACAGGACTTTAACTAACTGAACTGTCTTGTTCCTGAGGACTTTATCTTTTGAATCCAAAATCTGCACTGGAAGCTCCTCATAGCTCAAATCATCCTGCAACTGAACCTCACTAGTCTGAATGATATGAGAAGGATCCGATCTATACCTTCTCAACATGGAAACATGAAACACATCATGAATCTGAGACAATTCTGGAGGTAACGTCAACCTGTAGGCGAGTGGTCCAATCCTCTCAAGGATTTCGTAAGGACCCACATACCTCGGACTCAACTTGCCCTTCTTGCCAAACCTCAATACTCCTTTCCAAGGAGACGTTTTGAGAAATACCTTCTCACAGACTTCAAACTCCATCTCCTTTCGGTGCGCATCAATGTAACTCTTCATCCTATCTTGTGCTGCCTTAAGTCGCTGCTTAACCAGATTGACTTTCTCAACTGTCGTCTGAATCAATTCTGGTCCTACCAGTTTCCTCTCTCCTTCTTCATCCCAACAGATCGGATTCCTACATCTCCTCCCATACAAAGCCTCATATGGAGCCATCTGAATACTCGAATGGTACGAATTGTTATAAGCAAATTCGACCAATGGCAAATGCTCATCCCAAGCTCCTTTGAAATCCATCACACATGCCCTGAGCATTCCCTCAAGTGTCCGAATGGTCCTCTCAGATTGACCATCCGTCTGAGGGTGAAAAGCCGTACTAAAATTCAGCTTAGTACCCAAAGCTTCCTGCAAACTTCCCCAAAACCTAGAAGTAAACCGAGGGTCCCTATCGGAAACAATCGAATCCGGAATCCCATGCAATCTCACTATCTCATCGATGTACTTCTTTGCTAACACATGCAAAGAATCAGTCTGTCTAATTGCCAAAAAGCGAGCTAACTTCATCAACCGATCCACAATAACCCAAATGGCATCGTGCTTCCTACTAGTCCTGGGCAAACCCATCAGAAAATCCATAGTCACCCTTTGTCATTTTCATTTTGGGATGGACAATGGCCTCAACTTACCCGAAGGTGCCTGGTGTTCAGCTTTGACTTGCTGACACACTAGACACTTACTCACAAAGTCTACTACATCCCTCCTTATGCCTTTCCACCAAAAATGCTCTCTCAAATCCCTGTACATCCTGGTGCTACCCGGATGCATGGCATAAGGTGCATTGTGTGCCTCATTTATAATCTCATCTTTTACCTCCTACACACCTGGGATACACAGCCTATTCCCCACTGTCATAAGCCCATCATCACTCACTACCACTTTAGAAATCTTACCATTTTGAATTTCCTCTCTGAGCTTGCTCAAATCTGCATCTTGAACCTGCAAATCTCTAACTTTCTCCCCGAGTATCGGTCTCACTCGGAAGTTAGCTAGAAGACAATCTGACTCCTCCTGCTTCAAGCTTATCTTAAGCTTAACCATCTCTTCCAATAGAGGAACATAAACCGACCGAACATGAGCAATCGAAGACTTCCTACTCAAGGCATCTGCCACTACATTGGCCTAGCCCGGATGATACTCAATCAGCAAATCATAATCCTTAAGCAACTCTATCCACCGTCGTTGTCTCAAATTCAGTTCCTTCTGACTCAGCAAGTACTTAAGACTCTTGTGATCGGTAAAGATCCTCGTCTAAACTCCATACAGATAATGCCTCCAAATTTTCAAGGCAAAGATCACTGCTTCCAACTCCAAATCATGCATCGGATAGTTCAACTCATAAGGCTTCAACTACCTCGAAGCATAAGCAATCACCCGGTCTCCCTGCATCAAAACACAACCAAGACACTTCCTCGAAGCATCACGATACACGGTATAACCCTCATCTCCAGAAGGCAGAATCAGAATCGGAGCACTTGTCAATCTATACTTGAGCTCCTCGAAGCTCCTCTGGCATTCATCAATCCAGATAAACTTCTGATTCTTTCTCAACAACTTAGTCATCGGAGCGGCTATCATGGAGAATCCCTCCATAAATCTCCTGCAGTAACCGGCCTAACCCAGAAAACTCCTCACCTCTGCTACATTCTTCGGTGCTTCCCAATTCACCACAACTTCTATTTTCTTTGGATCCACATGCACTCCTTGCTCTAAGATCACATGTCCAAGAAATGCAACTTCTCTCAGCCAAAATTCGCATTTATCGAATTTGGCATATAACTCATTTCTCTTCAAAGTCTCCAAAGCAATCCTCAAATGCGCTTCATGCTGCCCATCACTCTTGGAATAGACCAATATATCATCGATAAAGACAATGATAAATTGGTCCAAGAAAGGCTTAAAGACCCGATTCATCAAATCCATAAAGGCTGCAGGGGCATTCGTCAATCCGAAAGGCATAATTAAAAACTCAAAATGTCCATACCGTGTCCTAAAAGCGGTCTTTGGCACATTCAACTCCTTAATCCTTAACTGATGGTAACCCGATCTCAAGTCTATCTTAGAGAAGACTTTCGCTCCTTGCAATTGATCAAACAGATCATCAATGCGTGGAAGCGGATATCAGTTCTTCACCGTGACCTGATTCAGCTTCCGGTATTCTACACACATCCTCAACGATCCATCTTTCTTCTTTACAAAAAGAACCAGAGCTCCCCAAGGTGAAGAGCTCGGCCTTATGTACCCTTTCTCCATCAACTCCTCTAATTGCTCCTTAAGCTCTTTCAATTCCGCCGGAGCCATTCGGTAAGGCGGAATTAAAATCGGCACCGTACCTGAAAAAAGCTCAATGGGAAACTCAATTTTCCTTGCTGGCGGTAGTCATAGCAATTCCTCGGGAAAGACATCTGAGAATTCCCTAACTACTGGAATATCTTCCAGCTTCCCTCTATCTGCCCTGGAATCTATCACATAGGCCAAAAATGCCTTACACCCCTTCCTCATCATCTTCTCTGCTATCAAAGCTGAAACAATTCTGGGCGGACATGCTTTTCTGTCCCCTACAAACACCACTCTCCTTTCGTTATCCAATTTAAATTCCACTGTCTTTTGCTTACAATCCAGATGGGCGTTGTACCTCTCCAACGTGTCCATGCCCAAAATCACATCTAATCCTCCCATCTTTAGTGGCATTAAATCCACCACTAGAAGTTCTCCACCAACACATATCTCACAGCCTCTATACACTTGACTGACAATAATATACTGACTGATTGGATTACTCACTATTAGCGGAGTATCCAAAGGGCTCACATCTCTATCACACACAGGTCTACTTGAGGAAACAAACGAATGAGTAGATCCCGGATCAATCAAAGCAAACACATCATCAGAAAATAACTTAACCTTACCAGTCACAACATCTGGAGCGGTCTCTGCATCCTCCTGAGTCATCGCAAACACACTAGCTGGTGCCTGCCCCCTGGGTCTCCCTGGAATATTCACCCTCTTAGCCGCATCAGAACTGCCCACTTTTGTAGAAGTCCTCTGTCCCACAGTCTCTGTTCGCCTAGAAGCTTGCATCTGTGCTCCCTCTCTTCTGGACGGCTTGGAACACTCTCTAGCCAAGTGTCCTTTCTGTCCATAATTGAAGCATGCTCCTGTCAATCTGTAACATTCCCCTCCATGAAAACTGCCACAATGATCACACTTAGGAACGGATGACCTGTCCCCATCTCCCTTTCTGTTGCCTCCCACCGTAGAGGCCTGATGAGAAAAAACAGGAGTCCTCATCTGTCTAGGCCTACTTGCACCACTGCTCCTCTCCTCTGACTGAATAGGAAGGCTCCTGGCACTCTTGTCAGGCATAGGAGTACTAGTACTACCTCCCCTCTTGAACTGCTCTCTTCCTTTTCTCTTTTTGCTCACTGCACTCTTAATGTTCTCTATGTTCTCCACCCTCAATGCTGCCTCAACCAACTGCTGCAAATCACAGAAGTTCTGCACTATCACTTTCTCTCTGATGGCCAAGTGCAGACCCGACTCAAACCGGTGACATCTAGCAGCCTCACTCAACATCAGATCCGAAGCATACCTCACCAATTGAGTGAACCGACGCTCATACTCACTGACTCTCATCTCCCTCTGAGTAAGACTGAGGAACTCCCTCAGCTTCTGCTGAATGTACACCTCAGACAGATATTTCTTCCTGAAAGCAGCAAGGAAGTCCTGCCATGCCAACCCTACTGGTCTCATCTGACTCCCTGGCACAGTCTCCCACCAATGCAGAGCATCCCCCTGAAGCAGACTTGCAGCATAGACAACCCTCTCATTATCTTCACACTCCATCTGATCCAACACTCTCTCGGTCTTTCTCAACCAGGTCTCAGCTTCCTCAGGATCAGTGGTCCCGTAGAACTCCACTGCTCCATACTTCCTCAATTTGTCGAACCGTCTCTGTTTCTTAACTGGGGCTGAAGCAGAAGGCTGTGGCATCTGACCCATAGCCTGAACAAATGCCTGGGTGAATGCCTAGAACAACCTCGGATCTAGCGGAGGCACTTGCTCCTGCGAAATCGGAGACTCCTGAGTCTGCGATGGCATGGACTCACTACCTAGCCCTACAGAAGCCTCAGCATGCCCTGGGGCTACTGACTCATCAGTCCTCTCCTCTCTGGTCGGAGAGTCAAGTGCAACAAATCCTTGCAGAGCTCCTCGTGTCCTTCTACGAGGTGGCATCGTACTCCTTCAAAGGTAAGCACTAAGGATTAGCTACATGTCCATCTCAATTCCTACATGTATGCATGATATGCATGTCACGTAATGCAATCAATCAATGCAACAAATAATCATATAGCAAACAATTCCTATTATGCATTTTAAGCCGAGGACACTAAACCTAGTTGCTCTGATACCAAACATGTTGGGCCCAGGTCCCGGATCCCTATTCCTGAGGTGGCTCCTCAAATTGCACCAGCGACGAGCTCCCCAAACCTCGGACCCGATCCCAACATCTATACATATTTTAATTCACACAGCATTTTCGCACACATTATAACATACACACAACTATGAATCAAAACCCCATAAACCAAGGGGCTTCATGCCATTACAATCCGAAGGAAATTCAAACAAGCATTCTCAATATGTCACAATACATATGAAAGTTTAAATCCAAATAGCAATACATGAAAATGCCCAATGATGGTATGCTTGGTCGGCTAACCAAAATACTAACTTAATGAAATGATCTTTAGCTATTGCGGACTTCTTCGATGCTTAGCAAGGATCAACTGATGTCCTGAGTTGCACCTGAGGAGGGAAAAGTAATAAGCTGAGCTACACAACTCAGTGGCTAATATAATTATAGCCATCGAGTAACTAGCACAAATTCAGGCATATGTATGTATATATATATATACATGCAACAATTCTAGCACTTACATGTTAACCACGCAATTTACGCATTCAGCATAATTAATGCAACTCACCAAAACATGTCACAAATATGCTTCATAGTGAACAGATCAAGAATGCAATGCACATCACACTGCTCGAGGGTTCCATGGAAACAAAAGGGAGAAACTGAAGTTTACATCCTAAACAAAATGAGTCCATTCGGAGCTCATAAGCCACAAGCGGACAGTCGGGAGAAGGCTCTTGTCAACGTGCACATGACAAACGAAATGGTTCCACTCTCGCCCAAACAAAAGCACATAATCATGCTCAAAATTATTTTATCAGATGATATGCTTTCAAGTTCTCATTTATACAAAATTCCATGACCGAAGTCGAGGCATAACATGCTCAAAATCAACATTTACTTCTTTCAATTCTCATGTTTCTTATAAGTCATTCACAGCTTATAACAAATTATGTTTTATTCGATCAAATATGTCATGCATCTCATCATACAAAACACATAACATATATTCATACATTGACAAGAATTTGCCTAATCACACAATAACTATAATTACATTACCCACCTAATATCGCTCGAGAATCCAAGCTCACTGCTGTCCTTCCTCTTGTGATTGAATCAGGTCGGCTTGGTTTCCTATATCCAACCAAGTTCCCATTCAATTAACATTCAAAAGAAATATGCCAAAAAGCTTGAAAAGTAAAAGCACTAGCGTTAAAAGTCTACATTCGACTTCCATCTAAAATTCCTGAACCCTTAGAGGCTAATTTCGAACTTCCTTCATTCATAAAACTTGTAGCCCTTTATTCCTAGATCACAACGAATCCAAAATCACCCCATTTGGACATCTATAGCAAAAGATATGCCCAAAATACCAAAAGACCTCTTTGCTGAAATCAGGGGGCTCGCCGCGACAAAGTCCCGCTCGTCTCGACGAACGGCCTGCTGTTCACCACGACGAAGACCGCCTGCTGCTCGCTGCGACAAACACCACTTCGCACGTCACTACGTCCGGGTCTGGAGAACGTCTCCGAACCCGATTTTCCAGCATTTCTCAACTTCAATCCATCCCTTTTGCAAATGCAACACACCTGAACCTTGATTCAAGTCCTAAACTTCAATTCTAACTCATTCAAACCTTAAAAACAGTCATAAGATCATCAACCTAAAGAAATCGATCCATTTTTTCCTTAAAACCCTAAACCACCGATTCTCACACATTCAACCTATCTTTAGGTTTAATCCAACCACAACAAGATAGAACGAACTTAAACTTACCAGGAATTGCTTCAAATCTGTCGAAAATCATTGAAATCACGAAACCCTCTTTTCTTCTCCTTCTTCCTCACCTACGGCACTTCCTGTTCTCTTCTCCTCTTCTTCTATTTCTTTTCCTTCTTCTAATTCTCTCTTTTAAGCCTAAAACAAAGACCATCATACCCTTCCTAACAAAGCTTTAACCTATCCAACTTAAGCAATCTTCCTAAAATGCCCTCATAAACTTTTATCCTTTAATTCTCACTTAAACACAAGTAAACCTTAATTATCCAGTAATACTCTCAAATAAATCAAACTAAGCCTTAATCACATAATTAACACAATCTGTGCTTAATGATATCATAAAAAAAATTCGAGGTCCAACACTCTTTCAAATGGTTTTAAAACAAAATCAATCCAACATCTGTAGCAAAAGTTATGGTATTTTCGCCAAGATATGTACAATACAAGTAAGGGCATAAACATGCTGGATTCTTTTGGCCATAACTTCCTCATCCGACCTCCAAATGAAGTGATTCTTGAAGCAATGGATTTCGAACATCTTTTCCTATCTCTCCACGAAAATTTGTATCTTTTGGAGTTGACATGAATAATTTTGTTAGAGAGAAAGTGAGGGGTCAGTTGGGAGAGCATAATTGGGGTATGTGCATGCTTTACTTTTCCAAGTATATCTCAAGCTGTAGAGCTCCGATTGAGATGATTTCTTACTTCAAAACCAACTAGAGTTTCATAGCTGCAAATTTTCTTTAATGAAGTCAAATTGTAATTTTGGTGTTTGACAAGTGTGGGCCTTCACTCTTATAGGATGATGATTATTTAGGGATATTAGAAATCACCTTACAAGGTACTACAAGAGCCCTAGGCTTATGATTCCGGATGTTAGGCTCTGAAAACGGGGTCCAACAGGACTAAGGCACTATTCATGCCTGACGCAAAATCTCTTTTTCCTTCCCTCACTTATGTCGCCCCTCACTTATATAGCTTGATGTGACAAATTAAAGATTGTGTCCACCTTACTATTCACGCCACTTAAAAACCCTCCAACCTTCAAATGTGAAACGCAGCTCTTGTCTACCGCACTACGTCGTTTGCTTTATATTTCTAGCCTACTGCATTTTCTTCTTGCTTCCTTACCATTTAGGTCCTCTTACTTTCAACGTTTACATGTTGCGTTGTTTTGTGTTTCCTTAGTAGACGTTCCTAGTGTGCACTGTGTTTTAGTCTGGATTGTTCACCACTTTATTCACTACACAAGGCCATTTCTATTTATGTTTAATGCCTAGTTCAGCTATTTTTATCTCAAAATCATCGTAGTTCTTTCTATTTGATTCCAAAATTCACCTTCATATAAAATATCCCATTAAGTATAACTTTAAACCTTAAGAACAAATAAAACTAATGCATAAAAAGATAGAAAATAAAGACACTAACAACTATTGTTGGCATTTGATATGTCATTAGCCTTTATTTTTGTAATTGCATATTTTATCAACTTTTCCTCATACTTTGACTTTGAACTCCCATTTTCTTCTTTAAACATACTTCCTCTCTTCCCATTCTCACCAGTTCCTCCTTTTGTAAACATCTCATTCTTTTTTCTCTCTTCTATAATCAATTTTCCTTTTGTAAACATGATGATTGGACTAGGGATTTGCCTATTATACTAGGAAGGTAATTGATTCTTTTTTGTATAATAAGCAAAGGTATGCTTGAAGAAGTGATATAAGAAAAGTATCATTAGCAATAATGCTGGGAAAATTATGAGACATAGGATTGTGTCAATTGGATAGGTTGAGAACATAGTAACATATATTGATGTCTTATTTTGTCAATGTGGCACCTTTATTCTACTTTAAGGGAGAAATTGAGGTTGTACATTGAGATATGTTGTGAAACTATTTAAAGTTTATAAACCATGAGTTATATTATAGGAAAGCTGTAGGTGTTCAACGATTTTGGTTTAATAAAAAACTAAGTGAGCTTTTGGGAGGAGTATATTTGAAATTAAGAAATAGGTCCTGAAGTTATGAGTAAATTTTATTCTTTTTGAAGCAATTTTCATCAAATTCTTGTTTTATTATTTATAATTGGAATAGAAATGCATAAGGTTCAATATTCATATGATTGTAAAAGCAATAAATTTAAAACATTTATAATTTTAAACATGATAGGAAATATGCGAAACTAACAAATGATATCATAACTTTTAGAAATAATATCTAAAACTTCAAACCCTTATTTAGTGTGTAGTTAGTAGTATTACACTAAGATATTTTCAATGATTTTAGCAATTTTATAAAGAAGTTTGATTAATCGTGTCAACAAATCTTTATTCGGGCTTCTTTAAGGCCCATGAAATATACTAAGAATAGTAATTATGTTAAGTCTGTTATTTTATTTTTTTTATTCTCACTTTTATGTCATTCATAATTCTTAAAATCCCTACCATAAAAGTTTTTCCTTCGCCACTTTCTTTAAATGGTCTTGTTAGCTATATTTCTATGTTTTTCTCTCAGGTCAAATTATAATGACTTAATTAAGTTGCTTCTCTTTATAACAACTATAGAAATCTTCTATTTATATATGTCAAAATGAAACTAATGATAAACAATATAGTTAGTTTGAGTTTTTAAAAAGATGATATTTTCCTTACAAAATTAGTTTGATCCTCCATACAAGGATTTTAATGGACAAGATATGGCGTGTTGTTTTCCTGCATTGCTTAACTAGTTTCAAAGAAATTAAAAATTCTCTTCCTAAAAAATGATATGCTTGAATGAATACAAAGTGAGCTTCAACTTTGTAATTTGAGATAAATGAAAAAAAAGTGTTCAAGTTTTGAATTGGCTACTATTTTTATAAAGTAACAAACTACCTTGTACTTCAGTTTACATAAAGAGAGCATTATCTCTGCCTTATTATTCTCTGTCTTTGATTTTATTTTATTTTACCCCATCCCGTTTAGTGCCAAATAATTCTAATAAATGATTAATCTGAATTAGGTACATAATATCTAATTTATTTTGTTTGGATCCAAACATGAGCTTTGTATTCTACTGCTTCAAATTTGCATCTTATCTAATCATTGTTGTTTAGTTGAAAATTACTGATAAAAATATTTGTTTTTAGATGTTGGGGAATTTTGAATTTCATTATTTTAGGGCATTGGAAAGACGTGAAAATAAATATGTTGGGGGTAAGATCAAAAGGAAAAAGGATATGAGTTTTGATGAACTTATGTTAAGTCCTAAAAGGAGTATTAAAAGATAAAGGCCATAAAGTAATATCTATGTTTTACAAATTTCCTTTTAATTCGATCAGAAATATAAAGTATTTAAGATTTCATCTAGATAAGGACATATTATCAATGCTAAATCATATGGAAGAATCTAATTACCACAATGTTAAAGTTTACTACGAGCATGGTTATGAACGTCCTGTAATAAATGATGAAGAGTCCAATTCTAATATTAGGATTGGCTTTGAAACTAATGCATCACAAAAAATAGGTCTAAATGATGTAAGAGTTGTTCCAATTTTACGTGAACGAAGATGACAAAGATTTCATTGTTTTGTAGATGAGTGAATTTAGAGATGTTTTAGTTAAAGACAAGATATTTGCAATTGATGAGGAAGAATATATAAGTGCAAGAACAAATATAAAGAGATGTGCCAAGATTGTATATACTAAGTTGCAACAATGTTGTGGATGGAGTTAGAAGTAGTGAAAAGTAATGCAATGAAGATGGTGATTATTTTAAAAATACATAAACGCAAGAAGGAAGTTTATATGGTTAGTGTGGGGAATATGAGGATAGTGATGTTAAAGTTCAATCAGTATTTTGTAGTAAATGTATGCTTAATTGTTTATACATTCACTTATTAACACTTAGTGATTATCATTATGAAAGGCTTAAGATACTTATTTTTTATCATAATTGATTTTAGGTACAACTTAGAAACATAAAAGCTAAAATGAGTTAAGAGCACATTCATTGAGCCAACATTTTAATGTTCAAACTCAATTACCCTTGTGAAAAAAGAAGGAGATGGATTAGGGTGAGGATTAGATAAAAAGCACAACATTTCAAAAAGAACTAGAAGATACACTATCGTGTATATACTTATACACCCTTATAAACATTTGAAAGACAATTTTAGACTTGCAAAGTTAGATAAAAGACCATATGTCCAACCATGTATCTTCAAAGGTTTCATATTTAATTGACTTATACGGTTTGATACATGGCCATGTATAAAACCGTGTTATGACTATAAGCCTAAATTTTCATATAAATAGAACATTTTGATGGAAAAAAAAAAGAATTAACTTGGGACTTCGTGAAGGGTAGAAACTTACTCTTTTAAGACACTTATGGAGGGTTAATCTTCCCCGATCCGATTTGAAGGTGAGATCGACATCCAGGGGCATATATAATCATATCATCTTTGTGTATCGTTGTTCTTCCTCTATTTAATGATTGTTTACATTATTTTGTGCTTATTGAATTGGGTATTATGTAAGAATAATTGAATTCTCTATTTCATTTTTTTATTTAAACCCACAGCTAGAATCTTAAATACAATACCTAATTGTTGTGTTTTGATTAATTTGTAGTGATCAATGACATTAAATCGTTAGAGATAATGTAACATAGGCTAAATAACCTAAACTTATGTGATTATTGCCTTGATATGTATTTAAATGTTGATTCATTTGATATACTACACTTAGTGTTTAATGCCTTAGAAATGCTTAGGACACTCACTTTAGCTCATATTTGATCTTAGTTACATTTCGGAAATGAAGGAGCTAAAATAACCTGAAAGTATATCCATTGAAGCCATCTTCTCAATTTCTATATTCTATTTACTCATGGAGCATGAAGAACTATTGGATCATAAAATAAAACATACAAGATTTGACTAAAACGGTATATTCCAAAACCTTTTTAGAAATCAAAACAAAGCGGAAGCAAGATAACTAAATCAACATGCCAAGTTGTACATGATACAGTATATGAAAAATAATTTTCATAAGTACGAGATGGAGATTATATTACCGACTCCTTCACTACAGTTTAACTCCTCGTTTTGTTATCCTATCTTCGACAATATGTCCTCTCCTAAGTGATGTATCCTATTCTCATTATTCTATCTTCTTCTCAATATTGTATCCTCGACCAATCCGATCTACCATTTTTTCTTCTTGGACAACTTGATTAACAAGATCCTTTGGTGGGAAAGGAGAAGAAAACTTTAGAGGAGATTTTTCTTAGACAAAAGAAGCCAAAGATGAGACACCTCTCATGCAAATTTTGGCTAACATATGCAAGAAAGAAGAGAGAGTCCAAAAATGAAAGAACACCTCTTTAACACCTTGTCAATTTTGGTTATGCATGAAAAGAAAGAAGAGAAGAACATCCAATGCATCACTTCATTCTTTAATCAAATATAAAGAATCCATTAAATGAGACTCTTCTCATTTGTTTTAAGATAGCTATATGAAAAGATCAATAACCTAAAATGACACGTCAATTTTGGTTTTTGTGATAAAAGAAGGAAGATCATCCATCAAATACACCTTTTTCATCTTTAATCAAGTGAATGCTAAAAGGTTACATTACATGCCACCATTAAAAGACAACCATTAAACCATTTAATGGTAAGATCATTACTCTATTTAATGATGATAAAGGATGATAAATACCATCTTTATTTAGCAATTCAATGTTAAATGTGCAGTTGCACATTTTGACCATTAAAATCAAAATTTCTTCTCCATTTATCTTTAATAACTTTTTTTAATTTAATTAATCAAATTAATCCAAAGTCTAGCTCATTTCTAAATATTCATTTGGGCTTCTAATTAACTATTAATTAGTGCAAGCCCAACATTCAATCGTGGGCTTTAAAACCTCCATTTATATTTCTTACTTTGCTTGATAACCTTTCTTGAAGCCAAGTGAGGAATCTTATTGAACTTAAATAATTCAAGCTCCAATAAGCCCATAATTAATTTAATCTCATTATAATTAATTCTAGCTTATTAACTAAATGTCATTCCACTAAAGACAATTTTTTGAACTCTTGAGTTACTAAATATTATGAGAACATATATTTCAAATAAGATGTCTAATTTTAAATCTTATTATGAACCTTATTATAGCCATCAACACAATAAAGGATAAAATTACCATTTTGCCCTTATATTGGTTTTCCTTCTAGATATCCCATTTTACTCTATATGGTGATTAACACACAAGATCTCATCTTGGTGTTAAGACTTGATGGGTAGCTAGTCCATCAAATTATTGGCGCCAATTTATTCACCAATTTTCATAAAACATCAAAAAGTGATGATATCACTATAACTCTTTATTTGAGTGACTATTCTCTTATACATGTTTCAATTAATAATTCTAACACATAGACACTAGATTGATACTCTTTAAAAATCCATTCTGGTCATATCAAGAATTATAATGAAATACATATGAGTTCACCACTCATCAAGATTGTAGTCTATAATAAATGAATGCTTAAGTTGTATGTTTTAAAATTAAAGTAATGGCCTACTTTATTATTTAAAACATACTTAATTCTAAATTCATTTAATACTGCCATTATTGATAGTCAACTACTATCATAATATGAAACTCATCATTCCTTGAAGTAAACTCTTTTATTTACTCGGAGATAAATCGCAACACTACAGTCTAAACCATAATCAAGCGATCAACTTGATTATTCAACTCTGAATCAATTATTTTAGATTATAATAATATGCATATTTACCATACATCTCTATGTATATGTATATTGCTTACAAAAGAAATTCGGTACCTTATGACTATATATATAATGCTCATACAAATAAAACCAAACTCTTTTGTTTTATTAATAATAAATATTTTCATTATAAAAGTAACTGGAAGAAAATTAAGTTATAAATAAATACACTTAATTAAGTTATAAGTATATACACTTACTTTATACGGCACTATATTTACATAACTCCAACAGGAAAAGGATTGAAAGAAGAAGAGGCAAGATAGAATGTCAAGTGAAGAATAAAGAAAGGAGAAGTCTCACAACCATATATTGGATCTTATGGGCATGAAAATTTTCTCACACCTATATAACACCTCTCTCACCATGAGAGATATCTCACAACTATGAGAGGTTCATGCACTGTCATGAGAGGACCTTGCATGGTCGTCCAAGGCCACGCACAACCGTGAGGGGCGTGAGACCACGCACAACCGTGAGGTGTTCTCACACCCTTGAGATTTAACTCACAGTGTTAAGAAATCTAGGTGTCCCTGAGTTTAATCCTAAATTTTACGACAAAAGGAAAAGTTTGGGATGGTAGAAGGGGACATTTAAGACAGACTTAGCCAAAAACATATTTTTCTATTTCTCTTCAGTTTTATTTCATTCTTCAACACCAACAATGGAGATGGAGAGGATGGTTGATGATGAGAGCTTGAAGATGAAAGATTGGAGGGTTTTTTACTGGGATAAAAATAGAGAGGGATCTTCGAAAGAGATGAGAAAAAGGGGCAAACCCCTTAACCTTGGGAGACCCATGAAAGGGTACCTTCTTAATGACGGTTCAATAACAATATCAACGTCGATGACCTAGTTAGCACTCTTTCCTTGTATTTTTTGTTTTCTTTCTCTCTTTAGAAATTGATTATGTTATCATATATGAATGGATTTGTGCATTGTGAAAAGATGATTTGAACATGTCCATTGGATCCTTTTATTACAAACCCATTGCCATAATATTTCAATGTAATCTGTAATTGTTATGATGAACTTCATTTGTAATGACTAATGGTCAGTATTCATTAGGGATAACATAACCCTAGGTTAAATAATCCGAGCTTGTATGATTATTGCTTAGATTGGTCTGTTTTTCTCACTCGTAATGTAGTTATCCAATTAAACTTAGAGAGCATCTCCTATGTTATCCGATAGCTACGGCTAATTAATGAGCTCTTCTTAGTTAAATATGACCTAAGGAAAAACCAAGATTAATAGAGCTTGTTGTTAATCTACAACCAATAGTTCAAAGAGAGATGTGAAGACAACAATTCAATGAAATATGTTTAATATGATGTAGGTTGAGATTTAACCAAAGAACTGGACTCCTAACAAATTCATCACTTTCATCATTTTTGCATCATTTAGCTTAATTTTATTTTCTTGTTTGATAATCCAACCAACCCCTAACCTAAACATCATTTAATTTCATTTTAAAAACTTTACACACACTCTTTGTGGGAATGACTTAGACTAACCACTGTTATAATAGTAGGTCTAGTTTATTTTGTGTAGTGTTACGACATGCTACCATGTCTATATTGATCTATTTTCCTAATCATAATATGACTGTCCTATTAAATATAAAGAACTTATTCTAGGTTGTTTGATATCTAGGTTTGATTAAGAGATTGTTTTAATTATACATGACCTAAGGAAAACTGAGATTAATATAGCTTGTTGTTAATCTATGATCAATAGTTGCTAGGAGAGGTATAAGAATAGCAAAACAATGAAATATGATTATGTAAATGATCTAGAAGGGGGGTTGAATAGATCTTTAAAGTTTTTTGTATTTTTCTATAATAAAATCAGAAGTTAATTCACACAAAAACAATGTAAACAAATTTACATGTAAAGAGTAGGGAAGAAGAGCAAACACTATTTTTATAGAGGTTCGGTGCTAAGACCTACGTCCTCTACCTAAGCTCCCACTTAGGATTTGGCAAACCACTTTATTACATACTTTTTAGTTTAGTGTGAACTCTTACAACACCACTTGATTTCCGGCTCAAACTACCTTTATAATCGATTTGCTTTCCGACACAAATCCTACCTCACAAGTGATTTTTCACCAAACACTCAAATCACAAGAATAAAGAGATAAAAATGAAAGAACAATGCTCAATACAAATTTGAAACAGCTAAGAACAATATGGAGCAAATTTGGAACAATAGTGAAATTCTTTGGCTTGTTGGACTTCAGTGTCTTGATCCCTTGATGCACCACTATTTCTCTAGAGCTTTTTATAGCAATATAGACGTTGTAAATCTCGTTGCATGAATTCTTATGAACGTTGCTTAATTTTCTCCTTTCCATTTATGAATGATTCGGATAAATCTTGTCCATCTCTACCTGTTAGTCGACTAGTCGAGCTGTTATAGTCGACTAGTGTTAACATATTTCACTACAAGCTTTAGCTTTTCTCCTCGATAAGTCGACTAGTGACATGATAGTTGACTAGTGTTCCTATTCAGTTGATTTGTAGTCGACTTGTAACATATCAGTCGACTTGTTTTAACCCCCATCTGATGATCCTTAATTCTTAGTCGACTTATGATATACTTAGTCGACTTGTTGCTGATTCCAACGGATACATTTAATCAAATCTTCCCATAATCTTCATTTTTAATGTCTAAATCATGTTGAAGATTGTTTCCTTCTTGATTCCTCAATGATTTATAATGTCTTCTAGATTTCTTTCAATCCAAAACACCTGAAATAAATTTCTTAATCAATTCTATACATTTTATTATTATCAAAACATAAGTAGGATTTAATTTGTCAACCACCCTTGATCCAACAATCTCCTCCTTTTTGATAATGACAAAATACTTAGAAATTGTTTAAGAATTTAAAAAAAGAAAATATTGATCAAGGTTTTATGCCTTGTCATTTTGATTAGAAAGCTCCACCTCAATCATATAAATTATTGAATGTAATAACCTTGTAAAATTGTCAGAACCCGATCCGTAAACCGGACCCCAACTAAATATAACTTACACTTATCACTTGCATTGATACCACAATAATGTCGGACCCCGTTTCAAGAGCCCAACTTCCATAGTCCTGAAACCTTGCGCTTAGGACATTGCAGTGCTATTCGCTGTTGTTCCATAAAAGTGATGAGCGCACACTACCTAAACATCGTAATCACAAATTGACTTGTTCATATCAAATATAGATTAAAGCCTCACGTTCGCATAGAGGCAAGAATCACCTTAATCGGAGTTATATAACTCAAGATACACTCCAAAAAAACCTAGAAGAGTTCATACCCGAAACATGCTCTCTTAACCGACCTCTCACTTCCTTTAATGAGAACTTCCTCAATTTAACTCCAAATGATACCAATTTTTGTATCAAGAAAGATATATGTCCTATAAATCCAATGGTTCAAGCCTCACCTCAACTGGAGGTCGGATGAGGGATTTATGCCCAAAACAATAGACCATGCTCACTTCAAAAATCCAAATGAAACTCTTTTGGCGCGATTCTCATAAATTTTAATATAGAGGTCTGATTTTATTATTTCTTTCACCATTTGAAAGTAGACATCTAGATCTACAACTCTTATGAAGACCTCAAAACGAAATTCGGCCTCTAACTTTGTCCAATTTGCACTTTTTCCCGTAGCTGTCCGTTAAATGGACAGCCATGTCCGTTTAACGGACACATTCGGGTGGATGGGTACCAATTGCTTCGAAATTGTCCGTTAAACGGACATGGGTAGGTTAAGGGGTGTTTTGGCACCCGAGGCTGTCCGTTTAATGGACATTCGTGTCCATTTAATGGACACGCCTTTCTTCAAAAATTCAAACCCTCTTGCCTTCAAACCACTTGACACTAGCATCTTTCAAAACTCATAACTTCTTATTCCTAGCTCCAATATGTGCATACTATACCTTCATGGAAAGATAACAAGATAAACTACAAATCTCATGAAGGATGCTAAAGCTAATTTCCTCATTAATCAAGGAAAAATGCCACTCAAAGGACACTGCTCATTAAAGACCAATGTAACAGTACATGAACAGTAACTGAATGTGTTCTTCACCTCATAACTTTTTAACCCTAAGTCCAAATGAAACAAATGATACACCATTTTAAAGATCTAATCTTAAGCTACAATCTTCAAGAAGATCTCTCAATTCAGTTCAAACACTAAGAGAGTCTAAAATCAAATGGAAATTGCTGCACAATTTTTGGGAAAATTTGACAGCACCTCCCCTATTTTATCTCTAACCCAAATCTTCAATCTAAGGCTACAACCTGCACAACAATTCAATATTCAAGGGCAACAACACACTCCTACGCTTTTAAACTTTCTCAAATCATATCCAACTAACACAATCACATTTCCCCCTTTCTTGTCAAATTCAAACTATACAATGATGTAATTGTCTCAAACATGCATAAATTACTCAAAATACATTAGAACTGAATATTCTTGCTCCCATCTGAAAAATATGAGTTATTACAAAGCTTTAGAGGGCATTTTAAGCCACTACTTCAAATCCAAAACATAAACTTGCAAAAACATCATTTGCCCAAATGCATCTAAAGCATTGATTTACAAAAGTTATCTTGAAAATACAAAATCAAAACACTAAGATCTTGGGTATGCCTTGAGCTCATTCTTGAGATCCCGATCTTCACTGGAGATGGGACGGGAAGGTGGGGGTGAGCTTTCGCTCGTGGGTAACACATTTATATTTAGGCTAATAAGCTACATTGTTTCATTAATCATACTTTTAGCACTTTTGTATAGCAATCATACAATCACGCATTTCATGAAATTTATCAATCTTAAAACACAATGTTCATGATCCATGTAATTCTCATTCTTGCAAAACATATGCTAGCACATAAACACATAGCTGATGGTTCGAAAAGTCCACGGGTTACTGATGAGCTACACAAGTGTAGTCATATGCTGAGGAGTCCAAAAAGGAACATCTTATGCTACAATCGGGCAGCCGGGCGAAGGCTATACTGGTCAACGTGCACGTGACTTTGCTGGTGGACTTAACTAACCCACATAACACTGAATTTCGTGCATAAAAACTGGACTTGTCTTGTCCACTGACTGATTTTCTGAAAATGGATTTTCATGCATCCATAAAGCTGACTCTTGAAAATGATATATTTCACGCTTAGCTCACATTTCATGACCTCATTCATGCTCATTCAATTCATGGCAATTTCAAGCAATAACAAGCAATGTCATACACTGTTAAAATGCTCACTTAATGGCAATCATACACCATCTTACGTACATGATCAAGGCACAATCAATGCTTATCTCAAATAGTTACAAATCATTAAATTCATTAGTTAAAGTAGCATTTAATGCTTACTAACATAAAGATAAAAGTGAAACCCACCTTATAACTTGCTAAATCCTTGCTAAATGGAGCTCCTCCTCTTGCTCTTCTCTTTCTTCTTGTCCTTCTTCATCCATGACAAGAAAATAACCTCATATCACTTAGGGTTTCAAAAATTAAAAACCTAATGAACCTAAATCATGATATGAACTTTAGAATCACGAAACCCATCTTCTTTCTAAGCTATCTAAACCATAAAACCAACAAAATCTTAACCTTAAATCAAGAAGCTTACCTTGAATCTTTAGCTAACCAAGTGATTTCTTGGTTCAAAGTGTAGCTTGAACCTTCCTCCACACTTTTTCCTCTTGAACTTTCTTCAAAAACCCTCTAAATCTCATGGAGAATCAAAACCCTAGCCAAAGCTCTTCTTTTTCTCCTCCTTCTTTCCTCTTCCACGACACTTCCTCTCTCCCTTTCTCTAATTTTCGAAAATCTCCTTCTTTTCCCTACTAACTCACTTAATTCCTCTCTTTTATACTCTTCTTTTACTTACTTAAGCCCATTCACTTATTCTTCCTTTCTTCTTCTTTTTATACTTCTTTCATTTAACTTAAGCCCAAGCCCACTTCTTCACTTAATTCCTTCTTCTTCTTATACTTCCTTACTACAACTTGCTTAGGCCCATACAAGCCCATTGCATTTAATCTTAACCTAACTAACCAACTAACATATTAAATGTTATTAACTCTTACCTAACTTATTACTTAATGTTATCTAACTTAATCAATTAATGCTACTTACTCATTTAATGTCATATGCTATTTAATGCTATCATATTTAATTACTATCAACTCAAATAATGCTAACTCAATTACTTAATTAGTCTAATCATGCTTAATTAAATAAAAAAATTTTGGGGCTAACAAAAATCAATTTTATAAAAGTAAGTGGAAATCAAGATAGTCTCAGATATTTTAACAAACTCCCCCTTAATCACGTGACTAAAGAGTATCAATTTCAATTTCCAATTTGACTCCCCTTTTTGTCATAATCAAAAGAAAAATACAGCAATTTGAAGAAGAAATATAGGAAACACAAAAAAAATCAGTAATAACAAACACAAATATGGAGGGAATGAGTAATTTCAAAGTCATTACGGAACAAAACAGGCCAGCAAACATAAGAAGTCCTAAGAAACACTCAAGTACAAATAGGACAATAAAAACACACATACTAGAAAGAGCACAAGAAAATAATGTCGGTCGAGTTAAAATGCAAAACACATCATGATGAAGAATCATCATGCCTAACCCTAACTTATCAAAGATCTTCTTGATATTCTTCTCCAAACGGGTAAGCATACTGCGTTGATCATCAATATTTTTCTCCATTCTCATGACCATATCCAGTTGATCATCATTGCGTTCATTCATCTCCTCCAGCTGATCTCGAATCACCTGAAGGTCATCTTAAGAAACTTCACTCCTTTGCATATTACTGGGTCTGGAAATGCTAGGGCGATCATTTGCCCTCTTAGAACGCTGCCTCTTAGGCGCTTGCTCACTCTCCAATGTCAGACCTAGCTTCACCACATAATAGGAATAAACCCATCCTTTCTCCACTGTTTTGACCAGTTTCATGCTGCGGAGATTATAAGGAGTGAATCTCCAACTCTGAGGATAGGGATAATGGTCATAGGCCTTGAGATTGCATTTTTGGAGCTTGACCATGTGAGTGATCAGTGCTCCATAGGGCATGCCTTTATGCTTTGCAGTTTTGCCCTTAAGTTCACCCCTTAACAAATTGGCTTTCTTTCTCATCATTTGTATGATCAAGCTTGGAAAATTTATTTTCCATCCTTCTTCCAAGTGCCAAAGTATTACCTTATCCAAGTTTGTGATATGATTGTTGCTTGCTTTCTTGGGATACACCACACGATTGATAGCATAATGTAGTAGTCTATAGTTCAAAGGCAAGTCCATTGCCTCAAAAGGTGGTGAATGATCTGAACATATTCTTGTAAGCAAATCATCACCCTTGGCTTTAGTGTAACCGAAATTATCCTCAGCCTCTTCATCCGTCTCACCATCCTCATGCCTTAAGATATCCAAATCTAACAAAGAAGCATTAGGCTTAACTCCACCTTTAGGCAATTGAAATCATCTAGACAAATAATCTTCACAGATAAACATTTCTTTTCCTTGAATATGTGATTTCAAGTGCATTCCCGTATTTACATTGCTTCTAAATACCACGAGATTAGCATAGAATTCCCTCACCATATCCTCATAGATGTCATCGGCATAACCCAAGAAATAACTCAACCCATAACTCGTGATTTCAGAAAATAAATCCTTGTATTCACTATGCTCTAATTCAGTCCAATCAAATCTCATTGAGGGTATCAGTACCTCATGTTTGAGCACCGTATGATATAGGGTCTGAGCATCGCGGGAGATGAACCTTGCTTCTACTTCCTCATTTTCTCTTTCACCACCGCCTCTTGAAGAAGACCTACAGACCCTTGGACCTCGTGGAGGAGTGGCAGTCTTTTTCCCTTTTCCACTAGTCTTGCATGGAGCCATTTGTGGAGATAGAAGGATTTTAGAGAGATGGAGGAGATTTTGAATGTTAGGGTTTAGGAGAGATGAAATGGGATTTTGATAGAAGAAGGATGGTTTGAAGAGGTGATCAATGGGTTTTGTGTTTGGGAGAATCGATTGATAGTGGGTATGGTGGATTTGAGAAAATCAGGGGAGAGTAGTCAACTAAGGGTGAATAATTTGTGAAGCAGAAGATAAGAGCTATTTCGAAGATTTGGGGAAAATGATGTTTTTAAAAGGGTTCCAGAAGTCTTATAGTAAACTAATATAAGAGTAGTCGACTAATAAAATTAAAAGGATAAGTGGGGGTTATCTGAGAGAAAACTAGTCGACTGGTCGAGTGTTGTTAGTCGACAGGTTTTGAAAAAAATAGGTGAATTAGTCGACTAGTCGTATACTGTTAGTCGACTATAACGATAAAAAGCTTAACCAACTTGAACAATTCCTCTACCTCAGTCGACTTAGAATCCAAGTAGTCGACTGGAATGTTGCAAAACTCTAAATCAATCACTCTTTAGCCCAAGTGAATCTTGAAAAATCATCCACAATAACAAGAATATATAATTTTCCACTTAGACTAGCATGCCTAGATGGTCCAATCAAATCCATATGAACAAGTTCAAGAATGCGAGATGTGCAAATTTCTTTCTTTGGTTTGAATGATTCCCTAACATGTTTACCTTTCAAGCAAGATTCACACAAATGATCTTTAACAAATTTTATTTTAGGCAAACCTCTCACAATGTCATTTTTAGAAAGCTTAGAAATTAAAGGTAAAGGTAAAGGTGCATATCCTAGTTTTATATGCCAAAAAAAATGCATTTTCTTCTAATGTCACAAATACTTTTCATTAAAAGAACTATCATTATGTAAATCAACAATATATGTATTTCCATGCCTCAAACCAATGAAAGCAACATGATCATCCTTCTTAACCATGCAATGAGATGATTCAAATGTTACATTAAAATTCATATCACATAATTGAGAAATGCTTAGCAAATTATGTTTCAAACCATCAACAAGCAAAACATTGTCAATGGTAGGTAACGGTTCCTTACTCACTTTGCTAATACCAATGACTTTACCTTTGTTGTTATCTCCAAATGTGACATATCCTTGATTCTTTGGTTTAATTTTTACAAAGAGATTTTTGTCTCCACCATGTGCCTTGAACATCCACTATCAATGTACCATGTGCTTGGTGGTTTTTCATCCCTTGTTTGTGCCTACAATAGAAACATTATTTCTTCTTATAGGTACCCAAGCTATTTTGGGTCCATTTTGGTTAGCCATATAAACCACATTAGGACGTGTTGTGCCTTTTAACACCCAGATTTTCTTAACCTTAACACATCTCCTAATACTTTTGCATGCAATTTCTATATGACCATCTTTCAAGCATTTAGCACATTGAGCAACTTTTCCATCCTTAGTGAATTTAGAAATCAAGGAACAATCTCTATGAAAGGGATCATATCCTAATCCATGTTTAGAAATTGAATATCTTTGTAAAGATAACATCTTTTCAAACTTTTCATTTCCATTAGCAAATTTTCCAACCACATAGGAAAATTCCTTTCTAAGTCTATCAAGCTCACAAATAAGATTTTCCTTTTCAGTAAGGCATGCAGAATGATCTTCCTTAGGACAATCTAAATCATCAATAGTCTCATGTAAAGCACTATTTTCAGCAACTAATTCCCTTATTTTCTTTCTCAATTTCTTGTTGATCTCAATAACTTCTTCAAAATCGATTTGTAAAGCATTAAAAGAATCTCTAAGATCTTGGTCAATGAAAGTTACCTCATTTTCATCATCACTTGTTGAGGAGCTATTTGCCATAAGCGCTAAATTGTTTTCATCATTGCTTTGGTATGCTTCTTCATCATCACTCCAAGTGGCTACTAGACTAATCTTCTTTTTCCCTTTGTCATATTTGTCATTTTCTGGAAATTTGAAGTGGAAGATGAGCTTTTGCATTCTCTAGCATGATGTCCCCTTTTTCTACATTTCCAACATTCTTCATTGCTCTTCTTTTCTTCATAGACCTTTGATCTTCTTTCCATTGTTTACTTCTTTCTTTCTCCATTTCTTCCACCACTTAATTCGTTCCTCCTAATTTTGAGTAGTCCCTTGAACTTTCTCAAATTTCTGGCATACATTGTTATTTCTTCGTCTTCATCTTCTTCATCTATTTCTTCATCACTTTCATTAAGAGAAGAAGTATTAGCTTTTAAAGCAATTGACTTTTGTAACTTACCTCTTCCTCCCCTTGATTTGAGAATGATCTCATAATTTATGAGAGATCCCACCAAGGCGTTGAATTCCAGATGATTAAGATCCTTAGATTCCATAATAGCGTTGACTTGTGAATCCCATTCTTTCGGCAGTGAACGAAGAATCTTTTTCACCTTCTTGCTATCCGTCATATGCTTTCCAAGGTTTCCTAATCCATTTATGATTTCTACAAAATGATCAAGCATAGTGGAAATAGACTCACCTTCCTTCATGACAAACATTTCATAATCATGGAGAAGCATGTTGATCTTTGTCTCTCGGACTTGATTGGTTCCTTCATGAGTGATGCGAAGTCTTTCCCACATTTCTTTAGCACTGGTACAAGAGTTTACTCGATTTCTTTCCTCAACCATGAGAGCACAATATATCAATTTCATAGCTTTCGCGTTGATGTAAGCTTGTTTCCAATCATTGTCGTCGTACTCCAGCTCCATTTTTAACTCACCATTTTCTTTCAAAGGTGCTTGTCGACCGAAAATGATGATCTTCTAATATTCTACTCCCTCGCTTATAATATGATACTTCATAGGATTTTTCCAAGAAGAGTAGTTAGAACCATTAAACAAAGGAGGGCGATTATTAGCATTACCTTCTTCCGCTACATTGTTGTGTGCCATCCCTGGATACTTCTGCTCTGATGCCAATTGTAAACGATCTAGAAGGGGGGTTGAATAGATCTTTAAAGCTTTTTGTATTTTTTTACAATAAAATCAGAAGTTAATTCACACAAAAATAATTTAAACAAATTTAAATGTAAAGAGTAGGGAAGAAGAGCAAACAATGTTTTTATAGAGCTTCGGTACTAAGACCTACATCCTCTACCTAAGCTCCCACTTAGGATTTGGCAAACCTCTTTATTACACACTTTTTAGTTTAGTTTGAACTCTTACAACACCACTTGATTTCCGGCTCAAGCTACCTTTATAATCGATTTGCTTTTCGGCACAAATCCTACCTCACAAGTGACTTTTCACTAATCACTCAAATCACAAGAATAAAGAGATAAAGATGAAAGAACAATGTTCAATACAAATTTGAAACAGCTAAGAGCAATATGAAGCAAATTTGGAACAATAGTGAAATTCTTTGTGTAGCTTCCCACTCCCACGAGACCCGAACCCGACATTGACGGTGATATCCGAGCCCGCGACCCGCGAAGGTGGTATGCTAGAGCAGTCAATACAGTTTAAAAACTTGATAATATTTTTTTTTTAAACCCATCGAGTGCGCAAATATCAGTAAATAATTTGGGCCCGTTCTAATACGAAATCATTTTCAATCAGAACATTATTTCGGAAATCAAATTACAATACAACATTAATCAATCGAGCACTCAGCAATACCAGTACGAATCTTGCGGAAATACAAATTTACATATAATTCAAAAGACACAAATGCAGACGTGAACTGATCCCGACCTTAACTCTGACTTGCAATCAGTACTCATACTCCCGTGCCCAACGGGGTACTCTTCGATCCCTGAAAAATATTTGCAATGTTGGGTGAGTTTGCGAACTCAGTGAGAAACCATCATCGATGGTTCACCCAACTCATGCATATTCAAACAATCACACTAAATCATATATTATCACAATCAAGAATCACATGCACTCCAATTTCGCAATTATCAGGCAGTACGCCTTTCATACAATTCACATTTAAACATTCATATATGCAATATGCACATGTGACTCTTCTCATTTTATTACGGTGTTATGACCGAGCGCTATCGGTGTTGAGAATCGACGCGTCTAGGGAGTAGGAGAGCCCTCGGGTATGCACTAACTCCCCTCGAGCTCGAGGCTCGGTTCGATATGATGTTTGGTGGGCTGAAGCCACGATACTGATGAGCCTATGGTATCCGAGCACTGCGTGGGAGAGCCCTCAGGGTATGCACCACCTCAGGGGGCAAGTGATACCACGGCAGTTCGTTGGCTGCTCCGGTCACAACTGCCAATTATCTGATCATTTACTATGCATGAATGCACATGTCTCATTTCCAATTCTCGGTCATTTTCACTATCGGTCATTTTCCATTATGTCTTGGACTTTTAGTCCAAGCATCTCGATCATATGCAATTCAATTTATTTTCATCGATGCATTCACCATTCAATTCATTAAACATTTCCAATTTAATTCATTCATATATTTGCTCACATTGGCACTTCAATATCACAATCCAATATTTCGAACACCTATGGTCCGAAATCAATCAAAAACAATCACACAAATATCCATCCTTAACTCCTCGTGGCATCAAGCATATAATTAATAAACACATAAGGTGAGAAACCAACTAGGTTACTCACCTGTTACTTCCGAGCTATTGCCGGGAAGTCTCTGCAACGACCGTGGAACGACGTTCCAACTGAGCCTCTATAACAATGAAAATAAGTACACATTACTAACTGTATAGTTAGAATGACCAAACAATGCACATGAAATCATTAAAACGTGTATAATGCATGTTCATGACATTCCCGACCCTAATCCAAAATCTTCCCGTCATAATAATTTCCTCTAAAAATTAGAAAGCTATAGCCACTGACAGCACTCAATTCGGACCTCGATCGGTCCAAAAATAAATAAAACAGTGACCATAGAATAATTACCCGGGTCCACGTCAATTTCTCGGCTAAAAATTCCCAATTTCTCACAAAATGAAATTCAATGCGTTACCAATCCGATGCCTCAAGAATCAGGTCAATCAGACGTCGGACGGAAAAGAAATTGACAAAAGAAACCAAAATTCAAATTAAACGATTTATATCTATATATATACCTAACCCTTATTCCCTTCTTTAATTTCTTGATTTCAAGCCAATTTTCAACACCAATAACTCATTGCACACAATTCAGAAAATTACCAACTATATCTCATTGGAAAGATCATGAAACCCTCTACAATTCTCAAGAAGACCATAAAAATCAATTTCACCCCTAAGGGTGTCAAAAATCCCTTCAAAGCTACTACCTACTCAAATCCCAGTAAAACAGAACAGTACATTGCAAATTCCATAACTCTCTGATTCTTCAGCCAAAAATTACCACATAAATATGCTCAATAAGTTCACAATGTCCTCTACAACTTTAATGAACAACCCAAAATCAAATTCACTTGATAACTAGGTCAAACAATTCCACAAAGAATCTGTCTACTGAAATCAACCAATCTGGACAGTAATTTTCCAATCAGCATAACTCTTAGCAAAAATGTCAAAAAATTCACTACCATATATCCCTAAAACGATAAGTTCTCAAACTTCAATTTTCATGAAGAACTCAAAATCCAATTCAATTTCTAACAATTTCAAAACTGTCATGCAAGTTACTACTATGATCAGCAATTCATAACCTAATGCAGGTTCAATGTTTACAAAATCATAACTCCCAAGTCTGACCTCTAAAAATTACATGCAATATATCACTTTCAAGATAATTCCTTCCTCTGCAACTTTTCAGAAGATCACTCATACCAATTCGGCTCATATAATTTGCTAAAATTGCTTCCAATC
Organism: Erythroxylum novogranatense; assembly: GCA_029891385.1. NCBI lineage: Eukaryota > Viridiplantae > Streptophyta > Magnoliopsida > Malpighiales > Erythroxylaceae > Erythroxylum > Erythroxylum novogranatense. The sequence goes on along the minus strand of CM057234.1, from coordinate 65,232,578 downwards.
CGCAAGCTCACAAATTCAACACTTAGGCTAGGTTTCATCAAAAGGCTCAAAACCAGTCACTAGTAATCAGTTCATATCTCTCAATATACAACTCAGAAATTAGCAAGATCAGTGGCAATGGAAAGCTAACTCAATATGATACAACTTTCATGAAGACTATTATCCTAAATTCCATCTCAATATATTTAGAAAAATCAACAAAGTAATCAGGTCATATGTGCGGGTACTGTTCACAGACCCCACAAACAGAAACTTTCCATGCAAAATTTCACCCTTCTAACATTACAATTCAACAACACTTATTTCACACAAATTTGAAGCCAACATCCCAAAGTTTCATTAGGCAAAAACCTCACCTCATTTGCTCACCTACACAATTTGTTATGACCAAAACATTGTAATAGGTCAAATTGCATTTTCCAGCTTTTCAACATTAACCTAACTCCTATCATTTCTAACACCAATAACACATCACTAAGCATCCATTTATACCTCTAATTCAACCACAAATTCATCACAACATATACTTATATAATTATTCAAAAGTTGGCAGCACCCACATAACCAATTTCCATAATTTATTTCCATTCATTAAACATCATAAACATCATTAAAACATCTCTTTCACATTCTTTAACTATCATAACCCATTCCCTCACTCAAGCATAGTCTTAAACCCATACAAACCTACCACTTTCATGATCAAATAAATGCATAAATGATCTCCATGAATGATTTTAACTACCATAAGAAATAAATACAAACATAAATTCTCACCTAACAAGTTGCAAACTTGAATTTCCTCAAGTCTTCAAACTCTCCACTTCTACTTCAATCCTCACCCAAAGTTATCATAAGCATCATTAATATTATCATTAACTCAAGGTTTAAGTAGAGTCTTGGCTGTGACTAGTGAAGAAACAAGCAAATAATAAGTGGAACTTATGTGGGAGGAGAAAGCAATAATCAAAGGAAGAGAACACAAATGATGAGAATTGCAAGTTTCGGATGAAGGAGGAGTGGAGTCTTTCCAAATGAGTTTTTAATTATATCCTTGAAGAAATATCGAGAGTCATGGAAGAATAAGACAAAGCTAATAAATGAAAATGGGACACTTGGCACTTAGGGAGAAAAACCATTAAGCTAATTAACATAATTCAATCCCAAACTCTCATAAAAGTTAATCCTATTTTATAAAGAACATTAATTCCACTTAATGCTAATGGCTCTATAACAATTCTCAAAATAATATCCAAAATGGTAGTACCATTTGGTAGCAATTTTCGCTACCGAAAATTGACCGGTTCGTCACTTGGCAATTTTTTCCGGTCCGGAAATTTCCGGGAATTTCCCCGAATCATTTTTTTGAAAATTACCTAAATTGCCCAAAATTGTAAAACATATAACAGTCCACTCCCAATAATTGTTCAAACACGAAAACCACATTTTCCACAATAAAAACACATTTAGGCCATTTACCGGCGATTTTGCCGGTCCGGGAATTTTCTCCGGATAATTCCAGAAAAATTTTCATAAATCCCTAAAAATGTAAAACACTCACTGGCGCACTCCAAATAATTTTTCAAACACAATTATCCCATAAATTTCATAAAAGATCTCTATTAAACACTTATGCCGGAAATGTCATGAATGCATGTATACCGTGTGCACATGCAAAACAATCATCAGTTATAGAGGCTATATGATGTATGTTCATACCGAGTTCTAATTTAATACTCCTAACCGGTCCCAATTTACTAAAATACCCTTCCCATCGGTGATGGGATGTTACAATTCTCCCCTCCTAATGAAAATTTCGTCCTCGAAATTTTATATACGATTGATCAGGAAGGCAGGGGAGTCTTTTTGATTAGTACCCTCTGTTTCCCACTGTTTTCACTACACGAACAAATTTAGTTAATGAACGAAGATCAAAACAATCAATGACTCTTTTTCCCTTTCTCAAACTTTCCATGATCTTACTGCTACCTCATGATGATGCGCAATTTATCACTTTCAATATCAATAATATATATGTTGGATCCTAACAATATTTCCAATTCTATCTCTGAAACACTTTTGAATCCGAATCATCTTTTAGGTTTTAGCCTAACTTATCAATCCATAATTCTATTTACACCACAGTCACATAAAGGCCACTTATCACGAATTCAATTTCCTGTAATTATACCTTTATTTCCATCCAAGTACCTTTTGGCCGAGGCCATACCCTTCAAAATATTTCATTTATCGCTTATCAGATTTCGTTATTATCAAAACACAAATCTCATGAGATTTATAACCTCAGTGTGAATCAATTTAACTCATTTTCACCATCTTAAATTACTTAACCTATCACTTTATTGCCCTGATCACATAATATAGGGATAACGACTCTTTTAGCAGTAAGAACCCTTATACACTATTCGTCACCAATATAATAATTGTCATACCACAATCACTTTGCACTAGACATCAATCTCATATCACAATGAACTCTAAAATTATCAGTTTCACATTTGTCTCCAGCAGTCAAGCCTGTTGGTTAATCTCTCTTATAATCATTAGATTTCCCATTCTAACCTTTCAATTACACTTTCCATACGCTCTTGCTAGAACATAAAGCTTCGATCATTCCTTACATTTTCACTAATGATCCCGTAATGAGTATCACCCATATGTCTTAATTTGAACTATACCTATCACTTTCCTCGACAATTGGAATTATCTTCAGTTCTTCAATACGGTTTCCAATTTCTACATCCTCACTTCAGGTTTTGCCAATCCGTTTTGATGCACACCAACTTGAAATTCCCATAACTAATAATACTTTCTTTTTCCCCTTTTTATCAGTTCGACTATTAACACTCAATAATACACTAGATTTGATAACCTTATTACCCGAATTTTAATCTTCTGCAATTGAATTTATTTATCTATTTATTTATTTCTTTGCTCAATCCCTTGAATTGCACCATTAGCTTAGTTTGAAGTAATCAGCCGCTGAATCCTTTTCAAATCATTCAAATGCACGAAATAACTCAATCGGTATCGATTTGCATATTCATAGACATCTCCAAACTATTTCTATACGATTAATATCTCCAAGATTTTAGGCCACTCTCAGTATAACAAATTTCAAATCATCAATCATAATACCGCCCATGGAATTATATTTGTCCTAAGGTGCATAAAATCACTTTATACAATGTCAATAGATCACATCATAACCTTTACTGGAACACTTCAGTATAGATAGTAAATTCTTCAAATGTCTCCTTTATGATCATCAGTCATAACGTTCACACATTTTCCTCAAGTATTCTTGTCAAGTTGCTAAAACCAGAAAATCTTTGACAATTTCTGAACGCATCCAGCATTCCGTTAGTTCTAATTAATTCCAAATGCCACATACACATATCTTTTGAACTTTCTCATTTTATCACTACCTATATCTTGATTAATTCTCCCAATATCCCATGTTCGCATACTAATTCATCTCTTATTTCACTCTTATGAAACTTGCATGATAACCAATCTCCTCACCTATACCAATTTATCTATTTCTTATGCTTATATCCATTATCCACTCCAAACACAAGTGAGCCATGTTCCTTTTCAGTAATACAATAAACTTAGTTAATTCATATAACTCTTTAATTATCGAACGTCTCCAATGAGGAAAAATTTTCGTATAATTTGTCTCATCATAACATATTCTGCCACATGTTCCTTACCTTCATTTCTCCACATAACTCAATTTATTCACGATAGATCACTCACTGACTTGAATAAACAATTGTTATATCGATCTCGTGCTTTCAAAACATAATTACACAAAATATGCATGAACCTTTTTATTCCCTCAAAGCTGCAATTAATATTCAGTAATTCTCTTACATAATCAGAATCATCTTATTAACATAATGTACACTTTTTCAGTAGCATAGTTTAGCTTTTACGCTAGAGTCTCTGCCAGATGTAATACAAATCAGTTACTCTTGATACTTCACGAAGATCAATCTCTGAAGAGCACTTAAACAATTTCTTTTCCCCTACTATCTTGCCATACATCACCATAATCATCACATCTTATCTGACAATATATCTCTATATTCCCATCAATTTGCCCGTTAATAGCTCATACTACTAAGAACACCTTAATTGCATTTAATTCTCGATAACCATTCTCTTTTTGGTACCAATTCTCGATCATGGGGACCTTACTTTATTCATGTCCCTTTTTTTTTCCTCAAGCTCATTACTGATGCTAACATCATTAATTGTCTCACTTCCTCCTCAATTAATCAGTACAAGTATTCTCATGCCTTACTCTAACTCATTTTGCACTTGAGCTACCAGCATTATAATCAGAGCTTATGTAATAGGCCACCGATTACGTCCTATATCATATTCACGCAAATTATTCATTTATGCTTAATCATTTCACCCGTGATAGTAATCCCACTATCAGATATACACTTACAGTGACAATATATGCTGCTGAACTCAGCAACCTTCCTGTTTACACCCGTCCTCGCTCGTGAGGATCATATACAATCTCTATTCATATACAACTGATCAGTATAAGCACTTTCGTTTCTTATTCTAACGCATAAAGTTTTTTTTTTCGACAAGAATTCTGGCTAGCACTTATCCATTAACTCATTAATTGTAGCTTAACATTTTCACTTACCATAGGGCTCCCATAATCAGTGTGCATTTACTTAGATGATCAATTAAACCCGAACAACTTTTCATCTACCAATTTCATTGTCTTACATTTCAATCTTTTCATTATTGCATTATACCCATATATTTCCGCACTCAAATCAATATCACAGATATGAAATCATTCTTGATTTTGCACTTCATATCTTTTGACTCCAAATCACCAAGCCTTATTTATAACTCTTATCACGGTAATCAATCCCAATTGTAACTTCTCTATATCATAGAACACTTTATTTTCATTCACCTTATACACTGGAAATCTTCCATTATCACATCTCTATATTCCTCTATTTATTCACAACGATAATCTTTATTTCAAACTCACAGTCAAGGATATACCCCATATCACTCTAATATTATATTTCACAAGATATCCGTCAATACCAGTACACTAAATATTCGTCTATCTGATCGAACCATACACTTTTTCCTATTTTGCGATATCCATTTCTTCCTTTTATCACATTCTAACACATTATCATTTTTCTCACTTTTTCTAACCGCTTAAATAGTCGAGACATACTTATGCATACGACTCATATATCTAAATCGGGATCGATTGTCACCGTCTGCCGTGACATAACTTAAATGCACGTAACTTGATACATTGTTTTTTTTTCGAGCATATGTAAGATTGTACTTACGGGCTCGATACCTAAATGTAGCTTCCCACTCCCACGAGACCCGAACCCGACATCGACGGTGATATCCGAGCCCGCGACCCGCGAAGGTGGTATGCTAGAGCAGTCAATACAGTTTAAAAACTTGGTAATATATAAATTTTTTTTTAAACCCATCGAGTGCGCAAATATCAGTAAATAATTTGGGCCCGTTCTAATACGAAATCATTTTCAATCAGAACATTATTTCGGAAATCAAATTATAATACAACATTAATCAATCGAGCACTCAGCAATACCAATACGAATCTTGCAAAAATACAAATTTACATATAATTCAAAAGACACAAATGCAGACGTGAACTGATCCCGACCTTAACTCTGACTTGCAATCAGTACTCATACTCCCGTGCCCAACGGGGTACTCTTCGATCCCTGAAAAATATTTGCAATGTTGGGTGAGTTTGCGAACTCAGTGAGAAACCATCATCGATGGTTCACCCAACTCATGCATATTCAAACAATCACACTAAATCATATATTATCACAATCAAGAATCACATGCACTCCAATTTCGCAATTATCAGGCAGTACGCCTTTCATACAATTTACATTTAAACATTCATATATGCAATATGCACATGTGACTCTTCTCATTTTGTTACGGTGTTATGACCGAGCGCCTATCAGTGTTCAGTAATCAGATGCGTTTAGGGAGTAGGAGAGCCCTCTGGGTATGCACTAACTCCTCTCGAGCTCGAGGCTCGGTTCGATATGATGTTTGATGGGCTGAAGCCACGATATGATGAGCCTGTGGTATCCGAACACTGCGTGGGAGAGCCCTCGGTGGTATGCACCACCTCGGGGCAAGTGATACCACGGCGGTTAGTTGTTGGCGCTGGTCACAATCGCCAATTATCTCGATCATTTACTATGCATGAATGCACATGTCTCATTTCCAATTCTCGGTCATTTTCACTATCGGTCATTTTCCATTATGTCTTGGACTTTTAGTCAAGCATCTCGATCATATGCAATTCAATTTATTTTCACCGATGCATTCACCATTCAATTCATTAAACATTTCCAATTTAATTCATTCATACATTTGCTCACATTGGCACTTCAATATCACAATCCAATATTTCAACACCCATGGTCGAAATCAATCAAAACAACCACACAAATATCCATCCTTAACTCCTCGTGGCATCGGTGCATATAATTAATAAACACATAAGGTGAGAAACCAACTAGGTTACTCACCTGTTACTTTCGAGCTATTGCCGGAAGTCTACGAACGTCCGTGGAACGCGGCGTTCCAACTGAGCCTCTATAACAATGAAAATAAGTACACATTACTAACTGTATAGTTAGAATGACCAAACAATGCACATGGAATCATTAAAACGTGTATAATGCATGTTCATGACATTCCCGACCCTAATCCAAAATCTTCCCATCATAATAATTTCCTCTAAAAATTAGAAAGCTATAGCCACTGACAGCACTCAATTCGGACCTCGATCGGTCCAAAAATAAATAAAACAGTGACCATAGAATAATTACCCGGGTCCACGTCAATTTCTCGGCTAAAAATTTCCAATTTCTCACAAAATGAAATTCAATGCGTTACCAATCCGATGCCTCAAGAATCAGGTCAATCGGACGTCGGACGGAAAAGAAATTGACAAAAGAAACCAAAATTCAAATTAAACGATTTATATCTATATATATACCTAACCCTTATTCCCTTCTTTAATTTCTTGATTTCAAGCCAATTTTCAACACCAATAACTCATTGCACACAATTCAGAAAATTACCAACTATATCTCATTGGAAGATCATGAAACCCTCTACAATTCTCAAGAAGACCATAAAATCAATTTCACCTCTAAGGTGTCAAAATCCTTCAAAGCTACTACCTACTCAAATCCCAGTAAAACAGAACAGTACATTGCAAATTCCATAACTCTCTGATTCTTCAGCCAAAAATTACCACATAAATATGCTCAATAAGTTCACAATGTCCTCTACAACTTTAATGAACAACCCAAAATCAAATTCACTTGATAACTAGGTCAAACAATTCCACAAAGAATCTGTCTACTGAAATCAACCAATCTGGACAGTAATTTTCCAATCAGCATAACTCTTAGCACAAATGTCACAAAATTCACTACCATATATCCCTAAACAGATAAGTTCTCAAACTTCAATTTTCATGAAGAACTCAAAATCCAATTCAATTTCTAACAATTTCAAAACTGTCATGCAAGTTACTGCCATGATCAGCAATTCATAACCTAATGCAGGTTCAATGTTTACAAAATCATAACTCCCAAGTCTGACCTATAAAAATTACATGCAATATATCACTTTCAAGATAATTCCTTCCTCTGCAACTTTTAATAAGATCACTCATACCAATTCGGCTCACATAATTTGCTAAAATTGCTTCCAATCCGCAAGCTCACAAATTCAACACTTAGGCTAGGTTTCATCAAAAGGCTCAAAACCAGTCACTAGTAATCAGTTCATATCTCTCAATATACAACTCAGAAATTAGAAATATCAGTGGCAATGGAAAGCTAACTCAATATGATACAACGTTCATGAAAACCATTATCCTAAATTCCATCTCAATTTATTTAGAAAAATCAACAAAGTAATCAGGTCATATGTGCGGGTACTGTTCACAGACCCTACAAACAGAAACTTTCCATGCAAACTTTCACCCTTCTAACATTACAATTCAACAACACTTATTTCAAACAAATTTGAAGCCAACATCCCAAAGTTTCATTAGGAAAAAACCTCACCTCATTTTCTCACCTACACAATTTTTTATGAGCAAAACATTGTAATAGGTCAAATTGCATTTTCCAGCTTTTCAACATTAACCTAACTCCTATCATTTCTAACACCAATAACACATCACTAAGCATCCATTTATACCTCTAATTCAACCACAAATTCATCACAACATATACTTATATAATTATTCAAAAGTTGGCAGCACCCACATAACCAATTTCCATAATTTATTTCCATTCATTAAACATCATTAAAACATCTCTTTCACATTCTTTAACTATCATAACCCATTCCCTCACTCAAGCATAGTCTTAAACCCATACAAACCTACCACTTTCATGATCAAATAAATGCATAAATGATCTCCATGAATGATTTTAACTACCATAAGAAATAAATACAAACATAAATTCTCACCTAACAAGTTGCAAACTTGAATTTCCTCAAGTCTTCAAACTCTCCACTTCTACTTCAATCCTCACCCAAAGTTATCATAAGCATCATTAATATTATCATTAACTCAAGGTTTAAGTAGAGTCTTGGCTGTGACTAGTGAAGAAACAAGCAAATAATAAGTGGAACTTATGTGGGAGGAGAAGGCAATAATCGAAGGAAGAGAACACAAATGATGAGAATTGCAAGTTTGGATGAAGGAGGTGGAGTCTTTCCAAATGAGTTTTAATTATATCCTTGAAGAAATATCGAGAGTCATGGAAGAATAAGACAAAGCTAATAAATGAAAATGGGACACTTGGCACTTAGGGAGAAAAACCATTAAGCTAATTAACATAATTCAATCCCAAACTCTCATAAAAGTTAATCCTATTTTATAAAGAGCATTAATTCCACTTAATGCTAATGGCTCTATAACAATTCTCAAAATAATATCCAAAATGACAGTACCATTTGGTAGCAATTTTCGCTACCGAAAATTGACCGGTTCGTCACTTGGCGATTTTTTCCGGTCCGAAAATTTCCGGAAATTTTCCCGAATCATTTTTTTGAAAATTACCTAAATTGCCCAAAATTGTAAAACATATAACAGTCCACTCCCAATAATTGTTCAAACACGAAAACCACATTTTCCACAACAAAAACACATTTAGGCCATTTACCGGCGATTTTGCCGGTCCGGAATTTTCTCCGGATAATTCCAGAAAAATTTCCATAAATTCCTAAAAATGTAAAACACTCACTGGCGCACTCCAAATAATTTTTCAAATACAATTATCCCATAAATTTCACAAAAGATCTCTATTAAACACTTATGCCGGAAATGTCATGAATGCATGTATACCGTGTGCACATGCAAAACAATCATCAGTTATAGAGGCTGTATGATGTATGTTCATACCAAGTTCTAATTCAATACTCCTAACCGGTCCCAATTTACTAAAATATCCTTCCCATCGGTGATGGGATGTTACACTTTGGCTTGTTGGACTTCAGTGTCTTGATCCCTTGATGCACCACTATTTCTCTGGAGCTTTTTAGAGGAATATAGACGTTGTAAATCCTTTCTAGCCATTGCATGAATTCTTATGAACGTTGCTTAATTTTCTCCTTTCCATTTGTGAATGATTCGGATAAATCTTGTCCATCTCTACCTGTTAGTCGACTAGTCGAGCTGTTATAGTCGACTAGTGTTAACATATTTCACTGCAGGCTTTAGCTTTGCTCCTCGATAAGTCGACTAGTGACACGATAGTCGACTAGTGTTCCTATTCAATTGATTTGTAGTCGACTTGTAACATATCAGTCGACTTGTTTTAACCCCCATCTATTGATCCTTAATTCTTAGTCGACTTATGATATACTTAGTCGACTTGTTGCTGATTCCAACGGATACATTTAATCAAATCTTCCCATAATCTTCATTTTTAATGTCTAAATTATGTTGAAGATTGTTTCCTTCTTGATTCCTCAATGATTTATAATGTCTTCTAGATTGCTTTCAATCCAAAACACCTGAAAGAAATTTCTTAACCAATTATATACATTTTATTATTATCAAAACATAAGTAGGATTTAATTTGCCAATCACCCTTGGTCCAACAGTTTATTCATGTATAGATCAAGATTAAACTAATGATTGGATCTCCAACACATTATTAATTTTTATCACTTTTTGATTTTTTGCTTTAATTTGTTTGTTTGAGTTTAATTTAATTTAATTTTGTTATTTGAAATCCAATAAACATCCCCCCACCCCACCCCACCCCACCCCAAATATCCTAAAAACCAATTTGTTTCGTTACAATATCTTTACACATACTCTCTATGGGATCAACTTAGACATATCACTAGCTATAAATTTAAGTTTAGTTATTTTGTGTATTGTTACGACACATTACCAATTTTGGCACCTTTTTTGGTAGTGTGGTGCTTTAGTTTTTTCTTGATTTTAATTAGTGCTTTATGTATATTAGTTCGTAATGAATTTTTTATATTTATTTCTTGATATTTTCACATTTCTTTTATGTTTGTGTATAAAAAGAGTGAAGGTAATATGTCGCTGTTGGATATTATCAATTCTATTGGTGGAAAATTTTCCCATAACTCATATTCCCAATCCTATAACCAAGTTTGGAGTGATCATACGAACTTTAGTTATAGAGGGGATGTCCAACAAAACTATTTCCTAGATGGGTTGCAAGATGCATAACAATTGTCGCATAGACCAGAAGCCTTTTATTCCAAGATGGTACATCTTTGGAAGACTTAATTATGTCTCTTGTTACTAATACTATGCAGGTTTAGCAAGATGTGATACAATTTCATCAAGAGACAACATCTAGAATCCAAAACATGGTATGCCAGATGGGTTAGTTGATGATAGTTATCAACCACCTAGAATCACAAAGCGGAGAGATGAAACCATCTCAACCCGAGGAGAATCCAAGGAATGATATCACAGTAACCTTAAGAAGTGGATAGGAGCTTAAGAATCCTGAGAAGACTTCTCAAAGGATTTCTAGTGTAAAAGAAGTGGAGAAGGAGCTCCAAGGAGAAAACAATATATCATTTAGCTCAAAGGTGAGTATTGAGTCCCTAATTGTTGTTAAGACTAACCCTTCACCTTTGATTAGTAGATTAGAGAAATTAAGAAATGAAACAAGGAGAAAAAGGGTGAAGAGATATTGGAAATTTTCTAAGAGTGCAAGGACTCAGTAGATGTTAATAGCATAAGGATAGGAAAAACATTAAATATGAATGATCGTCAACTTAAACCTTATCCTAAAGAACCTCAAGTGAAGAAAGTGCAAGTTAGGACACCTGAAGATCATAACTTTGTCACGTGAAGAGGAAAACAAGGAGTCCAACTAGTGACAATAAATAAAGGCGCTTCTTAAAAAGCAACTCAAGAGAAGTTTATTTTTTTTCCTTTACATTTTCACATTTGTTAGGACCATGTGTGTTTTTAAGTTTTTTTGTCTCTTACGTGTTTTAAATTTTCAAACAAAAAGAGAGAATCTATAACATCCTGTTATCCATTTTAAGACTAGAATAGTAAATATGAGAGTTATTGAGAAATTAGACAGTGCATTTCATGGTCATGCATATTATAGTATACATAAACTTGAATATTGAATTGTTGCACATTAAAATGATTATACATGCATTCATTGACATTTTCGGGTATAATTGAGTTATAAATGTGATTATATTGAGAATTGTGATTTTATATGTTGAAAATTGATTTGGAAAGTATATATATTCATTTAAAATTTTGGTAAATTAGGAAATTTATAAAATTTTGGGCATTTTGGACTAGAAAAAATACCAAGTGGTAAGAAAATTGATAAACAATAGTATAAATAATTGTTCAATGACAATGGAAATTTTGGTAAATGATTTTGGGATTTATTTACAAATGTCATTAAAAATTGAGAGACAATTGAATTAGAAATTGGAGACTTTTAGACTAGTTGTTAATAAGGGTCCAAATGGGACCATAGGAAGGTGATAAGTGGCACTACCACTCACCACTCACCACTCACCACTCACCACTCACCACTCACCACTCACCTCTCACCTTGTTTCATTTTGTAAGACACTCTCTTTAGTGTCTTTCATTTTAACTCTTGTTTTGTCTCTCAAAAAATGCCCTAACCTTCTTCATCTCTTTCATTTGGTTCCATCCATGACATTTCACTTCTCACCTCACCAACGTTGGTGTTTGTTCTCACCTTCATTTACTACTATCATTTTGCTATCTTCTTCACATTGTCACTAAAGAACCTAACCTTACCAACTTTAGAAGATGAAGATCGTATGATGCTTGGGAGCTAAGGCTAAGTGTTATTTCTGAAGATTTGAAGCTAAATCAAGTAAGTTATGCTTTAAATATCATAGGTATGGGTAAATGAAGCTAGAATGATGAGTAAATTAAAATTTGATGACTTGATTATGAAACATTTATGTATGTGTCATGGGTGATGAAAACTTTATATAAATGTCTTGCTCATGTATATTTATGATGGGTAATAATTCATATATTGTTATAGAGATGTTTTTGAGGTAGAATGATCATCATAATGGTGTTAGGATGACTGTAAAAAATTGATAATGAATGGGTACATATATATGTTCTGTTTTTGGTTAATGATCAAATATAGATCATGAATTGGTTTGTGAATGATCTTGAGTTGAAATGGAGTTAAGAATGAAGAGTAAATGAAGTAGAAAAGATGATCTAGGTATAATATGGGTTAGATGTAAAATGTTGGAAGTTATAAAATTTGGAAAATTGAAAAAGAGCTGGAAAATGTTAGCAGTAACATTTACATTGATTAAGCTTTTGTATTCTAGCCATAACTTGTTCTATAGTTATCCCAATGAGATTATTTTTAATTTGGATTAAATTAGAGACATAAGGATACATTTTTCATGAAGACAAAAAATTTAAATTATGTCCTTAAGAGTCTCAAAATTAGACATTAAGTTGAGAACTGAGTGTAGCAAATTGGTGGATGAATGTATATGTTTATGTTCTATTTTGAGAGTATGAGAATATGTTCTATTTTGAGTGTTTATGACCAAGTAATGAATATGAATTATGTATGGATGATGTTGAGTTAAAATTCAGGTATACTTGAAGAAGTATCAACTTGAAATGATGAATGTTGAATATGAATTTTTTGAGACTTAGGAATGAGATATGTTATGGAAAAGGGTATGAATTCATGAATGATGAGAATTAGTTGTAAGTAATGAATCAAATGAGTACAGATTAGAGAGTTTAATGAAGTAAAATTGGTAGTTGAATTGTTATGAAATCATGTTGCATAGGGGTAGTGAAATTGAAAATTTTGGAGTGAAAGTGAGGTTAGGATAGATGTAGAAACCATTGGGAATGCTCTTGAGAGAGTTTTGTCTTACCTATATCCATTAAACGGACATCAAGTACACTAAACGGACCTTCTCAAGTCTGAAAAACTCCTAGTCTCGTCCATGTCTGTTAAATAAACTTTAGGTCCGCTAAAAAAACCTTAACAGATCTAGAAAGATGTCCCAACCCCATCTATGTCTGTTAGGGGGTGTATGTCCACTTAGCAGACATTTACTGTACAATTTCATAAATTTGTGATTTTGACATTCTAAATGGCACAATCTCTCTTTAGAGTCTTTAGAAAAGTTATAGATCTCGAAGTCCTCTTCGAAGATGTCCTAGAATAAAATTAATTTGACATCTACAGAAAAATTTATGCCTTTTGTTCCAAGATATGTTTGTTTATAGATGAATGACTTATCAATGTTTTTCCCAAAGACATTTAGACTTGATTACTTGAATGAGCCTAGTTGATGTTGGATTGAGCTATTTAAGTAACGAAAGTGTTTTAGATGTTAAGGAATGATTCCAAGACCATTTTAATTGGTTATGAGATGAGTATTAAGGGACTGTACCTGAGAATGTCATTGAATATGCATCGTACATATTTCATTTACATAAATGTGCATTAATGAATACTTATAATTGTGTAAAGTTGTGATGTGTATAAATGTGTATGTATTGCATGATATAAAGGAGCATATAAAGTGCCATCATCTAGATGTTGTCGAGACTTCTAGGCAATAGCTTCTGGAGCAAACTGTGAGTAACCTAGACGGTTTCACTCAATTAATTGTTTTTGTTAGATTAAATTTTTAATTAGCTTATGAATGTGATTTGATCGTGTTGATTCTAGACAATGAAGGTCTGAGGCTTTTGATGCTTGAATCTAATATTGAAGTGCTACTAGCATGTGAATGTGAAGAAATAAATGATTTTTCAACTAATTATTGAATGCCGGACTAAGTTCCAAAGATAAATATATTCTAAATGTGAAAGTGAAAGCATGTGATTGATAAAGAATATGTTAATGTGAAGCATTCCAATACATGAGTGCATGAAAGATCATGACAATTGTGACTAGAGTTGCCAGTATAAAGAGCTTAAAGCTCAAACTGTGATCAGAGCCTTAAGCTCAATTGTGAATATATCCGATATCCACTAAGGGATATGGTACATTATCTAATACAGGTCGGTATCCACAAGAAATATGGGCTAGTAAAAAGGCACTCGGCCACAATGACAATAATAAATGAAAGTGAGTCTCATGTGCATTGCATTTATAATTGATATATGTATTTTGTATGAATGAAAAATTTGGTATGATTGTTCTTAAAGTGATATGTGATGCTTTATGCCAAAATGCAAAGATGTGAAGTATATGTTACGTGTGTTGATGTGTTACATGAATTGAGTGAACCATCGATGATGGTTACCTCATTGAGTTTGCAAAACTCATCGACATTGCAATGTTGATTTTGCAGGACCGAGAGAGGATTTTAGCTACTGAAAGACTCTATAAGAAGCAATATTCTTGTATTTTTGGAAAGAAAAAATAGCTCAAAGGTCGATCAGCTGAAATTGGTGGATTAGATAGAATTTCTATATAATTCCTCATATATAGCATATTTTGTATTTAGTTTTGTCATTGTACATATTTGGATGATACTGTAAAGCTACAATGTACATATTGTTTAAGTAATGAAATGAGGAATTTGGCTTTTAAATATTGTGTCTTTCTTGATGGTGTCTTATAAGAGAATAAAGAATGATGGCGTCATGTTTAAGTAAATGTTCTAAATGTTCTAGCGTGCCATTATCATGGGTTAGGTGCTGGAATGTCCTCAGGGTGTTCCGATATGTACCCCATAGTAGTAGGGCACTATAGAATCAATACAAACAAACATACAATTTCTCTTTTGTATTGCTTTTAAGACTATATAGTCATAATTAGAGAGTGAATTGACTAGAAAAATTAATGACAACTTGAACATATACCTTTACTCTTGTGAATGGCCAATATACATTATCTTTAGAAGTGCAGTGACTAGTAGTAGACACAAGTGACAGCGCGTGTCGAGTGCACTGCAAAATTTACCTGACTCTGCACACTAAAATTTGTAGTTGTGGTAAGTCGGGATCGAATCCACAGGGAATGTTCGGTTAATTTTCGTACTGAAAATAATTGATGCAAGAAAAGTATATGGGGGGTTTTTGGTTTTTGAACACTTTGGAAAATTAAAGAAAAATTAAACTATCAAAAACAAATTGAAACAAATAATCGAAAATGTGAAAAGTGACGAGTATAAGTGAGGTCCGGTTCTAGGTTCAATCTCGGCCTAAGCACAATCAAGCATATTCCCTCATTTTAAAGTTTTTACAATTCTTTTTGACTATTGATCGATACTAATAGAGCGCTCTAAAATCTCGGTTTTCCTTAAATTGAATTCAATCAAGATACGATCATTGATTAAACCTAACCATCAAATAATCTAGGATACGATCTCTAGATTCAATTTAACAGTCGCATTACGAATTGGAAAACAATCAATATAGGCAGTAACCTCACAAGCTCGGGTTATCTAACCTAAGTCATGCTATTCCTAACGAATTAAT
The DNA here is from genome assembly GCA_029891385.1 of Erythroxylum novogranatense. Classification (NCBI taxonomy): domain Eukaryota; kingdom Viridiplantae; phylum Streptophyta; class Magnoliopsida; order Malpighiales; family Erythroxylaceae; genus Erythroxylum; species Erythroxylum novogranatense. Next base: position 65,216,458 of record CM057234.1, on the reverse strand, counting down.
GATCGTTAGATGTTACTCACAAATATTAAAAGTAACGATTACAGATTACAATTAATATTTTAGCAGTAGGTTCGAATTAAAACGATCAAAATATTATATTAAGATCATTAATTCCAAAACCATCAAAATCAAAACCAACAACACGACAATCCGAAAATAAATCACAACTTAAAATGACAAAAATAGCTTAACCGTGACTTGACGTCGATATCCCCATTAAACCGGTGTCGGGAAGTTAGCTAGCCATCTTCGGTTTCATGCTCCAACAGTGAGTCATATATATATCGCAATAATAATACTCACGGTAGATAGCTAAAATGGAGGATTAATTAATCTCCCGCACTCTATGCTTTGTTTCTGTGTCTCTAAATGCCGCCACTGTTCCCCACGTTCCTGTGACTGCAGCTTCCTTCTCCATGCCGGCACCGTCTCCTTCACCAGCGTCACTTGCTTTCGTTCCTGTCGTTCCTTCCTCACGCCGTATTTGTGCTACTCCTCACTATCCTCGCCTCACTCTCGCTTTCGTTGCTCTCATTTGGTATGCGTGATTGCTTCCCGTTGTGCCGCCACTATCACTCTCTTCCTGTAGCAATGAATAAAACCCCTTTTGAAAAATCAGTCCACGTTCCAAAGAAAAAAAACCTCCTCCTCTTGTTTGCTGGCAGCACGCTGCGTTTAACGCAGCGTGCGCTGCAACGCAGCGCATTACCAATTTCCTTTTTTAAAAAAAATTCATTCCTTTAACATGAAACAAGAAATGTGCTCCAATTTGCTTTTAAAAAATTGTCTTTTTAGTCTCAAAAATATATCAATAAATCCAACCTAATATTCAACACAAATTGAGCATTTTATCTTACAAAATAGGATTGAAATCACATGTAAATGCATAAGAAAATATAAGATATTTCAATCCTATCAAATACCCCCACACTTTGTCTTTGACCATCCTCGGGCAAATCTTCAAAATCAAACTCACAAATCAAAGATTTAACTCATTCTCCACATTTCTTAAGAATAGATAGTCATAAGTAAAGGTGAATGACTTTCATACCCTAAGCAAAAACTCAACATTCAAAGCTTTTATTCATGATTTATTAACATTCAATATCTTCAAAAACTGAGCAATCTAATGGTAGACTCGGGAAATGTGTTTAACTAAGATATATCCATGGGTACACTCAATACCATTCATGATCATGACAATCCACAACTTTGCATATCATTTCATTTCTCCACCACTAATGTTCACATGCAAATCATGAATCAAAGGACTTTTCAAGGTTGTAATGTAGGCAAGGGTGAGGTGAGATATATTTGGATCAAGTAGCATGAAAGTCATCAAAGCTAGTGAAACAACGCAACACTCATCAAAAACTGGGTACCATCAGCTATGACAAATGCAATAATTACATTTCACAACCTTATTCAACTCACACACAAACCACATGAAGCATATGTCCATCCGAAGGAATCACTTATACAATTATCCCAATCAAACCACAAGAGTGAATCTTTCAAGCAAACCTCTACCTCATTTTCAACATACTCAAATGACTCAACCATTAAAACTCTAGGAAGATGCATGAATTATAAACAACTTTTCAACACAAATGCAATTCTTCCTTAGTACATTTGTTTTTAAAAAAAATTTTCTTTTTTTCTTTCTTTCTTTTCTTTTCTTTTCTCTTTCTTTTTTTTTCTTTTCCATTTTCTTTTCTTTTTCCCGTTTTTTGTAAAAAAAATTAAAATAAACTACATCAACATGAGAATATAACCATCCCTCACATATATACACCCCCACACTTAGAATTTTGTACATCCACAAACTCACCAATCACAAATGTTCCACTAGCTTTATGACTTGGGTAGGACATTTGGTTAAGTTTAAAAGCTAAAATGTGGTTTATACAAAAAGAAATGATAAAGCTCAAAGGGGTATAACAAGGGAAAAATCATGTCAATAGGGTAGGTTATTTGGCCAATGTAGTTTATGAAAAACAAAGAATGCCTAATCATATCCATATTAATGCATGTGATAAAAATGTGTTCTCGAATAGAAATTCAATGCAAAATCAAGATGTACATATCATGAAGGTCACACATTATCAAAAAGCAATGAGACTGATATAGATGTGTCAGTCAAATAAGGATCAAATTCTCACTGGCTTTGTCTACCATTAGTCACTACTCTTCTAAAGATAAAGCGTATTAATAAACCACAAGAGCAAAAGTACATGCCAAATTTTGCTATGGATTTTACTAATCAATTCACACTCTAATTATGATTAAATAATCTTAAAAGCAATAGAAAACAAGAAAAATTTTGGATTTGCTTGTTTAATTTTGAAAATCGCCTGAGGAGTCACGGAAGCTACGATTAAGCTAAAAAAATGCATCAAAACTAATGTACCCCACCCCCACACTTAAAATTTGCATTGTCCTCAATGTAAAATCAAATGTCAGAAATGGAGTAGCTAACAAAAATAACAAAAGCAAAAGTGTAAAAGACAGAAATTAACTCCCCTTGGGTTGCCTCCCAAGCAGCGCCTTTGTTTAATGTCGGTGGCTCCACCTCCAATTGCATACTTTAAGTGACACCCATCACATCCTCTAGCATCAACACCTCCAGATCCTCCGTTTTGAAGCCCTCATAGTACGGCTTCAAGCGATGACCATTCACTCGGAATGTCTTGTCAGTTTTAAGGCTCCGTATCTCCACTGCACCAAAAGGAAAGACATGAGTGATAACAAATGGACCAACCCAATGGGAACGCAACTTACCAGGAAAGAGCTTGAGTCTAGAATGATATAGTAACACTTTCTGGCCCACTGAGAAACTCTTCCTCGAAATCATCTTGTCATGAAAAGCTTTTGTCCTATCCTTATATATCACTGCATTTTGATGGGACTCGTTCCTCATTTCTTCCAACTCCTGAAGCTGCAGCTTCCTATGCACTCTCGCATCATCCAAGTGCATGTTGCATCTTTTGATGGCCTAAAATGATTTATGTTGTAATTCCACTGGAAGATGACATGGCTTCCCAAACACTAGCCTGTACGGCGACATGCCAATTGGAGTTTTGTAAGCTGTCCGGTAAGCCCACAATGCATCTTCCAATCTTATGCTCCAATCCTTCCTATTGGGTTGCACAGTTTTCTCCAAGATTAACTTGATTTCTCGATTTGAGACTTCAGCTTGCCCGTTGGTTTGGGGATGGTAAGTAGTAGAAACTTTATGTGTGATGTGATATTTTCTGAACATTGCTTCCATCACCCTGTTGCAGAAGTGGGTTTCTCTATCGCTAACAATGGCCTTCGGTATCCCGAACCTGGAAAGAATGTTAGCCTTAACAAAATCTGCAACAACCTTGGCATCGTTAGTCCTGGTGGCTTTTGTTTCTACCCATTTAGAAACATAATCAACCGCAAGCAATATATAAGTAAAGCCAAAAAATGGAGGGAAAGGCCCCATAAAATCAATGCCCCAAACGTCAAAAATTTCACAGAAAAGCAAAGGGGTTTGTGGCATTTGATCCTTACGGGACAGGTTACCTGACCGTTGGCATCTATCACAAGATTTGCAGAAGATATATGCATCTTTGAACAATGTTTGCCAGTAGAAGCCGCTCTCTAGAACTTTTTGAGCTGTCCGTTTTACTCCAAAATGTCCTCCGCATGCATACGAATGGCATAAGGCTAAAATTGATGACGACTCATTTTTTGGTACACATCTTCTGATGACTTGATCTACACAATGCCTCCAAAGATAGGGGTCATCCCAAACATAGTACTTCGCTTCACTTCGTAGCTTATTCCTCTGAGCCTTAGACAAACCAACAGGTAATTCATTAGTTACTAAAAAATTGACAATGTCTGCATACCATGGTGGTGTCGTATCGGCAGAAAATAATTGCTCATCTGGAAAACTTTCTCTTAGAGGGATATCATCTTCTTCCTTTATCAATCGACTGAGATGATCCGCCACCACGTTTTCTACCCCCTTCTTATCTCTAATCTCCAAATCGAATTCTTGTAGGAGGAGAATCCATCTGATCAGCCTCAGTTTTGCTTCTTTCTTTGTAAGCAAGTATAGTAAAGCTGCATGGTCAGAATAAACAATCACTTTAGCACCAAGCAAATACGATCGAAATTTTTCCAAAGCAAAAACCACAGATAACAATTCTTTTTCAGTAGTGGAATAATGTAATTGAGCTGGATTCAAAGTTTTTGAAGCATAATAGATGGCATGCAAAGCTCTTCCCACTCTTTGCCCTAGAACCGCCCCCATCGCATAATCACTCGCATCATACATGATTTCAAGCGGAGGTTCCAATCGGTGGTCTAATCTTTGGTGGGGACGTTAGAAGCTCCTTAAGTTTGTTGAATGCGTCTTTACACCTCTCGTCAAACTCGAAGGGGACATCTTGTTGAAGAAGCTTGCATAATGGCGAGGCTATCTTCGAAAAGTCCTTAATGAATCTCCGATAAAAACCTGCATGCCCTAAAAAAGAACGCACTTCCCTCACAGTAGAGGGATAAGGTAAAGAAGAAATGATATCAACTTTAGACTTATCAACTTCAATACCTTTAGCAGATATCACATGGCCTAAAACTATACCTTGATCCACCATAAAGTGACATTTTTCCCAGTTCAACACGAGGTTAGTTTCTATGCATCATTCCAAAATAATGGCAAGATTCTCAAGGCATTCATCAAAAGAAGATCCATGCACACTAAAATCGTCCATGAATACCTCAATAATCTTCTCAACATATTCAGAAAAAATACTTACCATACACCTTTGGAACGTAGCAGGTGCGTTACATAACCCAAATGACATCCTTCTGTAGGCAAATGTACCGAATGGGCATGTGAACGTGGTCTTCTCCTGATCTTCCGGTGCGATCGGAATCTGAAGATAACCTGAAAAGCCATCTAAAAAGCAATAAAAGTCATAACCAGCCAATCTCTCAAGCATTTGATCAATAAAAGGAAGGGGGAAGTGATCTTTACGAGTAGCAGCATTTAACTTTCGATAATCAATACATACTCGCCACCCGGTTTGCACTCGGGTTGGAATCAACTCACCTTCCTCGTTTTTCACAACAGTGATTCCAGATTTCTTTGGGACCACCTGAACCAGACTTACCCACTTACTATCAGATATCGGGTAGATTACCCCAGCATCGAGAAGCTTCAGGACCTCCTTCTTCACAACTTCCATCATTGGAGGATTCAGCCTACGTTGAGGTTGCCTTGTAGATTTTGCATCATCCTCCAATCAAATGCGATGCATGCATATGGAAGGGCTTATCCCTTGGATATCTGCGATGGTCCACCCGATAGCCTTCTTGTGCTCCCTCAGCATTCGAATCAGCCTCTCCTCTTGAATTGAAGTCAATTATGTCGAAATGATAACTGGGAGAGTCTGTTTATCTCCCAAATAGGCATACTTCAGATGTGTAGGGAGTGGCTTTAATTCTAATTCTGGGGCCTGCACATCAGAAGGTAACAACTTCGTAAGCTTTGTGTAATTGAATAGAAGCCAAATCATACCTTCTTGAAGAGCTCTAATGAGTCCAAGGCATTTGTCATTTCCATAAGCTCGTCTCCCATCTCAACATCGATGTTGGCTTTACTTCCATATCCTCGGTTAAAGCTATTGCGGATGATCCTCAGAACTTAATTTAAACATTTCATGCACCAAAGGATCGATCACATCAACAAAAAAAACACAATGATCATCAGGAGGATGTTTCATGGCATTGAAAATATTGAAATGAATTACTTCCCCATCAAATTCCATTGTGAGGGTGCCTTTACGAACATCTATCTTAGTTTGAGCTGTATTAAGGAATGGTCGGCCCAACAAGATAGGTATCGGATTGAATGAGGTGTCATCATTCATATCCACAACATAAAAATCTGCAGGGAACACTAACTCATTCACCTGCACCAAAACATCCTCAACCACTCCATCCGAATAAGCATTAGTGCGATCAGCCAATTGGATGACTACACTCGTTTTTTTCAGAGGGCCCAAATTTAAAGAAACATAAATCGAACGAGGCATCACATTAATAGAAGCACCCAAATCCAACATTGCTCTACTGATCACAGTATTACCAATTTTGCAAGGAATAGTGAACATACCTGGATCCCGGCATTTTGGAGGCATCTTCTTTTTGAATACTGCCGATACATTCTCACCCATCATCACTTTCTCATCACCCCTTAATTTCCTCTTTTGCGTACACAGTTCTTTGAGAAATTTGGCATACCTTGGCACTTGCTTGATTGCTTCGAGCCAAGGTATGTTGACTTCTACCTTTCGGAAAGTCTCCAATATCTCCTTATCCTTGTCCTCCTTGTTTGTCTCGCTAACCCGCCTTCGGAAAAGGTGGAGGGTTAGTTTTAACAATATTGGGACCCTTGATATTTACCTGTGTACTTGAGGATGAATTTTCTTCCTTCTCCAATTCCTTCTCGATCTCTTCCTCAGTAGCAATCTTTGTGGGGGGTCTTTCTGAATCTTCAATCTCCCTTCCGCTTCTCAAGGTTATAGCACTGACATTCTTCGGATTCACCTCAAGTTGGGATGGCAATTTTCCTCCTCCTTGCGATTCTAAGCGATTGAGCCTTACTGCCAATTGAACCAATTAGTAATCCGTACTCTGCTGGTTTGCCTTCATTTCCTGCTGGCTTGCCTTTATTTCCTGTTGGCTTGCTTTCATTTCTTGTTGAAATTGTTGAAACTGTTGTTGCATCTCCTGTTGAAATTGCAAATTGGCAGCAACAAGTTTGTTACAAATATCATCTAAAGATGTACCTGAACTTGAAGAAGAAGCTCCCTGTGCTCCTTGTTGCCTTGGTTGAAATTTTGGTGGTCCTTGCGGGCGATTCTGGAAGTAATTTTGTTGTCGATTCCCTCCATAACTCAAGTTAGGGTGGTCCCTCCAACCTGGGTTATATGTCTACGAGTATGGGTTGTATTGGTTTGGGAAGTTCCCTCCTGCAGCATTCACTTGCTCCATACTCCCTTCTTGCAAAGCTAGGCACTCGTCAGTTTTGGATGACTTGTGTTTGAACATATCCCGCAAGCTTTTACTTGTGCCTGTCCAACTGTAATCTGTCTCACAAAAGATGTTAGTTCATCTAAACGATGTTCAATAGATGAAGTGCTTACCTCATTTACTCTTGAACATCATTGCAGTCTTGAATTCTTGAGTGTTAGCGGCCATCCGCTCAAGTAATATCCTGGCTTCAATGGGGGTCTTCTCGCAAAGTGCCCCACCACTCGCTGCATCAACTAAACTCCTCTCCATTGGCAGCAATCCTTCATAAAAATATTGGATGAGAAGTTGTTCCGGTATGTTGTGATGTGGGCAACTGGCAAACAGCTTCTTAAATCGCTCCCAGTATTCATAAAGAGACTCCCCATTGTGTTGCTTGATACCGCATATCTCCTTCCGAATACTTGCTGTCTTTGAGGCCGGAAAATATTTTTCCAAAAACAACCTCTTCATCTCCAACCAAGTGTTCACACTTCTGCGAGCAAATCAAATAGCCAATCTTTTTTGCATCTTTAAGCGAGAATGGAAAAGCCCTTAACATGATCTGCTCGTCCGTCACCCCGTGAGGCTTCATGCTCAAACACACCACATCAAGTTCCTTAAGATGCTTATGTGCATCCTCACCTGCAAGGCCATGAAAGTTAGGCAATAAATGAATTAATCCAGACTTTAACTTAAAAGTAACATGTTCAACAAAATTTGGAAATGTTATGCATAATGGTCTATGAGTTAAATCGGGTGCAGTCAACTCCCTCAGAGTTCTCGGATTTGCCATTATTTCTTCTGATTCTGCTTCCAATTCGTTCACCAAAGTTGACCCTGCTTCTTTACGTAATCTTCGTAATGTTCTCTCGATCTCCGGATCAAGTTGCTCAATTTCTCTACGAGAAGATCTGGTCACTACCATGCACCAAAACTAATGGGCAATTAAAAAAAATTAACAAGTAAAAAAAAAGTATGAGTATAAACAAATATATTCACAAAACACCAATTAAAATCAAATGCAAAAATTAAAATACCACACTCCGAAGCGGCGCCAAAATTTTGTGGCGTGTCGAGTGCCTTCGCAAAATTTACTTGACTCTGCACACTAAAATTTGTAGTTGTGGTAAGTTGGGATCGAATCCACAGGGAATGTTCGGTTAATTTTCGTACTGAAAATAATTGATGCAAGAAAAGTATATGGGGGGTTTTTGGTTTTTGAACACTTTGGAAAATTAAAGAAAAATTAAACTATCAAAAACAAATTGAAACAAATAATCGAAAATGTGAAAAGTGGCGAGTATAAGTGAGGTCCGGTTCTAGGTTCAATCTCGGCCTAAGCACAATCAAGCATATTCCTCATTTTAAAGTTTTACAATTCTTTTGGACTATTGATCCGAGACTAATAGAGCGCTCTATAAATCTCGGTTTTCCTTAAATTGAATTCAATCAAGATACGATCATTGATTAAACCTAACCATCAAATAATCTAGGATACGATCTCTAGATTCAATTTAACAGTCGCATTACGAATTTAAAAACAATCAATATAGGCAGTAACCTCACAAGCTCGGGTTATCTAACCTAAGTCATGCTATTCCTAACGAATTAATGATCGTTAGATGCTACTCACAAATATTAAAAGTAACGATTACGAATTACAATTAATATTTTAGCAATAGGTTCGAATTAAAACAATCAAAATATTATATTAAGATCATTAATTCCAAAACCATCAAAATCAAAACCAACAACACGACAATCCGAAAATAAATCACAACTTAAAATGACAAAAATAGCTTAACCGTGACTTGGCGTCGATATCCCCATTAAACCGGTGTCGGGAAGTTAGCTAGCCATCTTCGGTTTCATGCTCCAACAGTGAGTCATATATATATCGCAATAATAATACTCACGGTAGATAGCTAAAATGGAGGATTAATTAATCTCCCGCACTCTATGCTTTGTTTCTGTGTCTCTAAATGCCATCACTGTTCCCCACGTTCCTGTGACTGCAGCTTCCTTCTCCACGCTGGCACCGTCTCCTTCACCAGCGTCACTTGCTTTCGTTCCTGTCGTTCCTTCCTCACACCGACGCTGTGCTACTCCTCACTGTCCCTGTGCCTCACTCTCTGCTCGTTGCTCTCGCTGGACTGTGCGTGATTGCTTCCCACGTTGTGCCGCCACTATCACTCTCTTCCTGTAGCAATGAATAAAACCCCTTTTGAAAAATCAGTCCACGTTCCAAAGAAAAAAACCTCCTCCTCTTGTTTGCTGTGCGTTATGAAACGCACAGCAACTAAAGCAGCACGATGCGTTTAACGCAGCGCATTACCAATTTTCTTTTTTTTAATTCATTCCTTTAACATGAAACAAGAAATGTGCTCCAATTTGCTTTAAAAATCGTCTTTTTAGTCTCAAAAATATATCAATAAATCCAACCTAATAGTCAACACAAATTGAGCATTTTATCTTACAAAATAGGATTGAAATCACATGTAAATGCATAAGAAAATATAAGATATTTCAATCCTATCAACAAGTCAGTGTGATTTTGAGCCTTTATAGGCTGACACATCTATATCAGTCTCATTACCTTTTGTTTATGTATGACCTTCATGACATGTAAATCATAACTTTGCATTGATTTTTATTTGAGACCACATTTTTATCATATGTGTTAACACGGAAATGATATAGGCATTCTTTGTTTCATAAGCTCTATTAACCAAATATCCAACCTATTGATATGAATTTTCCTTTTGATAATCTCCCTTGAGCTTTATTTTCCTTTTCTTTTTATGCTAACCACTTTACATGCCTTAAACCTAACAAAATGTCCCACCCAAGCTTTAAAACTAATGGAGCATTTCTTGATTGTTGATGTTTGTGGATGTACAAAAGTGTAGGTGTAGAGGTATGCACATGTCTAGGTTGATTATAATTGTTGGAATGTCATTTTATATCTTATCAATGAGTTCAAATATTGTTGTAGCTTCTTCCAATTTTATTTTCAAAGAAAAAAGAGAAGAGAAAAAAAACAAAAATGTCTAAATAAAAGTATTAAATAGGACATGTATTTTTTAGCAAAGTTATTGATGAGCAGTTTATCCTCCTATAGTTACACTGAATGGGTGATTTGAATATGATGCCTATGAGGTAGATGTTGTTTTGAAGGATCACTCCTTATAGTTTCAATGTATTGTTATCACAAATTTTTTTGAGTGATCCTTTCCAATTGGTTATACTTCATGTGTTTTATGGTGTGAAGGCTTGACTCTAAGATGTGAAACATAGTTTTTGCATTCATCATAACTGATGGTACCCAGTTTTGAGTGAATGTTAATCTTTACACTTGATATTCCATTGAGTGTTTTCTTGTTTCACTAACTTTAATGGTTTTTGCAATACAATATCCAAATACATCTCACCTTAACCTTTGCCCACATTACAACCTTATAAAGTCCTTTGATTCATGATTATGCAAGTGAATCTTAGTGGTGGAAAACTGAAATGATATGTAAAGTCATGGAATGTCTTAATCATGAATGGTGTTTGAGTGTACCCATAGATCTATCTTATTTAATCACATTTTGTCCAAGTCTACCACTAGGTTGCGCAGTTTCTTAACGTGGTGATTATTGATTGATCATGAGTCGAGGAATTTAATGATAAATTCTTGTCATGTTTTGAAAGTTATTCATCTTTTCTTATGATTATATATTCTTAGGAAATATGGAAAATGTGAAAATATTTTGGATTATGACTTTGATTTTTTTGTTTTTCCTGAGGACGGTCAAAAGCTAAGTGGGGGAGAATTGATGTGTGCTTAATTATTTATACATTTACTTATTAACACTTAGTGATTATTGTTATGAAAGTCTTAAGATACTTATTTTAGTTTATATTTGATTTTAGGTCAAATTTGGAAACATAAATGAGTTAAGAGAACATTCATTAAGCCAACATTTTGATGTTCAAACTCAATTACCCTTATGGAACAAGAAGGAGATGGATTAGGGTGAGGATTGGATAAGAAGCATAACATTTCAACAAGATCTAGAAGATACACAGCCGTGTATATACTTATATATATGTGTAAACATTCGGAAGACAATTTTGGATTTACATAGTTGGATAGACAGTTGTGTATCCAATCGTATATCTTCACGAGTTTCACATTTAATTGACTTATACAGTTTGATACACTCCCAAAAATGTAAATTTTCATATAAATGGAACATTTTGATAACAAAACAAACAAAAATCAACATAAGACTTCGTGAAGGGCATAAACTTTCTCTTTCAAGACAATCATGGAGAGCTAAACTTCCCCAATCTGGTTTGGGAGTGAAATCGATGCCAAGGAGTGCATCTAATCATATCGTCTTTGTGTATTGTTGTTCTTCTCCTCTTTAAGGATTGTTTTGTGCTATTTTGTGCTTATTGAATTGGATATTGTGTAAGAATGATTGAATGCTCTATTTGATTGATTTACATAATCCTATTGCTAGAATCTTGAACACGGAACATAATCATTGTGTTTGGATTCATTTGTAGTGAGTAATGACATTGAATCATTAGAGATAATTGATCTATTTTCCTTATCATAATGCGGCTGTCTTATTAAATCTAAAGAGCTTATTCTAGGTTATCTGATAGCTAGGTTTGATTAGAGAGCTTATTTTAATTAAACATGACTTAAGGGAAAACTGGGATTAATAGAGCTTGTTATTAATGAAGTGAATCACACGTTAATATATTGAACAATAATATGATCAAGATACACAAGAAGGGGGGGTTGAATTGTGATAAACTTTTTTCTTAATCCCCTTTAAAAAAATTACTTGTTCTTTCGAAAACTTATCGTAAATCAATTCGTAACTAGTTTGAAAAACTTTGTTAATTTTGAAGAATACGATATAAGTAATATGAGAGTAGAAAGAAACACAGCAGCTTATCTTGGTTCACCCCAAATCGTGGGCTACATCCAGTCCTCAGATATCCTTCTGAGATTTCACTATCTCTGAACTGTTTACAAGTATTCTTTCGATTGAGCCTCTCGGGTCTCTTTACAAAGAAGTATTATTTTACTCTTAGCCTCTTCAAAGCTATCGTAACACTTTCTAATTGAAAGAATAGTAAAGAGCTTGTTACAATAGAAATGCTCTTAACACTCGCTCACTCGAAATATCGTTCACAATTTTCTCTCAGATAATCTGAAAATCAAAAGTTGAATACTTCAGAGTTTCATGAAGTTTCATAAAGTTGCATAAAGTTGTTTCTTCTTCAATCTCAACTCTTATTTATAGTCGAGTCTTCAACTGTTTCTTGATTATCTGCTTCTTGATTCTTGAAAGAAACGGTTATTCAGTTTGACTCAGAACTAACTCAAATGATGTTTCTTTCTTAAATCGATTTTTGTATCGATTGCTTTTCTATTGTAAAGCTTAAATCGCTTTTCTTGTATCACCGCTTTTCTCTTGTAAAGCTTCCGTCTGCTTTCCGTTTGTATCAGCTGCTTTTCTCTTGTAAAGCTTCAAATCGCTTTTCTTGTATCATTTGCTTTTCTCTTGTAAAGCTTAGTCGATTTTCTCTTTGCAACGCTTTAAATTCGCTTTTAAGCTTGATGATTTTCTCCTTCAGCTGTTTTTTACTTCGGATGCGTCCATCTACTTTTCATTTGTATATTTCTCTTTGTTTGTCATCAAAATTATTTAATACGTAAAGTCTGGTTTGACTTAACATTCTCCCCTTTTGATGATAACAAATATTATGAAATAGAAATATGAAAGGTATCAAATTATGAAAAGTATCACATATCTGAGTATTAATAGATCAAAATAACTTCGCCTTCGCTTTCAAAATTTCTTCTATCTTTTCCTTTCAGTTGATTCTCCCTTCTCATTCTTCCTTCTCCCTTCTTCCTTCTCCCTTCTTCCTTCTTCCTTCTCCCCCTATTTGTTATTAATCAAAAAAAATTATTTCCCATCGCTTCACCAACTTTTCAGACATCTTCTTAATCTTCTTCATTTCCTTATCAAGTTTACGAACTTTTTCTTCAAAGTTAATGATTCATTGCGATCGAGGATCGTGTCTCAACAACTTGTTTTTCAACAATAGCAATTGTTGTTGTATAAGCTTCCACGTTTGAGACATGTGGTTCAATAATTTGGAGGAGGCGGAGGGACATATCTGACGATTAGGAATATCAAGATCATAGGAATCAAGTATACGTTGATATGTGCTTCCAAGCTAAGGCATAGCTTCGAATTGAGTTGATCTCTCACGGAGGGCGATTTTGCGAGAATGTTACGTAAAATACTATAAGAACATTTTAAGTTCCCAATCGAAAAAAACGATCTCGACCGCTTCGATAGTGCCTCCCGTGGATCATCCGTTGTAGCCTTAGTTTGGCTTGTTCTGGATCTTGATAAATGCAGATAGAACTTCCACTTCTTTTCTCTTCACATGCTTCATCAATCAATTGCCCGCTTCGCAATCGATCGAAGTCATGTCATCCAAAAGCGGTTCGGTTGAACTTTCGACGAGTTTCTCTTCACACTTCGTTCAACAAAATTTGGTGGTTGTAAATCGGTACCACCTTGATTCTTGTGATCGTCGAAGATTGGATAAGAAGTAAGACGCTCCAAATGGCTCGTGGATATGGTTCTCTTCAACTCTCTTCGCTTGATCATAGAAATTTTATAACCCCTATCCATCGGATGTAGAATGTTGTTATCAAATTTCTTGATTTGAAGAAGGCTTTCACAAATCTCTTTAGTTTGTCTCGGATGATGTGATTTGGTCTTCTTCTCCTCTGTGACAACCAATCTGTGTTCCCAACTTTCTCTTTGAAAAGTTAAATATTGGGATGGAACATTAGTCATCATACTCAAGACTTTTTGACTAACTTTTTGTCCCATAACATGTGTAGCAATCTGTTTGCGAACAAGTGAAGACTGAAAAGTAGTAGAAACTACTTCTTCAAACATTGGATTATCAAGGACATTGTGAGTATCCTTAAGATTACCAGTAACAGCTTCCACATTAGCTTTAGCAATATCAACCGTATCAGCAACAGACTTTTCTGTAGTATCAACAACAGTCTTTTCTTGTCGTACCTTCTTAGACTTTGTTTCTGTTGTTGAATTTCCTTCTTTTGTCACACTCATTTTCTTTCCCCTTGGTGACTTTTTAGGTTGCGTTTTTTGCTTTTCAGGTTCTTCTTTCCTTTTTCTTCCACTTCCTTGAGACTGAGTTTCTGAATCTTTTTCAAGGATTGATGTCAACGACTTTGTAGCTCTTGATCCTTGCAGTTCAAAATGCTTTGATTGGCTTGATTCTCTGAATTGACTGGCTTCTTTCTGTTGCACAGTTTTCGCTCTGGGTGACGTTCTTGCTTGCTTTGGAATGTCACTCAGCAGTGGTTCCCCTTTACGTTTCAAGTCACCTGATTCAAAAAATTGAATACTTCTCGATTTTGATTCCTGAGAATGTGATCTTGTTTCCTTCATAGAAGATTTCTGCAGTAAACGCTCCCCCTCAATTGTTGCTTTTCTTGCCAAATCTGCTCCTTTTCTGTTTGAAAATCTCAGACCCATTTTAGCAATAGATGTTGAATCTATATAGCTTTTAACAGATATCTTCTATCTGATTCCCCTTTCCAATCTGATGCCAGATTCTCTGAACACTCTTGTCAACAACATCCCATAAGGACAAGTGTTTGTATCCTTTATTGATTTTACCATGTACTGATAAATCAAAAATGGTAAATCTATTGGGTGATGATTCAGAAGATGAAGAATACATTGTTCATCTAGGGTAGTGACCTGATGTCGTGAACCTATTCTCGGTAAAACACAGTCACATAGAACCGCGAACAATACCCTTGCCTTTGGTACCAGCCAAGAGGCTCTCCTTTCAGTTGGGTTATTTTGTCCATAAAGTTGACGACTAACTTCATCTTCGTTCATCTTAAGCTTAGTCATCCATTTCACCATATTAGTGGGTTGAACTCCATCCATCGGACATTCAGTGACTTTCTCCAATAACTCCTTTGTTACTATAACAGAGTGTGTGTCTACATACGACACGATTGTATCGTCTACTGACTTAGTATTCTTCCAGAACTCATAAACTTCTTGTAAATAGACTTCATCTCGTATTTGAAAGAAGTTTCTCCATCTACCGCCATTATCTCGGCTCTATATCCATCATTCTTTTCTTAGTTCTTGAAGTTTACCAATCTTCCCCACCCGATCTGGATCAACTCGCAAAATAGGCTTGACATTCATCTTGTTGATTCGATTGAGTAGCAACTTGCTTGAAGAAATTTCAGAGATTTTAAGAGAACTAGCAATTTACGAATTGGTAGAAATCCCAAAAGTCGGTTTTAGGGATATTATAGCGAATTCTAGAACGATTGTAATTCTCGACGATCGATGACTTTTCCTCTAAAACTTTTTCTTGTGAAGGAAGTTTTATATCTGAAACAAATCTAACGCCGTTAATTCCACCGTTCCACTGTCTTTTTCTTTTTAAAAAGTTAGATGATCAAACTGTTAACTCCACCGTCTATCTGTCTTGTCTTTTAGAAAAACCAGATGAATGGTCCGTTAACTCCTCCGTCTTTCTGTCTTTTCTTTATGAAAAACCAGATGAATGGTCCGTTAACTCCTCCGTCTCATCATCTTTTCTTTATGAAAACTAGATGAATGGTCCGTTAACTCCTCCGCTCTCATCATCTTTTCTTTATGAAAAACCAGATGAATGGTCTGTTAACATCACCATATTGAGGTTGCGTCTGATTTCTTTAAAGCGATCTTCACTTAGTGGTTTTGTGAAGATATCCACCCACTGATATTTTGTTTCTACGAATTGTAGGTCGGCGACTTTCTTCTGAATGTAATCTCTCAAGAAATGATGTCTGACTTCTATGTGCTTCACCCTTTAATGTTGAATTGGATTCTTTGACAAGCTGATGGTGCTGGTGTTGTCGCAGTATATTGGAATCTCTTCTTCTTGTATTGAGTAGTCCTCTAATTGATACTTGATCCACAATACTTGTGAACAACAGCTTGCGGCAGACATATATTCAGCTTCGGCAGTTGATAATGCAATCGAGCTTTGTCTTTTCCTTGACCATGACACCAGGTTTGGTCCAAGAAAGTGACAGCCACCACTCGTGCTCTTCCTTTCGATCCTATCACCGGCATAGTCCGCATCGCAATATCCATTCAACCTGAAATTTTTACCTTTCTCATACATTAAGCAAAGATCAGTAGTACCTGCGAGATATCTCAAAATTCGTTTAACAGCAATATAATGAGATTCTCTAGGATCAGCCTGAAACCTTACACACAAGCATACACTGAATAGAATGTCAGGTCTATTTGCTGTAAGATAAAGCAAAGAACCAATCATCCCTCTAAATAGGGTTTGATCCACCTTCTTACCACTTTCGTCTTTTGTCAACAAGTTTGAAGGATGCATCGGGGTAGACATGTGTTTAACACTGCACATATCAAACTTAGACAACAATTCTTTAAGATATTTTTGTTGATGGATAAAAAACTTATCCTTAGTTTTTTTTACTTGCAATCCAAGAAAGAATTTTAACTCACCCATCATGCTCATCTCAAATTCATTTTTCATCAGATTTTCAAAACTCATGCATAACCTTCTTGAAGTTGCACCAAAAATAATATCATCAACATAAATTTGCACAATAATGAAATCATTACTCAAGTTCTTCCTAAAAAGAGTTTTGTCTACTTTACCTCTAGTAAATCCATTTTCTATAAGAAATGAACTCAGAACGATCATACCATACTCTAGGGGCTGTTTGATCCATATAAGGCTTTATGAAGTGCGTAGACATGATCTGGATACTTTATGTCCTCAAATCCGGGAGGTTGCTTAACATAGACTTCTTCATCTATAAAACCATTCAGAAATGCACTTTTTACATCCATCTGAAAAAGCTTTATGTCATGGCAAACCGCATATGCAAGCAGTATCCTTATTGCTTCAAGTCTTGCTACTGGAGCATATGTCTCATTGTAGTCTATTCCTTCTTGCTGATTATAGCCTTGTGCTACTAATCTTGCCTTGTTGCGACTTACTTTTCCTGATTCGTCTAGTTTATTCTTAAATACCCATCTAGTACCAATAATGGATTTCTTTTCAGGTTTAGGAACTAAGGTCCAGACTTTATTTCTACAGAATTGATTCAACTCCTCTTGCATAGCTAGTATCCATGCTTCATCTTTTAGAGCTTCATCAATCTTCTTAGGTTCTACTTCAGATATAAAAGCTACGTTGGCTTCTCTTCGAACTTGGACCTTGTTATTACACCTTCCGAGGTTTCTCCAATGATTGACTCTTTAGGATGAGAACTTTGTATCTCAATCTTTCTTTAACTCCAAATTCTTGAAATGTCTTTCTTTTAGTCATATAGTGTTTCGATGAAGATACTTCTTTGTACTCTGTCAAAACTTTATAATAAACATCATTATCGATTCCTCTTCCTTATTGGGTTGAGAGCTATCATCGAACTTGACATGAATAGTTTCTTCAATGATCTTTGAGGTGAGGTTGTAGACTCTAAATGCCTTTGAGGTGAGAGAATAACCTAGAAATATTCTGAAAGAGTCTTTGCATCAAACTTGTCCGAACTTCCTTTTTGTTCGAATAGTGCACTTGCAACGAAAGGATGGAAATAAGAAATGTTTGGTCTCCTTCCATTCCACAACTCATAGGAGTTTTCTTGATATTGGTCGCAAAGAACACTCTATTCGAATATAGCATCTTTGTATGATGACTTCCTTGAAATATTTAGGAAGATTCATCTCGCATGATGATTGTTCTTGCCATCTCTTGAATCGTCCTATTCTTTCTTTCAACAACTCCATTCTGCTGCTGAGTCCTTGGGGCGAGAGAAGTTATGGAAAATTCCATTTTCTTCAGAATACTCTAAACTTCTCATTTTCGAATTCTCCACCATGATCACTCCTTATGCTGGTTATAGACACTCCTTTTTCATTCTGTAACCTCATGGAAAGGTTTCTAAAGCACTTGAAAGATTCATCTTTATGTGCCAGAAAAAGTATCCAACAAAACCTTGTAAAATCATCAATAATGACAAGTCCATACTTCTTTCCACCAAGACTTATTGTCCTTGTTGGACCAAATAAATCCATGTGTAACAATTCTAGTGGTCTAGATGAAGTTACGAAATGTTTTGAAGAGAAAGAGGTTTTAACTTGTTTCCCTTTTTGACAACTTTCACAAAAGAAATCTTTGTTAAAACAAATTTGTGGCAAACCTTTTACCAAATCATGTTTCATAAGTTTTGAAATATGTTTAAAACTGACATGACCTAGTTTTTTATGCCAGATCAGTCTTTCTTCTTTAGTAGATAAAAAACATGAAATATTTTGAGACTGAAAATCGTCTAAATCAATTTTGTAAAGATTGTTTCGTCTTTTGGCCGAAAAGAAAACAGAACCATCTTTGTTTCTGACTTCACAAAATTTTTGGTTGAATGTAACTTCAAAACTAGAATCACATAATTGACTAATACTTATCAAGTTATGCTTTAGACCATCAACTAGCAGTACGTTGTTAATGCATGCATGGGAATTCTTACCAATCTTACCAATCCCGATTATTTTGCCCTGCTTGTTGTCTCCAAAAGTTACCGAACCTCCTTTCTTGTACTGAAGATCTAGGAACATAGACCTTTTTCCCGTTATGTGACACGAGCATCCACTGTCCAAATACCAATGGTGCTTGCTGGCTCTTCCAAAGAAGGATTTCTGTAGGAGATATTATCTTATTTTTAGGTACCCAGATTCTCTTGGGTCCTTTAGGGTTAGTATGGTATAATGAATGATAATAAGGCGTAGAATGAAAACGTTGATGACCTTTTGAAAACTGATTGATATCTTTTCTTATCTTTTGAACAATTGATTTCACGTAATCTTTGAGACTTATTTTTAGCAAACCCTAATCTATTTTTATCACTTTCGGATATACGCATTTTCCTAGCATTTCATTCATCTTTTTGTACTATCGTAAATTTAGCTAGATCAATCAAGAGATTATTGATTCTCGGTTTCAACTATTTAATCTCTTGGATCTATCTATAACTTTGTTGTTATTCAATTCCTCAACTTGCTTTCTCATATTTATATTCTCACTCTCTATCTCATGAGTATGTTTGAGGTTTTCTACATATTTCTTCTTCAACGACTTGTCTTGTTTGAATAGCATGAGAATCCTCTAACAATTTCGAGTATGCATCTTGTATATTATTATGGCTAGAAGTTACCTCTTCATCACTTTCTTCTTGACTACAGACATATGTTAGCATGTTACGACGCTTCGATCTTGTATCGATTACGATGAATCCAGATCCTCCCACGTTGCCATCATGCTTTTCTTGTTATCCTTACTCTTTTGGGTTGTCTTTTCAACATTGGACACTCGGACTTGTAATGTCGGCTTATTGCATTCATAACATGTAATAGATGCTTTCTCGATTTTTCCATCGTCTTTGCCATTGTTCCTTACGAATGTTGAATTTCCTTTGGACTTCTTTTCCACATTCTTCTCATCTTTCTTGAAATGAAAGATAGCTCATAAATCTTCATCACTTGATTGATTCGACTTCTTGGAATCATCATCCTTTGATTCTTCAATCTTTAATGCCTTTGATGTATTCCTCTTTGTCTTCTTCTTACGGATCTTGTGATTCATTTGACTTCTTTGAGTCTATGGACTTCTCTTTCTTGGGCTTATCTTACGCATCAAGCTCTACCGTGTATCTTCAACGATCCAAGCAATTCATCAAGCTTGAGACGCTTAAGTCTTTGGCTTCTTAGATGTAGATTACTTTGGGTCTCCATCTTTTGGCGGACTCCTCAAAATCTTTCGAACATGGTCTTGATCTGTTATGCGTTCTTCCAAGAGCTTTTAGCCCATTAATAATTGTTTGAAATCTTCCAAACATTTGATCAATGGTCTCTTCTTCTTTCATTTTGAACAACTTCATCTTGATGCACCGAATGCTTATCTTGGACTCCTTGACTTGATTTGTTCTTTCATGTGCAATTGATAATGTATCCCACATTTCTTTGGCGATGTCGCATCCATGAACTTTGTCATACTCGCTACGCTTTCAATGCACAACTCAAGAAAAATTCGCTTGGAGTTTAGTTGAAATCTTGCTTTCTTTCGGCTATCCATCTTTCTCATGGAATTGGATTTTATCATCATCTTCAGTGTGTATGGTCCATTCTCGATGATGTCCCAAAGGTCAATGTGAGTAGATTCGATAAACAATCTCATCCGGTCCTTCCAATAGTGGTAGTCTTCACCATTGAATCTTTGGAGGTCTTGGATTGAAGCTCCTTGAGAATATATCGTGTGATTCCACCATTTTCTTTAATTCACACTTTTTAGAGTGATTCTTGAACACCAGGCTCGATACCAATTGAAGTGAATCACACGTTAATATATTGAACAATAATATGATCAAGATACCAAGAAGGGGGTTGAATTGTGATAAACTTTTTCTTAATCCCTTTAAAAATTACTTGTTCTTTCATAAACTTATCGTAAATCAATTCAGTAACTAGTTTGAAAAACTTTGTTAATTTTGAAGAATACGATATAAGTAATATGAGAGTAGAAAGAAACATGTTAGTTTATCTGGTTCACCCCAAACCGTGGGCTACGCCCGATCCTCTCGATATCCTTACGAGATTTCACTATCTCGAGCTATTTACAAGTATTCTTTCGATTGAGCCTCTCCGGTCTCTTTACAGAAGTATTATTTTACTCTTAGCCTCTTGGGCTATCTGTAACACTTTCTAATTGAAAGAATAGTAAAGAGCTTGTTACAATAGAAATGCTCTTAACATCATTCACTTGAAATATCGTTCACAATTTTCTCTCGGATAATCTGAAAATCAAAAGTTGAATACTTCAGAGTTTCATGAAGTTTCATAAAGTTGCATAAAGTTGTTTCTTCTTCAATCTCGACTCCTATTTATAGTCGGGTCTTCAACTGTTTCTTGATTATCTGCTTCTTGATTCTTGAAAGAAACGGTTATTCAGTTTGACTCCGTAACTAACTCAAACTGATATTTCTTTCTTCCATCTGATTTTTTGTATCGGCTGCTTTTCTCTTGTAAAGCTTCCGTCTGCTTTTCTTGTATCAGTTGCTTTTCTCTTGTAAAGCTTCCGTCTTCTTTCCGTTTGTATCAGCTGCTTTTCTCTTGTAAAGCTTCCTTCTGCTTTTCTTGTATCAGCTGCTTTTCTCTTGTAAAGCTTAGTCGATTTTCTCTTTTGCAACGCTTTAAATGCCTTTTAAGCTTCAATTGATTTTTCTCCTTCAGCTGTTTTTTACTTCGTATACGTCCATCTACTTTTCATTTGTATATTTCTCTTTTTTTGTCATCAAAATTATTTAATACGTAAAGTCTAGTTTGACTTAACAATTAATCTACGGTCAATGGTTACTAGGAGAGGTATAAAAATAACAAAAAATGAAATATTCTTATTTGTGTATAGGTTAAGATTGATCTGAAGATTGGATCCCTAACACGTTCAAAAAAATATCACTTTTTGATTGTTTACTTTAATTTGGTTTCATTAGTTTCAGCAAACTCCATTCATTTCATTATAAAAGCTTTACACATACTTTCGGTGGGATTAAACTTGACTTATCATTAGTTGTAGCTTTAAGTTTAGCTATTTTGTATAGTGTTATGACACGCTACCAGTAGTGATGATAAGTGGTGTAAGGCATTTATTTCAAAGAAGAAATCCATTTTCTTTAATCCAAAAATGGATATAAAGGATTTTAATTTTGAAATTGGTATGAATTTTAAGGATGAGATGTAGTTAAGGGAAGCAATAAGAAAATATGCAATTACTAATGGACATCATATCTTAATGGTGAGATCTAGTGCAAAAATAGAGGTTAATTGTAAGTCACAATGTAGATTTCGGGTATATGCTAGTTGGATTGGAAATTAAAATATATTTATTATTATAGTATAAACAAGATAATTATAGGAAAGAGAAAAGAAGCAAGCAAGCTTGCAGGAAATGAATCATGAACGAATTCTTACACAAGTTTAGGAGGAACCTGAATTGGCCAATTTTGAGAATATGGATGATCCTCAAAGAAAATATGCATTACAAGTGACCAACTCCTAATGTTTTAGGGCTAAAAGGGAAGATATTTTCTTGCTACGAGGATTTTTTGAAGGTCATTATGCCAAGTTATGGTCTTGTGGACAGAGATACAATGAGTTAAAAAAGATGGACAATTCATTATTTAAAATGAACTTAATGAAAAGTGCATACAACCAGCGTTTAAGAGCTTTTATGTGGAATTTATTGCATTAAAGTATGGTTTTCTAGGTGGATGTAGGAAAATAATTAAGCAAGATGGATGTTTTTGAAGACATTCCTTGGAGGTGCTTTATCACTTGTAGTTAATCAAGATGGAAACAATTAGTTGTTTCGTATATCTTGGGTTGTGTTTGAGGGAAAGAATTACCAATCTTAGCATTGGTTTTTCAAAATTCTTTCTAAGGATCTAAACATATGTAAGGATTCATATAAAAGGTAAATTTTAAATATCCATACATATTACATTCATTTCTTATAGTGGTTTAAGTTCTTCAACTTTCATTACTTATCCATTTTTGTTATAAGGTTTAGTGGATGCATTAAAAAATCTCTTCCCACAAGTTGAGCACAAAAAATGTGCTTAACATGTCTATACAAATTAGTTTAGTATTCAGAAAGGCCACACTTATAGGTTTTTATTTTGTTAAGCAGTGAGATACACAATGGAAGTAGAATTTGATAGGGTAATGGAGCAGTTGAAGAGTGTTTCAAAGAAGGCCTACAATGATTTCATAATTAGGAAATTGAAGAATTTTGTGAATTCATTTGTCAACCGAAGAACGAAGTATGCAATAGTTCATAACAACATATCAGAGACATTTGATGGATTAATTTATAAAGCTCTTACAAAAAGCTTTATCAATAAGTTAGAAGATATTTAAGTTACCATAATGACTAGGATATATGAAAAAAGGATATGATGCTCAAATCCACTAATGTTATTTGCTCAAGAGTGAGGAAGAAAATAAAGGTTTCATAATGGGAAGCAAGACATTGTATCATCAAAACTAATAGGAATTTGAAATTCGAATTCATGCTATTTACAGATAAGTTCGTTACTGATATACAAGTACAAACTTGTCAATGTGGACTTAGATTTAACAAGAATTTCATGTAATCTTGGTGTGGCTTATATATCATACCAGCAGGAGGATATTAATGCTTATATAAATCAATACTAAAAGCATGAATGTTATTTGAATGGCTATCAGTATGTTATAGAACATTAGTGGTCCAAATTTTAGCCAAAGATTAAAAAATTTGTAGCCAATGTTATCTTCATTGATTAAGAAGATGCCTCGAAGAAATAAAAAGGCTTGAAAAAGTGATAAGAATGAAGAACTGTGAAATCCGAATAAGTTGAGCATGGTTGGAATAGCAATTAAATGTCATCATTGTTATGAAGTTGGTCATAACATAAAAGGATGTAAAATAAGGATCAATTTTCGAGGTAACGTGAAATTATTAAGGTGATTGTTAATATTTTATTTTTCTTTTTTTCAAACGTTGATTAAATTTCAATTTTTTATCAAAAAGTGTTCATATACATATAATGAAATGAAAAAGAGGATGAGCACCAAAAAAAATTCTAGTCCCTTCATCTAATATGGGTAGCAATCCAGTTCAAAGACCCACACAATCAATATCTACAAGCTTAAATATTGTATACTCTATCTTAAAAAGGGAAAAGAGGGGGGCTAGTGAAAATTCACATTTAATTTCAAGTAACTTTTTTCCTAGTTATTTAACATCATAACAATTTTTGTTTCTATGAGTAGCTAGAGGATATGAAGTAATGCTTCGAAAAGTTAGTGGAAATACTTATTTTATAGCTTAAATATTGTATACTCTATCTTAAAAAGGGAAAAGAGGTAGCTAGTGAAAATTCACATTTAATTTCAAGTAACTTTTTTCCTAATTATTTAACAACATAACAATTTTTGTTTCTATGAGCAGCTAGAGGATATGGAGTAATGCTTCAAAAAGTTAGTGGAAATACTTATTTTATAGCTTGCCACTTAAATGCGTCTTTACATTGCTTATATGTAATGATATCTTATGCACTAATATTGTTCTTTTTTATACTTCATAGACGGGTGGATAATGTCAAGCTTTCGAACGTCTAGACAACAATGCAATTACAACTCAAATTTCCCAAAATACAACCGACAATACAACTCTAACCAAGAAGGGGATCAAATTAAGGGCTAAAAGATCAACTCCAAGAAAATTTAAAGTTGTTGATGGTGAATCGAATGCACATTAAACCATATGTTGACGAATTTGAACATTATGTTTGTTATGATTTGACGAATAATTAGGACAGTCAATTTATAGTTTGACTGAGAATTTGGAAACGTATTAGTTATGGTAGGCTTGCTAATTTGAAAATTGGTATTAGTTATGGTTTGGTTATGGTTTTATTTCAGAGGAGTATTTATTTGATTATGTGTTTGACTTCGACTGAACATAATATATATATATATATATAGTTGGTTACCGATACAGTAGCGATAACTTTGTTATTAGTTATACTTTCTTTATGTTTAATTTTGATGGTGTATTTGTTGCAATTCAACAAATATCTTATTACTACATTATGATTGGGGTTGTGCTTTTGATTATTTTGATTGCTTGTGTTTGTGTTTGCCTTCAATGGGGATAACTTACAATGTATGAGAAGGTAAGTCATGGGCAACAATCAAATATGATCCATTTTTCTTTTCTTTTCTTAGATGGAAATTATGCTTATTGGTCCATAATGTTTCTTTATTTTAGCTTAAAGTTGACAAAGTTTAAGAAAAAAAGATTTTAGTACTCTTTGACTTAGCCAAGAAAACTACGTTCCATATTGGAGGATATGTTATAAATATAAGTTCAAGTTACTAAGAAATAAAATGAGTTACATTTGGACGAATGATTACAAACTAACTTCCAAATCAACTTACAATGTTGCATTCTTAGGACAACTTGTTATAATTTATATACAAATTCAAGTAATGCAACTCCATAAAAACTACCAGATATATGCAAATGCCTCAATACTAGAGCAAGGTATATCAAATGCCTAAGATACGTAATCTCATAAGACCTACAAAATAAAGATAAAATTACAATTATTACACTTATGTCAAATTTACATTATTTAAATAAGTAAATATATATATTTATCTCTTACGAGCAACAACGAATCTTACAGTCAAGACTCTTACCAAACGCTTAGAAAATATCTAACAAAATTTTTATAATAACAAACATTCAACTCATTTACCAAAACACACCTACAATTTGAATATTGATTAAAATTTTGAATAATATTGGCATCATTAAAACTATAATTGAAATACTTACTTTTTATTAATGCATTGATTAAAATGTTGATAAGTATTAGCGTTAGCATTTAGTCTATGTAACGTGATCTTCTCATTACAAATGGGCCCATCAATGTAGGGAATCTGAAATATACATATAAATCATGAAATAAATTAAAATGAAATACAATCAATACACCACATCATATAATAATAATAATAAGAATAAGAATAATAATGCATATTAATATTCTTTTACTGTTAAACATAATGCCTTTTCTCCACAAAATTAAGAATTTATTCTTTCAGCTTCTAATAAATTATCAAACGAATAGTATTCTTGAATCTATTAATAACACCTTTACACTCTTCCTAAGTCAAGTATATACCATTTGCAGAAGCAACGAAAGCTGCATATATTTTAGTTCTGTCCATATTTGTTTTAATCATGTTACAATATCATCATATAAATATATTAATACATGATATCACATAAGAATAATTTATTATACCACTTATATTTCTTGCTGCAATTACGAGATGTAGCAATGAAAGAGTATGTAAAGACAAAGGACAATGAAAGAAATTGATTATATAGATGACCGCTACTTCTAGAAAGGGCTTCTTCCCAACTCTAGTTGAAATTAATTTATTAAACAAGTCACTCTGCCTGTAAGGGAAGATGAAAGAGACAAAACTACTCATGGAAGAGTGTATAAACAAGGGTTGTGCTATCAATGTTGTAAACTTTACTACCCTAATTCATGTCGTTTGCAAGAAGGATGATAGGATGATGTAGAAGCAGCTTTGTCATTATTGGATGAAATGTATCTTCTAATAAATAAACATCCTGATACCATCAATTACATAGCTATAGTTGACGGTAGAATAAAGCTATAGTTGATCACTTTTGCAACAAAGACAAACTATGTGGTAAATGAAGAAAATGGGTATTCGATCTTTCTTGTACTATGAATGTCAAATTTACCAATCGTGTTTAAGTCAATCTTCCTTGACCAACCCCAATGGTATAGCAGCAAATTACAAAGTAGACAAGTTCAAGCTTTGGGATCAATTAAATCCAATTTTCAACATTAACCTAACGGGAGTGTGACAAACATTTTAGGAAGATAAGGCTAATTTAAGGCAATCACGTCAGCTACATCAATAAAGAGATCTATTTTTGTGAAAAAATAAAAAAAAATTATTCCCACTTTTGAAACTTCAAACTATAATCACAAAATTAAGATTTTTTTTAGTAATTAACCCTCTGTAATATATGTTAAGAGAAAGGAAGCATAGGATTTAAAAGTAAAGGAAAATGACAGAGAAAGACGTGTGACACATGATCATAATTCAATAATTTAGAACTATAATCCCTATGCCTACATTGATATATATCCAAATTCGCAGTCCACAGTTAGTTTGAACATCTACGTTATTTGCAGAGTTGAGGAAGAGATAAAAATATACTCTTATATGATGCTCCAGTTGAAAATTACAACCGATTTTTCAGTAAAGCCCTTCAAACTTCATCCAGTTGTTTTATGTTCCAACCATTTCTAACATCATAGTACATTCTGTGAAGGAAGAAAGGTACAGACCTACATAATTCTCCCACTAGATACTTGTATTCCCCCCATGTAACGAACCTAAAATGGTATAAATATATTTTTCTTTTCAGTAACTGACCTAGTTTAAGGTTGCTCTTTGCAATTTGATACTTCCTAGATACTTACAATTTGTAGTTTTGAAGGCAAATAAAAAATGTGGAACAAACCTTGTAAATGTCACTAAAGGAAGCTTCCAAAGACATTTGCAACCCCTTGCTCCTTATTTGCATTCTTCAATGCTAACAGATGAATCTGATTGCCTCCGCCTTTTCAGTTCAGGCTCACCCAACTCTAATGAAACTTGCATCTCCTCATCAGAGCTGTTTCTTAATACTGAGAGGTTATTTAGCTCCGGGCTTTCATGTGGTTTTTTATCATGCACCAGAGATCTCCCAGTAAAACTAGGAATGAATTGGTGTGTCACATTGGGGGCTGCTACAGGCCCATCCTCTATGCGAAATTCACCACACGCATCGGGTGCAACAAGCCGTTGCTGTATCCCATTTTCAACTAGAGCTTCCTGGATATTGAAATTGAGGAGCTCAAAGTTCCCTTCAATTTTATTCTTTGAGGGAAATCGATCAGGAGGAGACGACTCTCCAATTGTGGAATCAATTACCGCTGCTGACAAATTCCTTTGTTCTTGCACTGCAGCTGCATGATTGAGGAAGTATATCAGTTAGCCGCACAAACTACAATATACATGAGACCTACATCTGACAAGGAATAAGCCAGGGGATATCTTTCTTCTTTTTTGATTTCCCAAATGTTTGGCATCAAAAATATCAACTTGGAAACTTAAAAATATTGAATAAACTGACAAGTGATTATGCTATCCTCAACTCTTGAATGAAAATGAATGCCGAGCTCATAAGTTGAGATATCTATCCAATTTTTTATGAAAAAGTTAACATCGTCCGGTATAAATCCAGCCCCAGTCCTTCACAAAGAAACTAAAAACATTTTCCCACTGGCACGCATGATCTGGTTCATTGACTTTAGTTATACACATGGAATGCATCATATAGTAGTGACACAACAATTTCATATAAGAATTGAACCATTCATAAACTATAATGGGGAGTTTCACCGGTACTTATCTTCCTGATTTAGATTAATCCCTTATGTTTAGGATCCTCTTCAATAACTAACATGTTCTCATGTTAATCAGAACTAATTTTGGAATTGCATGTGATTTCTTTTAGAACAAAATGAAGAGCTCTGAATAAAAGGGTATATAGATGCAGATTATGAGGATTCTACAAATCAGTGGTCTACAACTAGATATTTATTTTTCTTGGTAATAATCTGGTGACATGAAGCGTCAAGAAGCAAGATGCAATTTGGTCAAGAGCAAAAGTAGAGTTCAGACTAATGACACCATGAAATTGGTGACCAATTATCACCCAAAATTATGATGCTTCAAAGACTCAAAGAAGCAAGCCAATGAGCCTATAATGTGAAAACAAACAGCAATTGGTATTGCCCACATACAACTGCAAGTTTAACAAACCAAACAGGTTGATCGGTTATTCAGAAAGGGGAAACTCAAAGGGGGAGCAATCGGCATTTCTTCCATTCATTCTGATGATCAAATAGTT
The DNA here is from genome assembly GCA_029891385.1 of Erythroxylum novogranatense. Lineage (NCBI taxonomy): Eukaryota > Viridiplantae > Streptophyta > Magnoliopsida > Malpighiales > Erythroxylaceae > Erythroxylum > Erythroxylum novogranatense. Next base: position 65,187,664 of record CM057234.1, on the reverse strand, counting down.
GAGATGTTGACAAAAGAATCTTCTTAGTTAGAGAATTCAAGAATTAACTAGAAAGCTGCGAATGAATAATATTCATTCACCAGCTTGAGGGGAAGCATTAACTGGTATATTCCTTAATTAAAGGGGATTTATTGTATTCAGCATTTTATTCCTTGAATTGATTACAGCACCAGTTTCAAGGTATCTGTCACGCACGAGTATGTATATATATATATATATATATATATATATATGCACTGTCAATACAATTCAGTACAAGAACCTCCATTATTGACATGATAAAACAAACATTAATTTGATATGTAGACCTTGGATTTTGAACGTCAAACAAACAGGGATTCCAAATTCAAATCAGACAACAGATTCAAGAAAATCCAAGAAACTGTTTTATACACAAGTATGAATAATTAGATAAAGTTGACTTCCAGATTAAGTTGTTTTAAACGTCAATTAAAATGTTTCAAGAGTATAAAACCTAGCATTTGGAGCATGTCCACCATATGGCAAGCAATAGTTTAACAAGTTTGAACACTTACTTCATGTCCTAGTCAAGGATAATGCAGCAACAGGAAGAATAATTTTACAAATGAGGAATATTGATGCCTTTTTTTAATATCAATGTTCAAAAAGAACTTGTGAAGAACACATTGCCATGAAACAACCTGGATTAGAGTTGCAGTTGTATCCAACTAAAAAAAGAAACAGGCTACTTACTGCATAGGAGCCAATTTAATGGATGCATTGAAAGATCATTCCAGTTTTCTTTGAGGTCCTAAACATTTAATTATTAAATTTATTCCACTTCACTTATACTTCTCTTCTAACTTCAGGGTTCCATCTTGGATCCCATTAATTAGTTCAGTTACTCTTCTCCAGCTACTTATATGTCAAATTACAAACTGCAAAAGTATTTCAAAATTCGAATCAAAGCAACAACTTGCACTTCATCAACTTATGATTAATACGTATCTCAATCAAACTTTTCCATAATATGCTTACTTTTGGTAGAAAGGCAACTGGCTAATGATGATTACCAAACTGATATCATAACAAAAAGAAATGGGAATAATCAGCTAATATTAACCAACCTTGAAGCCCTTCACTAGAAGTGATGAGATCAAGCTCAAGACGATCAAGAAGGCGCCCAAGATCAACTCCACTGGTCCAATTTTCTGGGGGTTGACCAATTTTTAGCTTCAGGCGACCCCGATTAGCTGTCCCACCCCAAATGATCCCAACAGGTAATGGCTTCTCACCATCCTGACTCGTCAACAGAATCAGACTTCCACTATCACCTTCAAGATCAAAAGGTTGTTGATTCTCACCAACAACTAGAAAATCAGTAAAGAAACAAATCCCCTTTTCATCATTGTATTCTAGAGCATACGCCATTATGGTCCCAGTGGTCAAGCCAGAGCTTCTTCCAAGTTTTACCACTTGCCTTCCGATGAGACTGTTTACTGGAGATTGCAAGTCTATATTGTGGACATCACCGATCTCACCCACACCTTTCACAAAAGTAGTTACATTGTTCATGTTGAAATCATCTGTAAAAGGAATGAATGCTCCATCGGCTCGCACAAATGTCTCTGCAGGCGAAGCAAAATGCAATGAGCCGGTGTGGGAGTCAGGGAACAATTAGAAACAAGGTACAAGATAGATCTCCACTAGTATAAAATGCTTCAATATAACCTAAATACTAAAACATAAATAAACATACAATTTTTGGAGATAATTGACAAAACTAGGCAGTCCAATATTGGAATTTAACTTAATAATCAACAGAGGGATATGTATCAACTGACTGGATGAAGCTAGGACTGCAAATTAACAAATTAGTCAAAAAGAGATTAATATTCATCTTGGTAAAAACTTCTTCAAGAGTTGGTATGGTAAACATCCACGCCACACCTTATTTCAGGGTTCGTATGGTCAAGCCAATTTCAGAAAAGGTAGCCCAAACCATTTAAATTCATGAACAACTTCACTTATTTGTTCTTTTACAGGTTTGACTTGGGATTTGTTTATAGGTTCATTGGAAAATCATTTACTATTTCAACTCAAAACAGTGGATCTTTTTATCAAAAATTGCTGTTATTTATACCTTCAATCAAGTAAAACTCAGAAGGAGAACTTGTTCGTCTAATAGCATCAGTCAGAGTCAGATATGAATAGAAGTACTTAGCTAGAGATTGAGAAAAATTTAAGTGAGTCGAGCTTAAATATTGAAAAGCTTGACTCACCTTAATGGAGAAGTAGTCAGATAAGTATTTCTGAAAGCTACTATTTCCTTTGATCTTTTATTCTTATTCTTTTTAGCATTTATTCTTTCCAACTAACATTTAGAACTCATGTTGTGCAAGCTCTTACAAATTCAACATAATCAACCTAAGATTGCTCTGCAATTTAACAGTGTATTCAACAACCTGCTTTGAAGATCAGCCACTTTGCGAGAATCAAAAGCTTCAAAAGGGATCATATACAAGTTGACATCAATGTCAATGATAACGAGCGTGGGCACTATGGAGAAAATAAACCTTTACTGGTTTATTCTAGAAGGAGGACAGGGAAAGAGAATTAGCAGAAACGGTTATACGGTTATAACCGAATGGAGGGGGAGGCTAGTTTCTATAGATAGTACAGTGAGAATGTGAGGAAGGGGATTTTTTTACAGAATCATTGTTGCTGTTAGCATTGTCGGCATTTGCTGGGACAGGGCTTGAAAACTCTGTAATTTCTTACTTCAGTATAACAATTATTCTCTTCACTCTTTGAGCTCCTAACTCATCAATTTGGTACGGTGAGCGTGGAACATTTCGAAGAGAGAAGCATCCCCAATGACAAATACACGCATGGAGAGCAGGGTAGAAACGATGGAGAGGAGCCTTGGGACCTTAGAACAGCAAGTCGGAGGTCTAGGATCGGAAATTGCTAGGAATCGTCACCAACTGGAAGAAACCCGCAAGCAGCTGGAGGAACTCAAAATTTTGTTGACTACAGTTCTTAAGGGTAAGGGGCCGTGTGAGGAGGCAGGAAGCCCTTCTGTTTTGATGGAGACAGTAACTCCAAGCCACACTGGTGCAGTTCCTTTTCCAACCACTGGGAGTGTGAACTCACAGAATCGCTTCATCGCCTTGGAGGATGTCCAAATTTCAGTTAAGAAAGTGGAGCTTCCCAACTTTAATGGCAATGAGCCTTTGGCGTGGGTTCGACGAGCGGAACAGTATTTTCAGATACAACAAACGCCGGACAATCTGAAGGTGTCTTTAACTCTTGTTTGCATGGAGGGGCATGCCCATCACTGGATGACGTGGTTACAAGACCGTCGGCCATTTTTATGCTGGGAAGATGTGAAGAAAGAGGTCTTGACTCGCTTCGGTGATGCTCTCGCTTCCAACCCATATGAAGCTATTGCGGCTGTCAAGCAAACAGGGACAGTGGAAGGGTATATCCGAGACTTTGTGTCGAAATCATCCCAAATCTCGACATGGCCGGAAGAGGCGTTCATCGGCCAGTTTCTGAATGGGTTGAAGGAAGAGATCAGAGTGCATATTCGTTCCCATGAAATTGTCGATTTGTATCGCACTATGACGTTGGCTAGAGAAATTGAATATGAAATGGAAGTTTTGTCGAAGAGGAAGACGCAGTCAGCTGAGGGTTTTGGGCTAGGCTATCGGGCTGGACTAAGGGCAGCACCTAAGGATAGTGGACAAGGGCCCACTCACTTCCTCTCTAAAGGAGGAACAACCCCTTCTAACCCAACAAGGATTAACCCGCCCATCAATTACAAGGTTGTAGAAAATTCTGGAAGCATGGGTACAGATGGGAAATCGGTTCTTCAGAGTTCCGGAGGAAATCGTGGAATGAGGTGTTATACCCAGAAGGAGTTTCAAGATTTACGAGCAAAGGGGTTGTGTTTCCGTTGCCACCAACCTTATCATCCTCTACACCAGTGTAAGAATCCATCTCTCCGTACTCTTATTTTGGGGGCTGACGAAGATGACGGGGATCATCTGGGTACGACCCAGATGGAGGACATCGAGGAACCCCTAACAGTTGACACGGTGACTGAGGAGGGGCAATTTACCCGACTCGATTCTTCTAATTTCTTCATGGGGGGAGCGAATTCTGGAAGGACAATGAAGCTGTGGGGAAGAGTCGGAGGAGTAGCAATGGTCGTAATGGTGGACAGTGGAGCCAGTCATTGTTTCCTATCGAGAAGAATGGCTGAGCAACTGGGGTTAACAATTGAGCCCACTCGGAGAATTGGTGTAAAGCTGGGTGATGGAAATCGCAAGGAGACGGATGGGTTCTGTGCTGCGGTACCGCTAGAGCTTCCAGGCATTACGGTGTATGTGAATTGCTTCCTATTTCCTCTTGGGGGAGTAGACTTAATACTGGGTGTCACGTGGTTGCAGACCTTGGGAGATGTTAAAGTTAACTAGGGAAGAATGCGGATGGAATTTTCAGCAGAAGGAAGAAACATATGCATTGAGGGGGATCCGTCTTTGATGAACTCATCTATTTCTGTTCGTTCTTTGAGCAAAATGCATAATCTGGATTATGGGTTGCTGATTTGGCATACGGCAGTATTGGGCAACTTGGAGCAACAGAAGGTTGGGATGGAACAGCAGCCGACTGAATTGGAAAGGTTGCTTGCTCGCTTTGGAGGCTTGTTCAAGGAACCATCGGGGCTACCTCCAAGTAGGGCAGTCAATCATCAAATTCCATTGATTCCAGGAGTTTCTGCTGTGAATGTTAGACCTTACAAATACGGGCATAGCCAGAAGGATGAGATAGAACGGCAAGTGGCAGATATGCTTGCTTCGGGAATTATACAACCAAGTTATAGTCCATTCTCTAGCCCGGTGTTATTAGTTAGGAAGAAGGATGGTAGCTGGAGGTTTTGTGTGGATTACCGGGAACTTAATTGGGTTACAGTAGCTGATCGTTACCCCATTCCTATCATTGAGGAACTTCTTGATGAGCTCCACGAGGTGAGATATTTTTCGAAGGTAGATCTTCGATCGGGGTACCATCAAATCAGGGTGCGCGAGGAAGATATACCCAAGACAGCTTTTAGGAAACACTCGGGCCACTATGAATTTAGGGTGATGCCCTTTGGCCTAACGAACGCACCCGTCACATTTCAGCACGCCATGAATGACCTCTTCCCACCCTTCTTGCGACGGTATGTATTAGTGTTTTTCGATGATATTCTCATTTTTAGCAGAAGTTGGCAGGACCATTTACAACACTTGGGGAACATGTTGGAACGACTGGAGCAGCATCACTTTGTCATTAACAAGAAGAAGAGTAGTTTTGGTAGAACCGTGGTTGAATATTTGGGTCATTTGGTGTCAGCTCAAGGAGTTGCCATGGATCCCGCAAAAATAGCAAGTGTTTTGCAGTGGCCACAACCTAAGTCAGTCCGAGCAGTGCGTGCCTTCCTTGGCCTCACTGGATACTATCGGCGATTCATCAAGGAATATGGTCATATTGCTCGACCTTTGACTAATCTATTGAAGCGAGACGCTGCCTTGAAGTGGACTTGGCCACAGGAGGCTCAAATTGCATTTGAGAAATTAAAGACAGCAGTAACGACAGCCCCGGTTCTTGCGCTGCCAGATTTTTCTAAGGAGTTTATTATTGAGTGTGACGCTTCGGGAAATGGGGTGGGAGCTGTCCTCATGCAAGACCACCGCCCTCTTGCTTATTTCAGTAAGATGATAGCTCCTCGGAATTTATCAAAGGCCGCCTATGAGAAGGAACTGATGGCTCTTGTGCTCGCCATCCGCCACTGGAGATCGTATCTTATTGGCAGGAAATTTAAAGTTCGGACTGATCATAGTAGCCTCAAACACCTTCAACAGAAAATTACTACTCCAGCACAGCAGCATTGGGTGGCTAAACTGTTGGGGTATGATTTTAGCATTGAGTATAAACCGGAAGCAATGAATAAAGCGGCTGATTCACTGTCTCGACGAGAAGAAGAGGTGGAGTGTTCTACCATCTCAATGCCCAACTGGATGCAGTGGGAAGATTTTGACAAAGAAACTCAGCATGATGATTTTTATAGGAACATGAAGGCCAAGGTCGTGCAACACCCTTTGGACTATCCTAATTATCGGCTTATTCATGGCCGATTGTTCCATAAAGGGAGAATTGTCCTATCGCCTACCTCATCTTGGATCCCTACACTGTTTAAGGAGTTCCATGCCACCCCTCAAGGAGGACATTCTGGTGCATACCGTACCTATAGGAGGTTAGCAGCAAATGTGTACTGGCCGGGTGATAGGAAATCGATATAGAGATTGTATTATTACTATATCAGTAGGTACAATAAGGAATACCTCCTGGAAAGGTAGTCTTCCCAGGCCAATGCAATAGCGAGATACTTGAAGATGAATGTATATCCCCTCCGCTATACAGCCTCTCTATATTCCTTACCCACCCCATGCACAATCTCTCATCATAACCGACTCATAACAAATCGATTATGTGGCGGTACCCCTTTTTCCATCTTGCCCCTACGGATGTAGGTTTGGATGGGCTTGGTGGGTTGCGCAAAAGGGCCGAAAAGCTAACAATTTCCTCCCTCTCATGAAGCACCTTGTCCTCAAGGTGGATGGAAGGATCTCGCCTTAATAAAATCAAGATCCTCCCAAGTGGCCTCCTCTGTGGTCGATCCTTCCACCGATGAGCCATCAAGTCTGTAACTCCTTTAGACTTAGAAGTTCTTGAAGCAAGTATTGCCTCTGGTTCTCGCCTTATTTCCCGATCTATCTCAGGACACTGGGGAAGGGTATGCTCCATAGAATGGTTGCCCAAAGCCTTCTTCAATTGTGAAACATGAAAAGCAGGATGGACCTTAGATGAAGGAGGCAATTGCAGCCTATAGGCAACTTGACCCACTCTCCCAATTATCTTAAAGGACCATAGTATCGGCGGTCAATTTAGGCGATTCTCCTTGCAACTGTGACACGCCTATGGGGTCTTAGCTTAACAAAACTAAGTCACCCACGAAAAGACACTTCCTTCTATGTCCGTCATTGATTTCTTCATCCGAGATTGTGCTCTCCATAAGTTGTGCTTAAGTTGACGAAGTGCTTCATCTCTATCAACTAAAGCAAGAGCCACCGATTCCACTTGAGTCTCTCCTTGAGTAAAGTGTAGCAAGGTAGGAGGTAGACGCCATATACAATCTCAAAAGGAGAGCCCGTCGAGACATGGTAGTTTGTGTTAAAACAATATTCGCCCATGCAAGCCAAGTAGACCAAAACTTAGGTGCTCGAAGTGAAGCAATGGAGATAAGTTTCGAGGCTTCATTAATCACTTGATCGGCCATCCGTTTGAGGATGGTAAGATGAACTCATTTTCAAGGTCGTCCCTTGTAGCTTGAATAATTCCTTCCGAAGTTGCTAGTAAGCAGTGGGTCTCATCACTTATAATGGAGCTAGGGATCCCATGTAGCCTTACAATGTCACGGATAAAACCTCATTCTGATCTTAGCAGTGTAAGGATGCTTGAGAAGTGAGAAATGAGCATACTTGGATAAACGATCAACTACCACCGAATTACCTCATAGCCTTGAGACTTAGGGAGGCGGTAATGAAATCCATGGAGATTTCATCCCAAATCGATTGAGGAATAGGCAAGGGTGAAGGAAACTCTTGGGGACATAGCCAAGTATTTATGTTTCGACAAGCAGCACATTCCGACAAACTTCGGACAGCTGACCCTCATTCCTAGCCAAAATAGTCCTCCACCAATCTTTGTAAGTCTTTAAGAAACTGAATGCCCTCCGAAGGAGAAGCGTGATACTCTGCAGAAATTGAGGGATGAGTGCCGAGGAAGCTCGATAACACCAATCTGTTTTTATAAAACAGCAAACCATCCTGAAGTGGAAGTTAGGTTTAGAACTAGGATCCGACACTAGTGCTGTCATAATGGAAAGTAGGACTGAATCCTCTTGGAGCTCTCTTGAACTACATCCAAATCAAGCCAAAAGGGTGCTGAAATTGCAGAAAATAACAACTTATCATCTTCCACCCTTGATAAAGCATCTGCTGCCCCATTTTGTTTTCGGCCGATAGATAACTTCAAAATCCAACCCCAACAGCTTAGCTTGCCAGCATTGTTGATCTATGGAAGGTATCTGCTGGTCCAATAAATGCTTCAAGCTTTTATGATCGGTGTAAACCTTGAAATGCCTTCCGATTAAGTAATGCTTCCAATCTTGTACAGCCATAACCAACGCCATAACTTCCTTCTCATAAACAGATTTTGCATAGGTCGATTCAGCCAAAGCCTTCTTGAAGAAGGCCACGGACGACACCTTCTTGCACTAGGATCGCCCTAATCCTCTCCCCAAGCATCGCATTCAAGGAAAATTCCTTGGCAAAATTAGGCGGGCCAAGATAGGTGTGAAGTCAACTTCCTCTTGAGGCATCAAAAGCTTCACGAGCATCATTATTCCGGCTAAAACCGTCCTTCTTAGTGAGTTCCGTGAGAGGCTTAGCAACCTTTCCATAGTCTTTGACAAACTTTCTATAGTACCGGTAAGACCTAGGAAACCCCTCACTCCTTTGACACATCTTGGAATAGGCCAATCCAAAATACTTTGGATTTTGAAGGATTCATTGACACACCTTCAAAGGAGATGATATGGCCTAGGTAATCCTGATTTCGTCCAAAGTGCATTTCTTTTGATTTGCCACCAACTGATTATCCAACGTTGTAACACACAAACTAGATGCTCCATATGCTCATCCCAATCAGCACTATAAATCGAATATCGTCAAAGAAAACTAAGACAATTTCCGTAAGAAGGGTTTAAAATAAAATTCATAGTAGCTTGAAAAGTAGCGGAGCATTCATGAGGCGAAAGGCATCACCAGATATTCATAGTGGCCTTCATGAGTCCGAAACCCCGTCTTATAGGTATCCTCCTCCCTAACTCGATCGGTGAAATCCGGACTTAAGATCCACTTTAGAAAAGTATCTAGCCAGTGTAGTTCTTCCATCAATTCATCCACCACAGAATTGGGAACTTGTCCTAATAGTGAGCTTATTCAAGGCGCCGGTAGTCAACACACATGCGCCACGACCCATCCTTTTCTTAACAAGTATAACGGACTTGAAAAGGGCTAATCGTGTTTTATCACCCCACCTCCAATAACCCTCGGATCGCCTCTCAATTTCATCCTTATGATGATGAGCATGTCTATCTGGCGGATATTCACCTGCTGCTCCTTCCTTAAGGTTAATCGCGTGATCATGCTTCCTCCTTGGTGGTAGCACCTCAACCTCTGAAGATCGATCCAAATCATGCAAAATACCCTCCAACTTTTCTTGTCGACCCACGTCCAAAGGAATTACCTCGGCAGATGAGTTTCGCCCATTTTAAAGAACACATGACCCCTCAATTTCCCAAATCTGGATGTTTCAAAATCTGCTGCGGTGCATGTAGAGGAGAAGTGTGAGGATTAATTCCTTGTAAGGTTACCTCAACTCCCCTTCGATCAAAGGTCATAAACATATTTTTCCAGTCGACCCTCACCACTCCCAAAGTTTCTAGCCATGCAACCCCAAAATCAAATCAGACCACCAAGATCAAGCAGATAAGCATTCACTGAACTCCTCACCATTCAATTCCAGCTTGATCTCCTTACACATCCTTGGGAGAAGGAACGATGTCCATCACCCAGTCTGACTCCAAAGGTTCTGGTTGGAGTAACCCCTAACCCCATTGCCTGAACAAATCTCTTAGACACGAAATTGTGGCTAGCACCACTGTCAATCAAAATAACAACAGGCACCTCATTCAGCTTACCTTTTAGAACCATTGACTTGGTGGTGATGTCGATTTCCATCTAACTCCACGAATTCCACCGAAGTTGCACACCAATTCCGATCTTCTATTTGCCGTTCTCTGCTGTGGGTATCTCTTGATTGTTGTCCCTTCCTCGACTTCATCTCCTCCCACACTATCGCCTAAACTCCTTGTCGGACAACGGTGAAGTGGACCAAAATCGACCACATTTAAAACACGACCCTTCTCTCTTCTTTCCATCGGTGGTCATAGGATAAGTTGCGAGTGCCTTTCCACTTTGGGTTACGGGGTCGGTGGTTTCGATCGTGGGACCACTGTTGTTGAGTGGATGCCACCCTCACGTCATTTTTATGATTCTCGCCGCATGGGTCGGTTGAGTAGGACGGTGCGCCAAAGGATTAATCATTCGGTTCCCGAGTTCGTGATACCCCCATCGACTCTTCTCCTCCATTCTCCTTGACGAATAACACCTCCCCGACAAGCTCCCTTTCGACCTTCCTAGCTATCGAAATGAGCGGACACGGGTTGGCGGGTCGTGAGTCCGGACTCTATTCCTCACCTCCTCTCGTAAGCCACCCAAGAAACAACTCATGTACCATTCTTAGGAAAGTTGCCGATTCGTGAAGCTACTCTCTCGAACTCGTCTATATAGTCGTCGATCGAGCCACGTTGAGAAACAGTTACCGCCGATCGGATCACCGTCGTCCTTCCACCATAACGCTGAACAAAGATCGTTTGAACCTTTCCCACGTCATTCGTGGATCGAACTCCGAAGGTTCATGAACCAATACAGAGTCGCTCCTCCATACTAATTTGCACCATTGGCGGGACGCAACTCCGGGAATATCGTGAATCATGAAATACGACTCACCGAGTCACCCAAGCAAACGGGTCGCTCCCATTGAACGTGGGAAGATCGACCGACGAGCAACATTTCTATACTCCTCCCATGCCCGTTCGAGACGCATTGGAGGCGTGTAGTCATGGTGTCTATAATCGCCGAAACCATGCATCCCTCGCCGCCGCTCGTTCCCGACCTCGAGAACGTGGGTTGCTTATTTGGTCTTTCATTTCCAACAAGAGGATGCGTGCGCATGGGGAACAAACACCGGCGGTACCTCTCCTTCATTCACATGTTGTTTCTGCGTATTTTTGCCATCAACGATGAAATCCTCCCTAACCCGGATTGTAACAAGCCTGCGATTTGGCTAATGTTTGACGGTTGCCATCAAGGAACCGAGTCAGTGTCCAAGATCCTTAAGAGTGGTATCATGCGACTTCACCAAACCCTCTTGGGGTGAGAGAGATGACTCTGCCTCTTTAGAGAAGCTTCTCTCGCCGACACCCTTGCCTCCATTCTTGTGTGCATACACTTTCTTCCTTCTTGAGCCTCTTCTCTCAATGAAAGCACCAATTGATAGGAAATCGATATAGAGATTGTATTATTACTATATCGAGGGTACAATAGGAATACCTCCTGAAAGGTAGTCTTCCTGTGCCAATGCAATAGCAAGATAACAAGATGAATGTATATCCCCCCCGCTATACAGATTCTCTCTATATTCCCTTACCCACCCCATGCACAATCTCTCATCATAACCGACTCATAACAAATCGATTATGTGGCGGTACCCTTTTTCCATCTTGCCCTACGGATGTAGGTTTGATGGGCTTGGTGAAATTTGTCTTGTAAACAGTGAAAAGTGCTAACACCAGGCATGATGAAGCATGTGCAGAAGTTTGTGGCAGAATGTTTGGAGTGTCAAAGAAATAAATATGACACAAGGACACCGGCAGGTCTATTACAGCCGTTACCAATTCCAACACAAGTATGGGCTGATATATCGATAGATTTTATTACAGGATTGCCGAAATCACATGGGATTGATTGTGTTTTTGTGGTGATTGATAGACTTAGCAAGTATGGGCATTTTATTGGATTACGACACCCATTTACTGCCCACTTAGTGGCTGAAGTGTTTGCCAAGGAGGTGGTTCGGTTGCATGGAGTCCCTAATTCTATAGTCAGCGATCGGGACACCTTATTTATAGGTTGTTTTTGGCAGGAATTCTTCAAGGCATGGGGAACTCAGCTGAAAATGAGCACGGCTTACCACCCCAAAACTGATGGGCAAACGGAGGTATTGAATCGTTGTTTGGAGACTTATCTCAGGTGTTTCTCTTCGGAGCAACCTAAAGGATGGGGGAAGTGATTGCATTGGGCAGAATATTGGTATAATACCAATTACCAAGGGGCTGCTTGTTTGTCTCCATTTGAAATAGTATATGGAAGGAAACCTCCAACACTAGTGCAGTTTCTACCAAGGGAGTTCAAAGTGGCTGCTGTCGGAGAAGAGCATCAGGATCGCGCGGAAATACTCTGCCAACTCCAATATAACCTCCTTAAAGCGCAGCAACGGATGGTGAAGGCTGCTAATAAGCATCGGAGACATTTGGACTTTGAAGAAGGGGAGTCTGTTTTCCTTAAGGTACGACCACACCGACAGATGTCACTTGCTGCCAGAGTGTATAGCAAGTTAGGTCCAAGATATTACGAACCATTTACAATCACCAAGAAGCTCAGCAAAGTGGTCTATCGCTTGGCGCTACCAGTAGCGTCAAGGATCCACCCAGTCTTCCATATTTCACAGTTGAAGAGGGCAACAGGAACTCATCAGGTCAAAGCGGACTTACCTCCCAATCTGGCGGTTGATGAAGTGTCGTTCATCCCGGCGAGCATTCAGTCCGTCAAGGTTTCAACGGCAGGACAGATTCCTTGTCACCAGCTTTTAGTACAATGGAAAGACAAACACGAGGATGAGGCTACTTGGATGTCTTGCTCAGATTTCTGTGGACAATTCCCTGAATCAAACCTTATGGACAAGGTTTGTCCATTGGAGGGGGGTAATGATAACGAGCGTGGGCACTATGGAGGAAATAAACCTTTACTGGTTTATTCTAGAAGGAGGACAAGGAAAGAGAATTAGCAGAAACGGTTATACGGTTATAACCGAATGGGAGGGGAGGCTAGTTTCTATAGATAGTACAATGAGAATGTGAGGAAGGGGATTTTTTTACAGAATCATTGTTGCTGTTAGCATTGTCGGCATTTGCTGGGACAGGGCTTGAAAACTCTGTAATTTCTTACTTCAGTATAACAATTATTCTCTTCACTCTTTGAGCTCCTAACTCATCAGTCAACAAGTAAGAAACTCCCTTCTTGTTTCAGGAAACAATTTAACTGCCAAAGATTTCATAAAACTGCAAACTAATTTTGAGTGGGTTTATTTCGGCATGCACCTCATTTTACTCCAGTACAATGATATGTTAAGCTAATTTGTCTAAGAATTACTTTAACATGAAACAAATGGGTGACTGATGAGTATAAGCAGATTAAGAATTCTAAAAGCCTTGGGATGAATAAATTGCCCAAAAGAAGTCTTGAATCAGCTTAATATTTGAAGACCCCAGCAACAAGCCAATAAAATGCAGTTGCCCATATAAAAAGCCAGTCTATGGTGCACTTTAATATAGCAAATTATCTCAAAGAGGAAATAACATATAATACCCGATCCATTTATTTAAAAGATCCAAGGGTCGTAAAGTTAACAAGAATGATGCTCTTTGCAAATAATAATTCTATATGAGATTTATAGCTTACATGAATGCCATGATGATCCTTCAAGACAATGTTCTTCTGAAATTTATCATGCTTTCATACAAAATGTGACGACAATCATTATCCTTCTCAAGATGAGGTCTGATCCAAAGTGAAGTTGTGGATGATAAATATAAGTTTGAAATTAAAATTTTGTGCTTTAAGGGAGCTTTGTATGTCATTTTTTAAGATATTTTACCAAAGAAAAGATCTCCCCAGTCAATCAGCCTAATAATTAGTCTTTCTTTGTTTGTTACCAGCAACTCACTATAATAAAACTCTCTTGGATCAAGAAAAAAGTACTTTTAGCAAAAAGTTATCAAGATTTATAAGTTTGAATACTTGGAGTCTAGCCTCAAGTTAAATACTTTTATTATGGTAGACTATTATACTCTGCAACTATATTACCTGGATTTGTTCCAGCAAATATGCCATACCAACGGTCGTCTGTAATGAATGATGTTGCCCTCTCCACAGCACCCAAATACACACCTGGTCCAAGGCTAGGTGGTAAAGGATGAAACATCTTCTGGCTTGGGTAGTCCAGATCAACTGCAACATGCCGATTTGTAAGGAAACCAACCTGTTTGTTTCCTGTTCTGCTTTTCACTATTGCACCCAAGGTTCCATATGTCTCTTGATTTGCAACCTAAATTCTAAACAATTCAGTATTCACAACAATGCAGGCAATGATATATCACACAATCAATCCAGTTATCTGAAGACCATGTTATAAGCATGACAGTAATGCTCACATGTATCACTATCCATCATATCAATGCCAATATCTTTTCTCTAATCACTATATGCAGGGGCAGAGCCAGAAAATTTGGTCAGTGGGGCCAAATTGTAAGATACGACTTTTGGTAGGGGTAAATTTCACGTAATTATACAATAAATTAATAATTTTTGCTGAACTTGTAGATAAATTTAGTAAAAATTCTCTACTGTTTGGCCCCATTGGTGACAGATACGTAGCTCTACACCTGACTGTATGGTATTCTAAAGCTCAATAATCATTAAAAGTTTTGGTGCCATCACATTTTGGATGTTGACTTCAGTATAAGAGAAAACTAGAAAAACACATTATTAATTTGGTTTTACTCAATTATTTATAATTTATAATAGTATGAAATACAAACTAATACTAATTTCTAAAATAATACTATTCCAATAAAGGAAACTTCCTTGTATTAGGATCCAAAACAAAATAATATTGGCCAGCTGTTACGATCCCAGGAATTAGAACGAGTTTGAATCGGGCTTGTTCTAACGAACCCGCTCTTGCCTCGATTCTTCCCAATGTTTGGAACTCAAAAGGGAGTTGCCTACCAAGGAGTTTATGATAATTCTCTGATATCTTTATTCATGAAAATAGCTGGCTTCTTATAACGAAGCTTACAGACTCAATTTAGAATTCTTGCCAAAATAAACTTCTAATAGATAAAGACTATCCAAATAAACTTCTAAGATAATTGACTAAATCTTCTTGTTACGCCTCTGATAACCCTTTCCAATAAAGGAATCCATAACATTACCCTCCCCTTCGAAAAAGAGCTTGTCCTCAAGCTCGAAAGTTGGATAAGAACTGCGGAAATCATCGAGTAATTCCCACGTAGCATCACAGTCAGCCAATCCAGCCCACTGAACCAACACCTCCCATGAACCACGATTGAGACGAGCTCGAACAACAGCAGAAGGAACCGGCGAGGCCTGACCGTCGACAGTTGGTGGTAGTGGTGTGATGATAGAAGGCTGGTCACCCTTGAATGGTTTGAGAAGAGAAACATGGAACACATTATGCATTTTGCAATCATCTGGCAAGGCTAATTCATAAGCCACATTCCCAATCCTGCGAATAACCGAAAAGGGCCCATAAAATTTTGCTGCCAATTTATGTCGTACAGCTCCTGGTAACGATTTCTGTCGGTATGGGAGGCGAAGCCATACAAAGGAGCTCGGGGAAAACTCAACATCTCGATGCTCTTTATCGTAAACGGTCTTCATGCGGTGCTGAGCCTGTGTTAACTTCAACTTAATTTCATTCAAAGCCTCATCTCGAGCAACCAACGCTTGATTGGCGTCAACATTGGAAGACCCAAACTCATAAGACAAAAGTTGGGCGGTTCGCCCATATACCACGTGGAAAGGAGATGTTTGCAAGGCCGAATGGAATGACGATTGTAACAATATTACGCCCACGGAATCCATTCCACCCACCTCTTGGCCGAGTGCCCACGAAGCATCGCAGATACATCTCAATGGTTGGTTCACCACTTAAATCCGCCCATCGAGTTGTGGGTGAAAAGTCGAGGAGAAAGCCAAGTTGGTTCCATGTAAACGAAATAGCTCTTTCCAAAATTTGCTAGTAAAAACCACATCACGATCACTAACAATAGATTCTGGCAACCCATGAAGACGAACAATATTTGAGAAAAATACCTCGGCCACACTTGTTCTTTGAATACGGATGGGACATCGGAATGAAATGGGCATATTTAGAAGCGATCAACCACCACAAACAAAACGGACTTACCCTTAGATGTGGGCAAACCATCAATGAAGTCCATGGAGACATCACCCATACTTGTGACGGTAATTGTAAGGGTTGAAGCAAACCAGTAGGACTTAGATGTTCAATTTTATGTTCTTTGGCATATCGGACAAGCGGCTACATAATCTCGAATCATCGTCTTCATCCCTTTCCAATAGAAATCTCGACGAAGGCGTTGTAAGGTCTTTTGAATGCCTTCATGAGTGGCATCATGGAATCGAGACAAGACTTTGGAAACTAATGGTGAAGTGGGTAAGAGGTATACGGTTATCAAAGAGAATCGGCCCTCTTTGTTGACCACCTTGGATCCACCTCACCACTTTCTATTCTTTTAACAGAGCACCTAAAGTCTCGGTCTCTCGTATTTCGACTCGTACTTCCTCAAACAATGACGGTTGGGTCGCTAATGGCGTGCAAGGACACCGGTGGTTCATCACGACGGACAAAGCATCACCGCCTTATTGGTGCTCCCGTTTATACTCAACTCTAAGTCGAACCCAAAAGTTTGCTCATCCAATGTTGTTGTGGAGAAGTGGAGAGACGCTCAATAAGATACTTTAAGTCAGTAATGATCTGCTCGAATAAGAAAGTGACGGCCCCACGATACGGCCTCCAATGTTGGACCGCCTTGGCTAATCCGATCAATTCACGCTCATCGCGGAAGTTTCAGATGATTGTCGGTCATTTTGCATCGAAAATGCTATTGGGTGACCATGTTGATGAAGGACAAGCACCAATTCCTGCACCAAGCATCACACTCGATGATAAACTCATGATCAAAATTGGGCAAGGCGAGAACCGAGCAAAGAATAAGGGCTTCTTTAAGAGCGTTGAAAGCTACAAGGCGGCCTCACTCCATTGGAAGCTATTTCACGCAACATTTGTGTAAAGGGGCGCAATCGTCAGTAGTCTCGAATAAACTTTCTATAGTATCTGTCAAGCCAAGAAATCCTCGTAAAGTCGAAAGCAGTTGTGGTTGAGGCCAATCGACTATTGCTTGTATCTTACTCGCATCCTTTGTAACACTGCATTGCGAGACAATATGACCCAAATACGCCACTTGGGTTTCTCCAAAAGAACATTTAGACTTCTTGAGAAATAGTCGATGAGCATGGAGCAAGTCAAACACAATTCAGATACGGCGTAAGTATTCAGGCCGAGAAGGGCTGTAAATGAGTATATCATCGAAAAATACTAACACAAAGTGGCGCAAGTGCTTCCGGAATACCTCATTCATCAAGGCCTGAAAAGTTGATGGGGCATTTGTCAAGCCAAACGGCATCATAAGGAACTCGAAGTGGCCGTGATGAGTCCGAAAGGCAGTTTTCTCTATATCCTCCGAGTCCATCCGTACTTGATGATAACCTGACCTGAGATCCAACTTTGTAAAAAATTTAGACCCATGCAATTCATCCAATAATTCATCAACCACCGGCAATGGGAATTTGTCTTTAACAGTTTTCTCATTAAGTTCCCGATAATCCACACAAAATCGCCAACTGTTGTCGTGCTTTTTAACAAGTAGGACTGGAGACGAGAAAGGTGACTTACTAGGTCGGATAATACCTTGCTACATCATTAAGTTGCATTGCCGTTCTATCTCGTCTTTTTGCATATGGGGGTAGCGGTATGGCCGGATTACCACGGGCTGAGCACCTGGAATCAGCGTGATGCGGTGGTCGCAATGGCGGATAGGGGGCAGCCCCGCAGGTTCAGTAAACAAGTTCGCAAATTCTTCCAAAAGCAGTTCCAGAGGCTGTTTCGATTCCACCGCATGAACGGCGTTTAAACGAACCTCATAAGGACTTGGCTGTCCTTGTAATGTAACTGAGACTTGCCCAATTTTAAAACTCATGGTGAGAGAATTGTAATCACACGTGACAGGCCCCAATGATCGTAACCATTTGATGCCTAAGACGAAGTCAAATCCATCTAACGGAATAACAAAGAAATCCGCTGAAAAAGAGATTACATCAATCGTAAAGGTTACCTTTGAACATATCCGAAGATTTCCACCTTTTCTCCGTTGGCTCTTCACACGCAAAACCACTTCGATGGTGAACGCCCATCCCTAACCGAGTTGCCGCAAGCTCACTAACAAAGTTATGTGTACTCCCCGAGTCCACTAACCCCAAAACAACACTGCCCATGATTATTGCCTTTAGCTGCAACGTATTGGTGCCGTGAGTACCTGAGAGGGCATGGATTGAGATTTTTGGAGTCGAATCTTCAACTGGTTCAGCCTTTTCCCACAACGGTTCCTCCTCTTCATCCTCTACTTCCACCATCAAGCTGAATAATTTCTTGCATTGGTGGCCTACCCCATAAGCTTCATCGCAATTGAAGCACAGCCCTTTGGCTCGTCTCTCAGCCATCTCTGCAGGTGAAAGGCGTTTCCAAGGCACCGAATTACCCCTGTTGGCTGTCGGTCCTTTGGACTGAGTTGTTGCACCAAGTGAAGCATTTTTAGGAGGATACGAACCAACCTACCCTGCCCCTGTTGATTTTCGCCCTCCAAAGGATTGCATAATCTGCAATTTTTTTTCATAGGCCCTTGCCATATTCATCGCCTCGTCAAGATCGGCGACCTTTTGCATCTCCAACTCAATTCTTATTTCTGGAGACAATCCAGCAATAAAAAAGTTTGCATATTGCCTTTCCTCGACGTCAGTTGCTCTGGCTAATATCTCTTGAAATCTTCTCCGCACGCTTTCACCGAACCTTTTGTTTCAAGTCTACCAAGTCTCCAAGAGGGTTGTCGCGGATTGGGGGCCCAAACCTAACTGTGCAAGCCTTCTTGAAATCTTCCCAATTCACTATCCTCCCCTTCTTTGCTATTAATTGGTACCAGATTTGCGCTTCACCATGCATGTGGTAGGTCGCTGCGGACCAATCTTTTCCCTTCCTCGCTTTTTGATTATCGAAAATTGCTCACATCGATACAACCGACTTACGGGTCTTGACCCCATTATAGGCCGGAAAGTCCAACTTGGTATAACGGGAAGCGATGGATCCCTGGAATTTCCAGAATGTATACGAGACGTATGTGAAGGACTTCCCTCCAACTCCATGTCACCGATGTCAGCCCCTTTCTCCTGTCCTTTTGACCCTGACATCATCTGAAATTGTTTCATCATCATATCGAATCGATCTTTCATTGTTTTTTCTAAAGACTTGAATTTTGCATCGAACTCTTCTCGAAGCTCTTCCATCGTCTCGCCTCGATACCAAATTGTTACGATCCTGTGAATTAGAACGAGTTTGAATCGGGCTTGTTCTAACGAACCCGCTCTTGCCTCGATTCTTCCCAATGTTTGGAACTCAAAAGGGAGTTGCCTACCAAGGAGTTTATGATAATTCTCTGATATCTTTATTCATGAAAATAGCTGGCTTCTTATAACGAAGCTTACAGACTCAATTTAGAATTCTTGCCAAAATAAACTTCTAATAGATAAAGACTCTATCCAAATAAACTTCTAAGATAATTGACTAAATCTTCTTGTTACGCCTCTGATAACCCTTTTCAATAAAGGAATCCATAACACCAGCACTCCCCAAGTTGGTTCATAAATGATGTAACTTCTAACAAACAGTCTTTATCATGAACCCATCTAATTTATTCAATTAAAGTACTGTCGTAACCTTCATTCTATGGCTCTTCCTCATTGGAAAAGTTTAGACGATGCACACTTTGTTCAAACCATCAGTAGTGAAGTCAATTCTAATGTCGATACATTTACTTCATGAATAAAAGGACACCAACACCATGCAATTATTCTCATTTTGGAAAATTCACCATGAAACACAACCGCAGTTAAGTTTTTTAACATCCATGCTGTCATTCCATTAACTTAAACAGAAAATTTTCAAAGATGAATTGAAATGAAATCTTTACAATAAAATGAAACAAAATCTTCAAGATAAAAGGAGTCAAATGTATTGAAGACCCAAAAAAAAAAAGTAAACCATCTTTAAGATGAAAAGAAATTTGACAATAGTACCACGGAGCAACTATTCACCACAGCATTGCTCATAGTGAGTAGCACCACAATAAACAGTAGCATATACAGTACAACATGGTACTAATTGTTCCAGACAGCAGTACTCATTTTTTCTCTTTTCTTCTTGATTTTGTTGACTCTAATACTAAAAGAAGAGAAAATTGGATAATATAATAATAATCAATTAGATTTCAGCCATTTTATTCATCATAGTAGGACAATAAAAGCTCATATCAAGACTAGAAGTTAATGCCATTTGAATAAAATTCCTTCCTATATATGGATTCCATAACATAATAATACTGTATCTCTAACAACTTCCTTTGTTTTCCAAATTAGTCAGACAACGACGCCCAATCTGTGTGACTGGCAAGTCAATTATTGTTTTTCATTACTACTCTTTACTTTTCACTTCACATTCTCTCTTCCTATTTCTTTTCATTGCTTCATTTCAAGTCAATGTTTTGTCTTTTGATTATCTTCAACCACACAGTAATGTGCTCAACTGCTATCAGTGCAAACCATGCAACGGGTGAGGGTGATGCAAGACTGGAAAATAGGGATAAAAGAGATGGAAAAATGAAGCCACTGTGTAATTAAAACTGCCAATTTGAGCTCCTACATCCCAATTCCCTACCAAACCTTAGTGCTAAGAAATAAAATTACAAAGAACAAGTTTAAGTGGAAGAATGAAGCAACCAAGAACAGTTGCAGTTCAATTTTTTAATGTCCAGTTCTTTTTCATGCTTCCTTCAAGTCTGTCATCACTAGAAACAACATTAAGGATGTTGAAAGAAGGGATGAAGTTAGTTCTCTTAAAATGCACTCAACAGTTGTTTGTCTTGGTTGCATGTAAGGAGGTATGCTAAACAACTAGATCCCTCATTGAATGCTTTTTTTAGACAGATATAAGGAAAATACTGTCATGTTAAATAAACCAGGAAAATCCTGCCTATGTCTAAAAAGAACTATGTAATACACATGTAAAATCCCTTCAATGGATGTATTAGTGGATACTTACACTGGTCAAACAATTAAAGATGATTAGTATCATTAACTTGGATCCATATAACACAAAGCTGCAGAACAACACAGTTTCATATAATTGTCAACTGCAACCCAGTGTGAAGAAGTTAGCATCAAAGCTCAGGAAATTTTTGTTATCAAATATTGAACCCATTTCCTTGAGAAAGTACCATATATAAGCTTCCGTCATGACACGTAAAGGTTTTACCAAGGGAAAAAACCAATATGGAAAATATGCAGAATGTTATTAATTATGATGACGGACTCTTCTTTACTCGGATATCTCCAATAAAATTTCATAACAAAGTTGATAATTACAGCTTTATTGGGACATACCCTTGAAAGCTGCTTACAAATATTAAACAAACTCTCCATTGATTCGTGGAAAACAAGAAACCAATTATTGAGTAGAATAAACACATTCATCTGTACACTACATGCAATAGTTGACAAAGTAACTATAACTTGAAGCAATCATGCATACAAACTTGACAAGGTCACTATGCCACCAAAAATTCTGGCTTTCCTCACAACAAAAGTTGCATGTATAAAGATGAAAGTTCAAGCTATGAACTCTAAGAAGCTTGGGTTACAATGCAATTAAAGTTTTATTTCTTATCTTTTTTGCAACTTGAGTAATAAAAATAGATGTCACTCTCGTTGATATGAATAGTTTTACAAACTTTAACACCATATTATGCATATATTGAATGACTAGACTTCTAGTGCAACAACAGAATCATCATGGTATTATCAATTAGCAATGATATCATCTTTAAGATATACCAAACTGTATCTTTTTATCACGTCTTGCCACACGTAGTAAACAAATTATCATCTTGTAAATTAAGATTAGTATTCAACATTAACTAAAACAAGTATTAAATTGAATACAGAGTGAGGTACCTGAGAACCAGAGCCAATGCAAGGATCACTTCCCCTCAAGCCCTCTACAAGTTCACTGTATAGTTGTTCCTTTGGACTTGATGCCGGTGCACCATAATATGAGAACTCAACAACATCAACATCACACCATACACCTCCTGGTCCCTATTTATTAAACAAAGAGTATGTAAATCTCTTGAATTTATTAAGAAAAGGAAATAGTACAATTTTTCCTAAATAGAAAATTCTTAATTCCATAGGCTGGGAGAAAACTAAATATGAGAAGACCACAAGCATAGCACTTGCGAAACTATGCACGTTTGATTTCAGACAATATCCAAAATATCCATACCTCTTTCCTTTGTTCCTAACTTAATAAAAGTACCAATTTCTAACCTCTAGAGCAGTAGGTAAGCATTGAACATGGTTGAGCCATTGCCTGTGAACTTTGCGAGCAACAAAAACAAGAATAGCTGGAATATCCGTCAAAACACCACGTCGGATCCTGAAACCAATTGCTGTTCCGAGACTGAATCGGCGCAGGATTTTGCTATGAAATGCCCTAATTGTCATGAGCTCAAGCAAGGTGGTGGCTTGCTGGCCCGTTGGTAACCTCCCAAGAGTTTCAGGTAACTCCCCTTTCTGAAGGTTTGCAAAATAGTTAGCTCTATCTTCAGCAGCATCATTTATTCGGCTCAAAGTAGGCCAAGAGAAGTAGGCAGCATTGCTCTCTGAGTGCTGACCACTAGAAGCAAAGGGTTGAAGTGGAGATGGACTTGACCAAGGAAGATTTGAATGATGACAGCAATTCCTTTCCAAATCTAGAGCGGATTCCTCTGATTGTGTTGATCCAGAGTGATGTATTCTCAAATCCAACCTGTACCGCTCCATCTTCAGCTCTCCTATAAATGAGGGATACTGGCTCTTAAGAACCCGCAAACCATTGACTAAGAGAAACCTCTATAGCGTTTTAGCTCAACTATCAGGGTATCCTTAAAAAACTGTGGGCTTCACCAACTAACTACCACTTATGAAATGTAGACTCTAACTATTGAATTGAAGAAGCAATTTAATAGTTCAATAGTAGCACGTCAAACACATAATTGAAGAAACCACAATGCAGCGAAACAAAAGCACAAGAAAAGAATCTTTGCCCAACACACCAGTTGAAATACTCATTGTATAGAAAGAAAAGGAAAGAACATAACACACCACATCAATTGCCACATTGAAGATTAATGTAGGGGACTATCGCCTGTAAAATAGAAACCAGAAAGTTCAGGAGCAGAAAAATGCGTCTCTCCAAGGACCTCTAACAACGTATCCCAAGCCACCGTGTCATATGCAAGTTTGCACATGAACATAATGATATGGTTCGATTCAAGTAACCGCCATAACCCCAAAAATTTTGACAAAAGAATAAGGAAACAAAATCCCAGACAAGATTGAGCACCTACGTGCGGTAGAAATGTCTTGCAGTATGATTTTCCCACACATTTGCAAACCAGAGGCCGAACAAAAGCTTAAAACTCAATCAATGCTAGGATAAGGGTCCCTACTTCATATTCAAAGCATAAGGAGTAAGAAAGGTTCCAAGGCAATAGTTTGACAGGTTTTACCGGGAATAAAAGTTAGAAAGTAGCGAAGAGATAGAAAGAGAGGGTTTTATGAACCGGAATTCATATAAGGAAACTAAACCCACATATCTGCTCCAAAACGAGGGCAACAAAACTATCAACAAATGGAACAAAGGCTAAACCTTCGAAATTGGTATTTGTAAAACTTATCAAGTAGTGCAGCCTGTACTAAAAACCGCAGTGATCAAACCGATAAATTATACATGATTAAGACTATGAGGGAAAAATGAACAAAAAAATAGCAAGAACAATAGTTGCGTAGAAGGTAAAAAGGACGAAAGTTAGAAGACGGAAGAGAAGCCCAGATGAGAGTGAAATGATATTTGCTTGAAGAAAGGCAAAACTCACCGATTAGCAATGGCGGAGCTGCGATGGATAGAAAGCAAATACAGACCCCCGAAGATGGTCATGCCCTAGTGCTAATACACAATCTCTTCATCGGAACCACTTCATCGCTACTCCTGAACACTTGTTAGAGCATCATACAAATCAGTTCTTGTGTGTGCATTTTCAAACAAAAGCATAATGTGTGTGTGTGTTTGAGAGAGAGAGAGAGAGAGGGTGCACAAGTCAAGTCACAAGTCAGTCAGTAAAAATAAGTTTCGATTTTGAAGGGAAAAAGTGTGGAATTATTCTTAGATAAATAATAATTCCCATAAATACATTTAATTTAAGCTGAAAAATTACAATTAGGACCCATCCGTATTTGCTCCCCAAAAGGAGCACATTCTAATCTTCACCCAAATAATTGGACTCTCCGGCCTATCCATAGTGTGGGGCTAGCCTGCTGTTTATTTTCATTTTTCAATTCCTATTTATTTATTATTTTTTGGTTTCCAAGATATCCACCGATGGGTCTAGTGAATAATTCATTCACTGCGAGAACATCTCAAACAAGTGAGGACTACAACTGGTCCAAGAGTTTGCTACATTCTCAAGGGCGAGGATCGAACTCCCAATCACTTGGTTAAGTGACGAAAGCATGTACCACTTACACTAACCCACTGAATTTTTATTTATTATTTTTAATAACCTTGTTTTTCACTTTTACTGTTGACTTTGTTTTCTCTTCTTTCACTATTTTTCTATCTTCTTCTACAAAATCTTATCCCAAATACTAAAGCGGAATTGGGTTTCTACAAATTATATTAAATGCCCACACACACTCTCTCTCTTGTGCCATTATCGTCAATCACGTCACTTACATTATCTCCATTCAAATGTCAATGATCAAATCATGACAAGTCTACTCAGTCAACATCATGCAAATTAACTAAGATGATCTTTTTATTCAATGCATTAGTCACACGGACAATATATCGATCATGTTTAGCTCCTTTTCTAATCTTTTAACTTTTTTTGAAAATTTTTACTTGTATTTTAAGTTCAATAAAAATTTAGTTAGTTGAGTTTTTAATTTTATTTTATTCTCATCAGTTATCAAAACAATGTAAGTCAATTTTTTTATTTTATATAATTAAATATTTATTATTTAATATTAAATTATTAATAAAATATCACTAATGTAATTGAAGTATTCAACTTTTAATGTTTTATATTTAATTTCAATGTAACATAAAAAATAGTTTTAAATTAAAATTATTTTATTTTTAAATAATTATTTAACTAGTACTTTTAAATTTATAGTATTTTTAAAATACATGAATTTCAAAATTTTAAAATATGATAACATTATTTTAATAAATATTTATTAAAGAATTTCGAAAACCCTAGCTCGACAGTTATACGGATAACAACAAACCAACGGCCAAATAATAGAGCAGACCTCTGTAAGAGCTTTAAGATACATAAATAAGATTGTAGCTAAGACTCTAAGTATGCAAACCAAGACATAAGGCCTTTTTCTCCTCAACGGACGTCAATTCTCAAGACCTGCTTTTTAGGGATCTAATCTGATCAATCCTCCTAGTACAACTTATAACTTAGATATCATCATAGATCCAATACTTTTTTATGCATAGAATCCTTATAAAAGGCAAATGCAGATGTAACACCCACATACGCCCTGAGAGAATATGCAAGTGTCTCACAAGACAAAACCGAAATAACCTAAATCATACTAAACATTTCTTACATGCATTCATAGAAACTCAAATAAATATACAATACATATCATTAGATGTTGTTGTAAACAAACCATAACATATATCTATATATAATGAACTTATCCTAATGCATGTCTTAAACATAATCCATCATGTAATAAGGTTATTAAAAACCATAAAACAAAATACAAATTGTCTCATATGGTCATATACAACTCAAAAACTCAAATATTCATCTTTCAAAACAAAAGACATTCTTATTAGCCACTGCGATTGTCTTTGTCCTAGACCTTAAATCTTCTTATCAGAACCTACACGGAGGCAAAACTATAATAAACATATAGCTTAGTGGGAAATAACTAAACATAATGTATAATGGTGACTATTTCTAACAGTCGTTTAACATTCACATGCATTTTATCATGTCAATTCATTTACAAACTTTAATTATTCAAATTATAGAGTAATCCAAACATTATGCTTCAAAACATAATTTGATGGATATAGATTCAGAGCATTCTCGTATCAGAACAAAACTCATAAATATCAAAACGGAATGCACAAATATCAAAATTGAATATCAAAATAGGATATAATCCTTTCATATCAAAGTATGACTTATCCCAAAACAGAACTTGTTTTGTATCAAATCAAAGCTTATCTCTTATCAGAACAGAACTTGTTTTATATCTGAATAGAACTTATTTTTATCAAAATTGAACATGTTTCATAATACAAAATAAGTTAGACTGCTAATCCTTTTTACAGAAGTGGGTAACGAGACCAGAACAGAAGATACCATGATTGGTATCTGAAACAGAAGAGACTAATGTCTCTAAATCAGGGGACATCATAAAGTTGATAATTAGGGGACACAGTAGTGTCAATAATCAGGGGATATCTCAGTGTCAAGTTACAAGAGCAGCTACAGACCCTTCTATGAATGCCTATTTCCTACAACTAGGATTTAACAGTTTTAAAACAAACCGTTTTAGATTTCAAAATTTTCATGTAAATGATGTAGTGCAGCATATGACCTTATTCATTTGATCAAACTTAACATGCCTTATAAATACAAACATATGCATTAAAGCATCAATAAATATATTGAGTCATCACACATTATGTATATTTACACAATTAGAAAGCACTTCCAGTACAATCCCAATTATCAAACTCCTCAGACAATTAATGATTCAGAATTATCACAATATCCTAATCATATGATAGTGAAATAATGCATAAGTATGAATTCATTTCCTTATGCTCAAATTGAACCCATTCATTCTCACTCAAACTTTTCATGCCTTATAAACATAAACATTTGTAATAATGTACCAATGAATACATTAAGCAATTACATTTTACATGTACTCTCCTAAGTTCCCAATTCTCAAACATACATAACTAACACATCACTTTTATCATTTAAAACACATCTATGTTTGTAAGTATACTTCATTCATTTAACAACTTATAAGTTCCAAAATTAGATACTTTGTTATCTAATAACATTATATTTAAGTTATTACTTCAATTAAAAAAATTCAAATGTTATATAACCTTTAATGAACTTATTCCACATCAAACTAGGTTCATTTTACACCTTAATCAAGTCCAATTAAACCATTATAAAATACCTTAACCTTATAGGATCCAACAATTTCCTAAAACCAATATTTCTCCTTCCTAAGTACTTCCCATGACCATGGGAATAAGCCTTATAAATCCCACAATCGTGGGACGAGTGAACCAAATGTTCACTCACCCATAATCTCCAATTTGTTTCCAAAACTTGACTTCTTCACTTCCATTCGACACACCTTCACCAAAGACCATCAATTTTACTTCAATCCTACCTTATTCATGCTTCAATACCTCACCAAATTCATGTCTAAACCAATTCAAAAATCATTCATTAAGTAACTTACAAATCAATATCCTCCACACATCAAAACCAAACCAGAAGTTATCATACAAGGATCATTTTTCGAGTATTTTGTTGGTCGAAAACGCAAGTGCACGTTTCTATCGTCAAGTAGTAAAAATATCGATCCCACAGATACCAAATTAGTTAAAAAGTGATATTCGTAATAACTTTTAACTTAAGCTAATAACGTAAAAATTAAAGAAAAGATTGATTGATTGTGGTTTGAAAAATAAAATAAAAACGAGAATTAATGCAAGATAAAAATATAAGAAATATCAATGGAATGAAAATCTAGGAATTTAACTTCCCCCTTGATTTTACCTCGGTGTCAAAATTTTCTCTATTTAATTCATATACCGGGTTTGATAACCTAAAATTTAGAATTAATTACTAAGCCCTCCCGGATCATTAGTAATCCTAATCATCGAACCAATTTCCTATATTTCTATGGTAAATTGTGAAAATTCGATGTTTGCTTTATCGAATCAATCTTAATGTGGTTACTTAGGGTGGATAGGTATCTCCCGATCCTAGACACAAATCACTACGAATGTGATCCTAAGCTATTGCAATTTTCTTCCAAATCTATTGCTCCCTATTACGTTACACAAAGATTAAGAAAATCAATTTCATAGGTGATCAAATTATGAAAAGCATTAAGAATAAATTGCAATAATCAAACCTTTAAGTAAAAACGGACGTAAGAAATTAAACAGAGAAAATACCAATTAACCGAGATTACATCAAGGGTTCGGTTAAAATCCTAGAATGAAAAGATTAGTTACTCATAATAATAGTAGCAACAATGAAAATAATAAAAGCAAGCATTATGAATATAAAATGAGTAGAAAGAATAGAAGAACAAATGGTAATTGCTTGATCTTCAATTTTTGCCTCCTCTATTGCTTCATGTCCCTCCTCATTTTAACGCTGGTAGCTTCTGAAATTGAGCGAGTGTGTTGTTAAATGGCCCCTTTTCTTTACGTCAACGATTTTTCTTTAGAATACAAAGATAGCCTCCTCTCTAATGTGTGTAACGTTGTGCTTGTAGAGTGAGTAGAGAGTGAGTGCTTGTTGTTCTTTTTTTCAACGTTAATAGCTCTCCCCTCTCATGAAGTAGCGTCAGTCCCTCCTCACAGTTGGTCCACTCCTTTTATATTATTTGCTCCCCTTCTTTTCTTTTTTAACGTCCCCCCACAGCTGGTCTCGTAGAGCCCCCCTGATGTGTTATATATCCTCTCTTTTGTTTGTCCACTCCAACGTCACCACCTGTTGCATGCCTAGGTCTCTTTATTTCAGCTGGTTGTCTCTTATTTATTTGCTTGTGCGTTGATTTTCTTTGTCCACAGCTGTCCACCTCTTGCAGCCACGCTTACTTCATGTATAAGTTCACCATGGTGGAGCCCCAAGCTTGATTTTCGTTTTGCTTCCCATGTGAATGACCAATTTCTCCTGTAGCTGATTTAATTCATGCCCATGCGCCGTTATATGCCCATGCTTGTCATTTTATTTGCTTGTGCAACGCCCACGTCTGCTTCCACTTGATTCCATTTGTCCTTTCCAAAGATAAATATCAATCATTCCTTTAAATCCCTCCTGCGTTGCTTTGTTGTATTTCCCCGTGTTTGCATCCTCTTGGCTGTTGTGACAATTTTAATTTCCTTCAGCTGCTTTCCACGACCACGCCTGCTTTGTTTTCTTTTTGTTTCAAGTCTCCCACTAGCTAACTCAATTTGCTCATCCAGCCTCACATGAGTTAATGTTGTGCATTAGATTTTTCTTTGTTTCCTCGTGATTCACGCCTGCTCCTTATCTTACGACTGCTCTGATTTTTCTCTTGTAGTCAGCTACTTCCACACGTCTGGGTCCCTCTTGGCTGCCCTTTTCTTGATTTTATCCTCCTGATTTAATTTCTTTCTCCTCACACCTGCTCCTTGATCACGCCCCTCTTGTAGCTTCTGTCCAATTTAATTAAATCCATGCTTTGCTTCACGCTATTATATGGTCACGCTGTTACATGGGCATGCTTTAATTGGCTTTATTTCTGCTGGGTCCCTCTTGCATGTTCCTCTCTTATGTAGCTTACTAATTAATTGTGTGTTGCCTTCCTGCTGGTCTCCTATTGCGCTGGCTTCACTTGAATTAAATCATTTTTGCTCCTATCCCTTGTGTCTCTGTTCCATTGAAGTTGCGCCTAGGTCACGTGTCCATAGCTACTTTCACGTTGCCCATTGCTGTTGAATTCACGCCCATTTAATTGTTGCCTTTAATTTGGTCTGCCCAACGCTGGTCCTCCTCTTGTGGACTTGTTTATGTCACTTTTCACAAATTTACTGCTCTCAACTGAGCTCCAAAAATTCTAAAACTTGGTGGAAACATTCTTCAATGAGTCAAGATTATGCCTGCCAAATCTTAGAATTATTTAATAACCCGATCCCAAGATAAAAATATCCAAAGATCCAAAGGTCAAATCTGCCAAAAATTGAAAAATAGTGTTAATTTCAACCTATTAAGGATTTTTGTTGTATTTTATGTATCTAAAGCTCTAATAATTATAAAACATGATGAAAAGGCCATAAATATCCATAAAACACATGCAAGATGCTAAATATAAAGTTCTAAAAATATATAAAATATGATTGTATCACATTCATTTATCATCATCTTAACACATATGTCATGCCAATACATGTTATCAATTTTAGAATTCCCTTACCCAATTACCTTCAAGTTCCTTCTTAAAAAAAAATAACCAAACCAACCCCTCATGCAACCAAAACACTTCCGAAATCTAGGTAGATGTAAGATGATCTTAACACTAAGATGATAACAACATAAAAGGTAGTATAAAGTAGCTTTCTTGATGTAGTAACTTACAAGGATTTCAAAAGAAAATGATCCCAAAAACTCCATAAGTTGAGAGGGAATGAGAGACTTTCGGTGAAGAGAGTGTAAAATAGTGAAGAATGAGTAAAACAGAAATTACTCCAGCAAAAACTTTTCTTGTCCATTGCTACGTGTCATCAAGTTGTAACAACATAAGTCACTATGCATGTTCTTCATTTGTCCCACATCGGAGCTACCAAATGTCACCAATATATTAAGCCATTTGTCTCTCACTTATCACTGCCATGTGCCAATTTATTAATTATGCCATTTTTCAATGCATCAACTATGTCAAATTTCACTAACTCATAGGCTTAGTCATTTCAATTTTCCTGTACCAACTTATCTTGCCACTTAACAATTTTCCTAGCCCAAATATATATTTTAATACCTTAATTCTCTAATGATATCAATTAATTCCAAATCACTAAGTATGGTCCATTAAATCAAAATTCAAGTCTTGTTTAATTCTCAATTATATCACAATTTTTAACACCTATCATATAAATACTTTCATGAACATGTAACACTCCAACTAGGGTATAATTTGGGGCCTTACAGCAGAACATACTTGTATCATTGTTTGACAGAAGTAAACTTATTAAAGACTCACGCTTTCAAGAGAGAGCGAGATATTTTAGAGAGAAGCTATATGGAAATACATAACTATTATTGATAGTAATATTTTGGATACAATGAAGCTTAGTTACAAAAGGTCTTTCACTTATGTAGACAAAGGATATCACAAAAGGACCAACATCTATGGATAATAACAAAGTCTTATCATCCTAAATGGATAAGAACATCATCACATCAACTATTCTAGTTAAGAACAATACCACATCAACTATTTTAGATAAGAACGATGTCACATCATATAGTAAATGTATATGAATGATGTCAAATCACAAAAGACATTCAAATATAAAGACAAACAATTTTTAAATAAAGGGTCCCATAATAATATGTGGAATCCTAATCATCACCCCTGTCGAATAAGTTCTTCCTACGATTGTAGATTTGACGAGAAAGCCCCTCTACTCGTGTTTTCAGTATCATCATTGTTTGTTCTCCATCTTTTACTAAGGCTTGCTTCTTTAGCGAGTAATTTTTTCAAAAATTTATTAAGCCTCTCCTCATTAATGATAGAAATATTATTATTAGGATTTTGGGCATCTTGGAAGGAGGAGGACGAAGGCTATGATGGTCCCACAACGTATAAACCAAAAGAGAGTTGAGTTTGAGATGGTTCAGTAGGGTTTGGATCCGAATCTATTGGGTTGTTAAAGTTTGGCATTTTTGGTTCTCCAGGAACTAATTATTCTAGGTAAGGTCCAACAGATATGCAACCAGCTAGTGGCACATACTTAGGAAAATGGTTTAGATCCTTAAGGAAAAGCTTAAGAGTTTGAAGGACATTTTCATTATATCTTAGCCATTGACTGAGGGTATGCCAAAAGTACACCTGATCCTCAGAGTAGATGGATCCATTATGTGTTATGTTATATGGACGATGAAGTAAGCATTAAGTGGATTGCTTCTCTAGTGGAGTCTCTTATAATTTAAGATCTTCAATAACCTGTGAGGGTTATGTTCTCCATTACACCAGTGGTTGGTACCACTCAAGGAAAGTCCATAAAAGAGGACTTTCATTCTCTCTACTACACAAGTGTTGATAAAGTTGTAAGGGAGGAAAGGCAATAACACATGGATAGACGGTAGAGAGTGCCTATAAGTACCATAATGTGTTTTTTTAAAGCGGGCCATTGATAAAGAACACAGTGAGGTATAGAGTTTCTATGTTGAACAAGGATGGAAAAGAATGCAGTTTTGATTGGTTGAGAAAGAGATGGGGATAACAAAACAAGCTTAGCAAGGCAAGAAACGCTATCTCATCAATAGTAGTGGGTGTGTTTGCGATAGGAGGAATGAACTTCTTTATTTTTACAGTGATAGGTAGGTTAGCCATTAAGAGTAAGAGATGGATACTTTTGGAGGGAGTGATAAGGCTTATATGCTTTTGAGGTCGAGAGAAGAAATTAGCTAGGATGTTCTGGTTGTCTTTGATGTGGTGGAGTATGAATTTATAGCATGAGAACCAGTATTTCCAACGAAGTAATTAACTCTCTGGCAGTAGTTTTTTGTTTGGATCTAGTATCTTCAGAAAGGTCATATTGTCCATTTCTACCATAAAGAGATAAGGGATGAGGTGGAAATTGAACTTTTTATAACTCTTGTGACAATCAGCATCTCTTTATAGATTACATGATAATGTTTTTGAGGGTTTAAATTTTCCATTAGCATGTCCACAGTAGAACCTCTTTCCTTATATTTCCTCTATTAAGATTGCTCCCCATAAATCTTCACTAGCATCAGTATTTAGGATTCATTTTCTTTTATCAGGAATCTTTAGTCAAGGTGGATGCCAACTGATCTTCATTAATTACTGGACTACCTTTCTCTAGTTTAGGCCCCATGGAGGTGGTTTTTTCTTCAATAATTTTGATAGTTGGCTTACGTGTTTTGATATAAAAGGGATAAATTCTCTAATATAATTTATAATTCCCATAAACTATTGATTTGCTTAACAATGAGATTAGTACCTAGGAAGTTTAGTAGTTCGCTAGCTATGTGTGGGCTGGGATGTAGAAGCCATCATGGAACTTTATACCCAAAAAATCAATATGGGCTTAACCAATTTGGCTTTTATGGGCTGAGAAAATGATCCCATATTTTTTGTGAGATTCAAAAATTGTTTCAATATGGCTTGATGCTCTTGCTGGGTCTAAGAGTTAAGCAGAATGTCGTCAATGTAAATTAGAGCATTGGATAAGATACCATCATAGATTCTAATCAAGACTTTTGAAACAATGATGAGGTGAATTTTAACCTAGAAGACATGACTTTCTACTATTACTAGACATTAAGAATGCAACATGTTATCTTATGCCAACCCTCTAGGTCAATACCTAATTGCCAAAATCTAGCTTTTAAATCAAACTTGGAGAATATTTTGGGTTCTTTTAGAAATAGCAACTGCATATTGGTCTTGAGTAGAGCAAATTTATTATCTTGAAGAAAATGATTTAGAGACTTAACTAACCTTTTTTCCTTTCTTTTTTTTGCTCTTTCTTAATATAAAAAGCTTGGCATGCCCAATCTGACTTGGTTGGATCGATTAGTCCTTCTTTCAAAAGTATAACACATTCTTTTTGTGTCATCTTTAGATCATCTAGATTCATCCTTAGATGTGTGACCTTTGTTGGATTAATGTTCTCATTCTTCGTGAATGGTAATTGGACATAGAATTCTGAATTTTGTCATAATGGATGTGACTGATTGAATTAAGCATGGCTTTCCAGGCAATATTGTAAAATTTGATCTCTAATATCCTTATATCTAGAAGGAACATCTTTTAGTTCGAAAATAATGCGGTCTTTAGTATACTTGCGAAGATATTATTTGTAACGAATCCTTATTGGTAAGTATTGTAACTTTTCTGCTTAGCAATAAACATCCATTCCAATAAGTATGTCGGGACCATGCAAGTTACTTCCTAATATTTTTGTCCTAACAATACAACTTGCGAAAAATTTTACACATATCCTTCTCTTCATGATAAGATCTATTTTAAAGGATTTTCTGTCTGCTACAATAAAGTATTCCTCATTGGGTTTCCATTCTTCTATAGGAAGAATATATGGTTTCATTATACTTTTAGAAGAGCCTATATCTATGCAACCAATAGTAGGAATTGATCTATGATACTTTTCTAGAAGCAACTGGAGCTTGACTGTGTTTTCCATAAAATTAACATTGGTCTGGCTTTCTAGCATCAAAAGCACGTCCCTTGAAGAATCTTATTATCATTTTCTTCCTTCTATTAAAAGGATGAACTCTTAACAACTTTCTTCTAAAGTGTTTCATAGGAAAGACTTGTTCTCCCATTATAAATTCATAGTCTGCAATATAAAAGGCCACCAGAACATCCTAACCGATTTCCCCTCTCGGCCCCAAAAGCATATCAACTTTATCACTTCCTTTAGAAGTATCCCTCTCCTCCTCTCAATGGCTAACCTGCCTACCACTGTAAAAATAAAGAAGTTCTTCCCTCCTATCGTAAACACACCCACTACTATTGATAAGATAGCCTCTCTTGCCCAACTAAGCTTATTTTGTTATCATCACCTCTTCCTCAACTAATCAAAACTACATTGCTTTCCATCCTTATTCAACATATAGGCTCCATACCTCACTGTGTTCTTTATCAATGGCCCATTCTCAAAAAATCCATTATGGTACCTATGGGCATTCTTTAGCCTCTATGCATATTTTATCGCCCTTCCTCCTTTACAAGTTTATCAGCACTTATGATATAAAGAGAATGAAAGTTCTCTCTTGTGGACTTTCCTTGAGTGGTACCATCTACTAATGCAACAGAGAGCACAACTCTCACAAGTTATTAAAGATCTCAGATTATAGGAGACTCCATTAAAGAAGCAACCCACCTGATGCTTCTTTGTTCTTCATTGTCCAATATTGCACAACACATAATGGATCCATTTACTATGAGGGTCAAGTGTACTTCTGGCATACCTCTAGTTAATGGCCAAGATATAAGGAAAATGTCCTTGAAACTCTTAGGCTTTTCCTCAATGATCTAAACCATTTTCCTAGGTATATGCCACCATTTGTCTATACATTTATTGGACCTTATTCGGGAGAATTCATTCCTGGAGAACCAGAAATGTTAGACTTTGACATCCCAGATAGCTTAATAGATTTAGATCCAAACCCTGTTGGACCATGTCAGGCTTAAGTCTCTTTCAGCCTAGACATTATGGGACCATCGTAGCCTCCAACCTCATCCTTCCAAGATGCCCTAGATCCTAATGATGATATTTCTATCATCAATGAAAAGAAACACAATAATTTTTTGAAAAAATTATACATTAAAGAAGCAAGCTTGATGATATTGACAGCACGCGTGGAGGGGCTTCCCCATCAAATATGCAATTTTAGAAAGAACCTATCCAATGGGGATGACGATTAGGATTCCACTCATTATTGTGAGGCCCTTTATTTAAAAATTGTTTATCTTTATATTTAAGTGTATGTTATGATATGACATCGCTCTTATCCATTTACTATGTAATGTGACATTGTTCTTATCTAGAATAGGTGATGTGACGTTATTATCTATTTAGGGCGATAAGAATTTGTTCTTATGTCTTTTGTGACCTCCTTTATTTATATAAGCAAATGACCTCTTTGATGTAACCAAGCTTCATTGTATCCAATATATCACTATCAATAATAGTTGTGTTTCCATATGACTTCTCTCTAAGATCTCTCCCTCTCGCCTAAAAGGTTGACTCTTTAAAAAGTTTACTTCTATCATATAAATATACAAGTATACTCTACACTTGCCTTTCTTAGAGCATACTTGCCTTTCTATAAGGATCTTATGTATAAAAAATATCGAACCTATGATCTTGTTTAAGTTATAGGTTGTATGGGAAGGATTGGTTAGTTTAGATACCTAAAAGGCAGCTTTAAGACTTAATGCCTATTGAGGAGAAAAGGGCTTGTGTCTCGACTAGCATACTTAGGATCTTTGCTACATTCTTCTTCATTTTTATCAAGTAATAAAGCTAGATTAATGAATGAAAACTTCTAGAATCCATCTTTCTATGCTCCAATTCGTTCTTGCCAAACTTCTTAGAAACTATAATGATTTGGTTAGTCCATTCCTTACACTTTGTTTACAGTATTCATCCATTTATTTATTATTTATAAGTTTATTTTAGTCCTTCACAATTTCTCATAAGTACTACGCCTTCTTCTAATTTTAGAAATCTTAGTTAAAGTGTTTATCATAATTTTGATGTGATCTACATATAAACTACCATAAAGATTATAATTTTGTAAAATTATAGTTTAACTATATGATTATGATACTATTTTCAAATTTTCAATAAATTTTATGAAATACCTCATGCTTATTTCTTTTCTTTATATTTCAATCTTTTAAAATTTTTAAATTCTTGAAATGATTTTTCAATTAGAAAATTAAACAAATATTTTAATTACTACTTATAAAATTTTATGAAAATTAAATAACATTTTCTTAGTTCTCAATTTTAAATAACTTTAATATCAAAATACAATAGATATTACATGTTTAACTTTTTATTTCCTTAAATTTTATTTTAGTTCTTTTATTTTTATTTTATTGCATTTATCTTATCATTTAAATTTTAATGAAATCAACCTTTAAATCATTTAAAATTAATTATACTTTTAATGGTTGAAAGATTTTCTTAAAATTTTAGTTTAGGATTAAGATAGATAAAGATGATAAATAAGAGGTCTCATAAAATAAATTCATTTTGATCTTACATTAGACATTATGGAAATCTTTTATTAAAATAATTATAATAGTACAAACAAGTGAAAGAATTGTAAATCAACATAAACAAAGTTATTATAAAATAGATGATCTCAATATATAGCAATATGTGTAAATGTGGATTTAGTTTTGTGGACATAGATTGAGACCAAATGTGCAGTTTTTATGAAGTGTCTATTCTCTAACATGATAGGAATGTATCATGACCCCTACAATAAAGATTCTGGAAAAAAAATATTTAAGAAGTCTCGTCCCGAAGGCAAGAATTAAGTTGTCATGTTTGAATAAAAGCAACTTTGGACCTAAATAGCTAATATTATTTATTAAAATGTAATTTATTTAAAGATATCATTTATAAATTATATTAGTTTAGTTAATACACACTTAAAAATAAAAAATCTCTTAATCATTTATTTTTCAAATATCAATACACCTCGAATGAATATTAACTTTCGTGCTCGAATGAACATTAACTTTCTAGTTACATTAACTTTTTTGGCGAGCTCAAGGTAGTTTTTGGTACCCTTCTATTTCAGGAAGCTTCATGGAAGCCTCTGATGGAGGCTTTTCTTATCTAGAGGAGTTGTTTCCAACCTTGTAAGAATCGATGGATGTCAGTCTCTTAAGAGCTCAAAGAAATCGAAACAAATAACTTGAATGGAACAAAAAAAAACCTAGAGAAATGTGGTCTTAGCTGATAGTCATGAAAAACTAAGACATTTTCTAGTTGCATTAATCAATATCATTGTATCCCTTCCTCTAGAAATGCTTCAGGAGGGAGCAAGACACTGGGGCAATACACTAGTTGGCTTCTTTCTAAGCAAGAGACCTACATTTCCTCTTATGCAAAATTGGGCTCAAAATTGATGGGGAAACAAAGGATTGGACATAATATTACTTACTAAAGAAGATATTTTTCTATTCAAATCCATTGATGGAGACAGCATAAGTAAGATAATTGACTCTAGACCTTGGCATATAGAAGGTGAACCCATGTTCATCCAAAAATGGGCTCCATGTTTGGAATTTGATAAAACAAGCATATAATTAATCCCCTTATAGATTAATTTTCATTATATGACTCTTGAATGCTGGACTTTAGATGGACTAAGTTTTCTTGTTGGTTCAGGAGGAAAACAATATATTTTGATTCATCCACTACTAGACTTGAGAAAGTGTACTTTGTAAGAATATTCATCGATATTAATCCCAAAAATGAATTACTTGAAACATTGCTTGTTATAAAGATGAATACTACAAATGAAATGGTTAAAGCTGAAACTCAATTATCTTACAATTCGAATCCTCAGCTGGGAAACACAAATGTGGAAACCTACAAAAAAATTATTCACATCAGGTGACTACTTCGAGCTAATGGGAATTGAAAATACGACAACACTTTAACCAATGAGGTAAACATCATTAACATTATACTTGAAAAACATACAACTTATTAGAAGTAAGGGAGGATCAATCCATCAAACATGACAAGATTAGTGATCCTATAGACATATTTATGGAGAATGAGGTCAGTGGAAGACCTAAAACTGATCTAATTAATAGTGAGCTTAAGGAGGAGGTCCAACCTCAAGAGATTCCTGAACCAAATTTGAATATAGAACAAACTAAACAATTTACTCCAGGTTGTAGCACAAAATTTAAAGAGAAAAAGGAGAAAACCCAAAGGGGCTTGGTAGCTACATTTCCTCTTAAATCTTTATGTTTTTTTTAGAATAATAGAGGTTTAAATGACCCCTATAAGAGACAAGTTTTCAAGAACCTTTTGTTGGGAAAAATGCTATTGCTTTGGACTTCTTGTAACTAGAATTAAAGCTTATAAGCTATATAATATCATGAAATTTCTAGGCAAATACTAGTGTTATGGTTCTAATCATGATCACCACTTCAATGGTAGAATTGTTTATGCATTCAACAAGGAGAAGGTGCAGGCAATAATTTTGAGCAATTCAGACTAATTCATCCGTCTATGTAAGCTAGTAAACTTTGAGACTAGTTTTGAAAACTTAATTATCCATATTTCAGTTTTGGAGGACCTCTTCTCTGTTCAAAACACAATGAATAAGCATTGGCTATTCGTAAGTGATATTAATTGTGCCTTATACCTATATGCTCAAGGAGATAGATTAACTCTTCCAATATTGGCATAGAGTTAGAAAAAGCTTTTAGTAAGCCAGAGGTGACTAATTTAAAAATTTTAAGGAATTTCTTCACTTAGACCAATAAATAGTTGGGTAACTACTTCATTAGGAAGAAGCTAGACAGAATTCTTGTTAATCTAAATTAGTTGAGTCTTTTTCCCAATTCATATGCTTATTTTATCTTTCTTTTATGTTCTTATCATTTTATATAGAAATCAAAAGTTTAATCTCTTCAACCTTTTCAATGCCCCATTTAATTTTTCAACTTCCTGACCAACAAGGAAGGGTTCATAGAGGTAGTAAGTGAAGTTTAGAATTATAGAATCTCAAGTTGAAAAGCCTTTTAGCATATGAGGAAACTTCATATCCTTAGAAACCTACTTCAGATATTCCTCAAAGCTTGTCAATCTTTAATAGTTATTGTGATTACAAAATGCTAAGAGTGAGTTAAGAAAAGCTCATGATGCTTGTTATCAAAATCCTTATAGGCTTGAATTGAAAGCTACTAAAGCAAGAAAATTGGAGATTATAAGAAGACTCTTCAAGATTATAACTCTTTACTTATGTAAAAAGATAGGATCACTTGGCCGAAGGAAGGAGACCTCAATACTAAGTATTTTCATAATTATGTGCTACCAGGGAGAAACTCCGACAAAATTATTTGTTTACTTGATGAAAATGATCATTTGATGTCTGGAAAACCAATATAAAAGCTATGACTTTCATGTACTTTGAACACTTGATTAGAGCTGCAAAACCCTCAGGGGAGTTAATTGGTTCCCCCATAACTCTATCCTAGGATTCAATATTGAAACTCCTACAACTAGCTTTTCTCTAGGAAATTAAATATGTTCTCTTTAGTCTCAATACTAAGAAGGCTCTAGGTCATGATGGGTTTAATGTCCATTTCTTCCAACGTACCTGACACATTATAAGTAATCTGCTTATGGAAACTATCTTGGAATTTTTAAACTTTGGAAAAATGTTGAGAGAAATCAATGTTTAGTATATATGCTTGATCCCTAAAGTGCTTAATGCCAATTACCTCAATGAATTTTGATCCATTTCTTGCTATAATAATATGAATAATATGATATCCAAGCTCCTTGCTAATAGATTAATAGAGTATTTGAACCAAAATATTCATTTATCCTAAGGAGATTGAATTCCTGACATATCAATCTCATATAATATCCTCTTGGTTTAGGAAATATTCAGGGATTATAACACCTGTAGATTTATTAAAAGTTGTTCTATTAAAAAATGTTTCTCCAAAGCTTTTAATAGACTTCAAGGAAAATTAATTTTATTAAGTCTAGATTGGCTTGACTTCCCTAATTTCTTTATCAAATGGACCAAAGTTTATCTCTCAACTTCCTCCTACAGTATCCTCATTAATGGATCTCCGTCCAAGCAGTTCATAGGATCTAATGGAATAGGGAGATTTCCTATCTCCTTATGTTTTTAACATTTCTATAGAAATTCCCAGCAAGATTTTCTAGATTAATACTTCAAGGTTTCCTACTTTCAGCTTCTACTATAAATGTAAGGAGATTCTTCTCATTTGTGCTTTAAATATGATCTTTTAATGTTCTGTGATGCTGATCAACCTTGTATGTAAACTTTGCATTAATCTCTCTACTATTTTTGTAGGATATCTAGTTTATGTATCAACTTTTCTAAGAGTATAATCTATTTCTCCTCAGACATGACTAATACTGAAAGATTTCAAAATAATAATAATCTAGATATGCATAGCTTGCCTTTCAAATATCTTGATGTTCCAATCTCATCCAAAAAACTAAGATATTAAGTATGTTTACTGATCTTGGAGCAATACAACAAAATGATCAATGTTTGGCAAAATAGAGCTCTTTCATAAGCTAGAATTGTTCAACTCATCGTTTCAATGTTGAACAATCTTCATACCCATTGGAGCACACATCTCCTTTTACTCAAGAAAATCAACAAGGAAATAGAGAAATTCATCAGAAA
This sequence comes from Erythroxylum novogranatense, assembly GCA_029891385.1. Classification (NCBI taxonomy): domain Eukaryota; kingdom Viridiplantae; phylum Streptophyta; class Magnoliopsida; order Malpighiales; family Erythroxylaceae; genus Erythroxylum; species Erythroxylum novogranatense. The sequence goes on along the minus strand of CM057234.1, from coordinate 65,146,620 downwards.
ATTTCTTTGATCTAGTAAATTGATAACTCTAAAGGAGCTAAGATCAAATGGGAATAATTGTGTTGAAGAAAACATGAAGCTGGTGTAGGATTTATTTCAATCTAAATAATTCAAAATATCTAGGTGGCTAAAATAATTTGAAGGGTTTTTTAAGATAAGGAGTATTTTTGGAGCAAATGGATGAATGAATAATATCTAAAGGAATCCAAATTGTGGTAGATTATTGAAAAGAAAGAACATTCTCAGCCTCTCATAGAAATTCTAGTAAAAAGATAGGTTGTGTATCCTCTTATTATAATCTAAGTTGGGAATAGTGAGGATACTTGGTTTTGGTTTACCAGTTAAACCAATTTAAGCCTTTTATTCTTGAGAGAAGATATCTCAATTCTCACTAATAGAATTCCAACTTAATCTTGAGTTAAGAAGGATATATTCATAACAAATGGCAAGTTTCAAGCAGGGGGTTGAAAGGTTGCTTACTTCCTTAACTACTTACCTAACCTCTCTTTAATTGATAAACCTATTTAGTCCATCAATAACAACGGAGAATTCTCTAACTCCTCTTGCCTTAAAGATCTCAAGCACACACTCCCCTCTTTTCTTGGTGTAACATTGTTAGAAAGGTTCTTTGAATCCTAAATCTTCATTTATCGCATAGTTAGCAGTTAAAAGAAGACTGAAAAGCTAAAGACATGATTAAAGGCTTGAATAATCTCTTACATGATTTATGTTGCCTAGAAGCTGAAACTATTGATCATCTTTACTTCGAATACAACTAAATAGCCTCCATTTGCATTAGAATGCAACATATAATGAATCTTTTTTACCCTATTGTTGATTAGGACAACATATTGGCATGAGCTTAAATCACTACCAAATTTGGAGAAAGATCAAATATGTTTAACTCTCAGCCTAAATTATTCAATGTATGAAATATAGATGGAAAGGAACCAAATATTGTTTAACAAGGGGAAAACTGATAATCATGCCATAGCACAAATGATACACTATTGGATTAGAGAAATCTTGTTACATCACCAAGTAGTTGAAAAGATGAGCCTTCCTATGAGAAAAGATGGAATTATTAATTTATAAGTTTTTTATTCTAGTTGCTCTTAAGGATAATAGTTAGAAATTGATGTATTTTTACTAAATTTCTTTAACACAGCCTTGTAATGTGTCCTTTTGATGCCTTTTATGGCTTATGAATGAATTTTTAAAATTTTTAAAAATACTCCTTGATTCTTTGAGAACAACTTTACTTTTTCTTTATGATCTATATTGTAATAAAATTAATAAATGAATATAATTATAAAATAAGACTCAATTTTATTTAAGATCTCATAATTTTAAATAGATTTAACTATATCATTTATGTTATATAAAAATAAATTACTTAATATTATATTTAGCAAAACAATTTCCATATACTAATTCAAAATTAATGAATTTAAGCCAATTTGAATGAATTTCAAATTAAAATTGGTTTTTTAATTAAACTTAAGATTGGGTTGAATTCAAAATAAAAATCTAACTCAACCTAAAACTAGTTGTTAGTTTATTCCTGGAACCAATCGATATGTTATAGTTTAGTGATATAATTATTTAAAGATATTCTTTATCTTATATATATTCAAGATGTATATGATAAAGTCCATAGAATAAATGTAAATTACAAATGAAATTATGGTGAAATCATAATTATGATATTTATATTACATTTATGTATTATCCCTAAATTGTTATTAATCATTGTTTTATTATGATTGAATAGTAATAGAACATAAAAAGTAGCACAAGTAATATTTCTTCCTTATGGAAAAATTGTCAAGCTTATAGGCTAAAACTTGAAGATATTTAAACAAATGAAAAAAAGTGTAAATTTGACTTTAAGTTTTATTAAATACAAGTAAAAGCTTAATGTTTTGAAATGTTCAAAATAAATCCTAACATCTGCAAAATGAATGAAAACTTAGATGGAGTTAAGTTTTTTTAATATGTGAAACAAATTTAACAATTTTAAATAAATGCATGGGTCCCACTATGCAATATAATATAATAATCCATATATCAAAATTAAATCAATATTTTATTGATTTTGTTAAATTATTAAATAAATTTAATAGACACCTTGACTAAACAAGAATTCTCAATTAGAAATATCACTTCCCCTGATCTAATTACCTAAATCCCTTACCATCTTTTAACAACTTTAATCTTTAAAAATTCAATTGGAAATCATACCCTTTCATAATCTACAAGCTCAAAATCTGGAAATCAATGACACAAAAAAGAGGAAGAGGAACTCATATGTTTGGAAATCGAGCCTTTGTAAAAAAATTGCACAAATCATACTGATGGCTTTAAATGGAAATTAAGCGTGATGGTTGGCATTTGATTCAACGATATTTTCCCTTTCTTCACCAAATTCAAAGCCATGTATTGCTTGATGGATTCAAAGAGAATTTAAACCTTTTTGTAGGCTACACGCGTAGAGAGGGAGAGAATTTTAGGGCATTAAAGGAAATTACAATATTTTAATAAATAAATAAATTATATTTTAATTAATAATATTACAATTAATTAATTAATAATAATATTTGAATTAATTATTATTTTAATTAATGAATATTTATATTTTAATTAATAATAATATTTTAATTAAATATAATATAATATAATTAAAATAAATAATATTTTAATTAATTATATTGTAATTAATTAATTAATTATAATATTTTAATTAATGAATAATAATAATTTAATTAATTAATATTTAAATAATGAATAGTTATATTTTAATTAATAATATTATTTTAATTAAATATAATGTAATTAATTAAATAATAATAATAATTTAATTAATTATATTGTAATTAATTAAATAATTACATTATTTTAATTAATAAATTATATTTTAATTAATTAATTAATTACAATATTTTAATTAATTATAGTGTAATTAATTATTTAATTGATTTCACCATAATTAATTGATTTCACCATATTTAATTAATTATAGTGCAATCTCTTCAATTCCTCTCTCACAGTCCTCTAGATTATAAAAGAAATAAAGGATTGTCCAAAATTAAGGAATGAAACTCTTAGGTCTTCATTGATAAGTTCATACCAACCATCAATTTTCATTCCATACTCGTGTCCTTTTTTCATACCCTCCAAACAAGCACATCCTTAAGCTTCCATGAAAAAGCACCAACTGGTTTTATTTTTATGCATTTGGTTTCCTGTTGCTTGGTCTTTTGGTCATGTTCTATACTGTATTTATTGAACTATTGTACTAGTAATGGCTTTAGTTAAACAAATGGTTAATCTGGAAATCTTGGAAAGATGGCATTGGACACATGAATTCGTTGTCTATACAGGAGGTTATTATCGATTTCTAGATTTCCATATTGCAAATTCTAGAAGGGCTTGGTTTTTAGGCAAATTTTGAGATTAGGTTTGGTAAAAAAATGACAGGGAGACTGGGAGAATTATTTAATCAGCATGCAATTATGAAGTTTAATTATTTTTATTAGGAATTTCACAAAATTAATAAAATATTATTTTATGTAATTTAAATTTGATACGTGAATTCCATTGTATTATAAGGCATTTACACGAATAGTGGAATCAATATACTATTCAAAATATTAAATTCGTGTCATGTTTGCACTAATATGGCATGTAATATATAAAATTTAACTCCATTTAGATTTATGTCTATTTAGGTTTTATTTTAAATATTTTGAAAATGTTAAGGTTTAATATGAATACTTGAAATGTCATTTTTTCCTTTAAACAAATATTCGTGTAATTGTTAGAGAATAGGTTTATTGAACTAAACTTATATGAGAATTTAATTTAGAGCATTACTTATAAGACTAAGGAAAATTTCATTATGATGATTGTATAAGTGATCTTTTGACTTAATATAATCAAAGTATTTCACATAGGGATTTCTATATTTTGATATAACTTATGACCTATTCTAGTTAATGGTAGCTTAGTTAGCGTCATTACATATAATATGAACTATATAGAGGTAGTTGAGTGATCAATATATGATTCATCACTATAAAATAATTAAGGAGACTATTTCATTATTTTGATTTGTATTGATTCGAAAATCCTTAATCAAAGTAGAATGATATTTTGTAAATAGTTTACAAATATCATTGATAGAATTAATTACTAATAGTGGAGAACTAATATGATTGGACTCAAATAGAATATACACTATTTCCATCTTGTATATCTAATTAAAACAATGTATAATGAAAGGAGTGAATGATAGAATCAATTACTAATGGTAGAAAACTAATATGATTGGACTCAAATAAAATATACACTATTTCCATACCGTATATCTAATTAAAACAATGTACAACTAAAGGAGTCAATTATACGGATAAAATCATATATAAAAGGTTAGTCAAAATTACTTTCAAATTTCTAAATTTTTGGGTGGTAAAGATAAATTAAAAAGTTTAATATACTTAATCCTAAATTTGATTTAAGACTATAATTTATATCCGTTACCAACATTTTGAAAACCTAACGGGTCACACGTAAAGAATGAATTAAAGAGAGAAAAGATGTTCTAATCAAATTGGACTTGATTATAAAGTATGAGAAACTTTATGATTAAATATAAGATTAATAAATAAGGGTTAATATTAGATATTGGATCTTATTTAGGAATAATTGGTATTTAATTAGTATTAATTGTAATTCTAATTAAAGATTAAATAAAATTATAATTTTAGTTAAATTAAAATACTAAAATGTCTAAAACTATTATAGATAGGCTTAGGCTCTAAAAGAGTTAATACTTCTTGCCTAATCCTCTATGTTATAGATTTAAAATAATATTGACTTTTTAAAAATTATACAAAAAAGTTTCGTACTTGTTCCATTGTGCTTGAGATTATATATATATATATTCCCTCTAGAGTCTATTTGTCTTATTTCTTAACAATGAACTTTGGTGCTTAAGTGCCCATAGCTTGTTTTTTACTCATTTGTTTCTGTTTAACAACTTGTTTGGTCATGATTTCAAGCTAGAGTTTAGAGACTAAATCATATGTTCTTACTTACAGAACTTTTGATTTTCTTACAGATTATATGTTCCATCAAATGGTTATCTTTGGATCATATTGTAGTTTAATCGGTCAACTTATAGCTCTTTCAGTCTAACCATTCAAATGAAAAAGAAGATGTTTTGACAATTTAAGTGATAGTTCGAATTGTCAAATCTAGGCATGAGTAGTTCAGGACCTTCGAATTTAAATTGAGTTTAAATGTATGAAAATCATTTGGATTCGAGTTTGAATAGTATGAATCAAATTCAATCAAATTTTGTATCAAATTTGAGCCATACACACAAAACTCGCTACGATTAAACCAAATATTATTTAGCTAGATAAAAAGGATATTTGCTAAAAAGATCAATATCAATATAAATGCATTGATTACAGTCAAATGGAATCTTCTATAATTCTTAAACCTCTTTGTTATACTTGTTTCAAATTAGTCATGACCTGATTCAATTCATACTTTGGATGTATCAATGTTTTGACAGGCTCTTTTTAGGGTCTTGTAATTACATTTGAATTTTTAGCATCACCTAAACCACAATCAATTGAAATAGAATTTCAATATCCAATAGTAGGAAGCTAAGAAAATAGTGATAGAGTCTTTATGAAATCAACTAATTTTGATGTCATTTATCCTATCTGCTTAAAGAATTTTAGACAAACGTTGGAGAGCAACTTATAATTTAATAATCATACCAATAAACTTTGTTATTATTTAATTGAAAAATCCCTGAAATTCACCTTTTTTCTTGTTTTTATAATTTTTGTACACACAATTTTTTATCAAACTGGTGTTTTTTTAAGGAGATCGGAGCAAATGTCAAGTAGGATTTAGACAAAACGTAATTCTTGCAGAAAAAAAGTGATGAGTAGGTACCTACGTCTCGTCCATCCGTAATATTTCTAATTCCAATTTGATTCAAAATAATTAATTAGATAACTTGAGTCAAATCAGGCTTAACTTTAAGCTTGCAACTTAGTCAAATCGGGCTTGAATTGAAATTTGTTATAAGTTCTAGCCGGATTAGAATTGAACAATCAAAGTTTGATTATATTTGTATCAAGTTCAGTTTTGCAAATGTAAATTCAAAAAATAATGCGACGTCAAATATATGTGATAAATTTAAGTTGTAAATTGATATTGGATACGCCAAAATTTAAAAAACCATAAACTCGACCTAAAATTTAGTTAATTCAAATCGAACCTATTAAGCTCGAATTAAACATAATTAAACTTGAACACAAATAACATCCTAACTCGCCCGCTCTCTTCTCCTAAGTCTTTTGAAATTTCTCATTAAGAAATCTAATGACGTAGCTGATTGAAGCCTAATACATTTCATTAGAAAGTCCATATTCATTTAAGAGAGTAATTTGCAGGGGAAGCAATGAAAATGACATTTTTAAAATTTAACCATTAGATAAATATCTTTGACCAAATTCAGAAGATGTTGTATTTCTTCCTTCCTCCGCTGTCCAAATTAGTATTAGGTCTCCAGCACGAAACTAATAGGTTAGACGTAGATGAATGAAGAAGGTGATATATACGGTGTAGCATTAGCAATGATGTCTAAACGAGACATCATCATTATTGAGGGGAGCTATGTAATGTAAAGACAGACAAGATGCGGTGTCGTATTGTGTAGTATTAATAATACGAAATCGTGAAAAGACGTTGTAAGTGTATTAACGACATTGGCTGTGTATCAATTGTTGTAATATTTGTTAATATAGTCATTGTGATAGAGGGAGAGGCAGCGACTCTAACGTATTTGGTTCAATGAATAGAATAGATAAGAATAAAATAATTATTTATAAGAATAGAAAATATGAAGAATAGAATAGAATAAGTATTATTTTGTTTATTTTGGAGAATGAAATATAAAAGAATTTTATTCTAATATTTGGTTTGAAAATATAAACTTGAAATGAGAAAGGAATAAGTAATAAAAGATCAAAATGTCCTTATCACTGTATTATTATTATTATTATTATTATTATTATTATTATTATTATTATTATTATTATTATTATTATTATTATTATTATTAACTTTATTATTCTTACTATTATTAAATGTTCTTATAAATTTTCTACTTATTATTAAATTATCAATTTTATTCTTAATTATATTATTAAATTTATTATTATTATTATTATTATTATTATTATTATTATTATTATTATTATTATAAATTTTCTACTTATTATTATTCTTAATAATAATAATATTATTATTATTAATTTTATTATCTGAAATTAATTATATTATTATTATTATTGTTTTCGTTGTTGTTGTTGTTATTATTATTATTATTATCATTATTTTTATTTCTATAAATTTTGTACTTTATTATTATTACTACTACTACTATTACTATTATTATTAATTATTGTTATAAATTTTCTACTTATTATTATTATTATTATTATAAATTTTATTATATGAAATTAATTATCTTATTATTATTATTAAATGTTAATAATTATTTTAAATTTTATACATATTATTATTATTATATAATATTTATTATTAATTTTATTATCTGGAATTAATAATCTTATTATTATTATTATTATTATTATTACAATTATTATTATTTATTGTTATTATTATTATTATTATAAAATTTCTACTTATTATTATTCTTCTTATTATTAATTTTATAATAATAATAATAATAATAATAATAATAATAATAATAATTATTATTATTATAAATTTTCTACTTATTATTATTATTATATTATATTATATTATACAAAATTAAATTTATTATTATTATTATTATTGTAATTTATAAGAAGGATAAATTTGCAAGATGAATAACAAATTTCAAATTTAGAAGAAGAGATTCATGGATTAGATAAAATAAGTAGGAGTTAGTTTTATGTGTTCTTCAAAATTGAAGAATACAGTAAAACCTCGATAAATGAATATTCGATAAAATTAATAACCTCGATTAAATAATAATTTTTTTCGGTCCTGACTTGGGCCAATGGGATAAAATAATAACCTCGCTAAATGCATAAGATAATAATTTAAAAAAAATTCCTTGAGGCCCATTGAAAATATAAAATAATAATTCATTAAATAAGTATAAAAATTACATATATAATTCATAAAATAAAGCATTTCCTAAACAATTTTTATTTCAAATTTTATGCTTTCCCAAAATATGAATCTATAGTTAATTGATTCTTCTTTTCATGCGAACTGAATTCAATTTCATCTTTAACCTTTTGGAGGGCATAAACTACATTCGACACATTCTTCTTATTTTGAAGCAAGTAACTTTTCAAAGTCTCTACAGCAAGAAAAGCTTCTTTTGGAGAAATATGTGGTATAGCGTTACTATCATCTGGATCTTGATTGTCATCATCTTCTATACCTATTACTCCTTGAATAATTTCTTCATCCGTAGGAGATTCCATTAAAGCTTCATTTTTACTAGGATAATTTAGAATCTGCTCTACATTCATGACATTTCTATAATATAAATTAGAAATAACTTCCTCTAATCTTTGAATGCCTTCAACATCACTAGTTTCTTGTTCTAGAAGCATACCTTCTTCGGATCGAATTTTGCAATGTCAAAAACAATTTACAATAGTTGTGGACTTCACAACAATATTCCAAGCAGCATTAATAAAATAGATAGCATCTAGCAAATTAATTTTTTTAGGATTTATTGCTCCAATCTCATAGCCTTCCAAGATGCTAGAATAAAAACGACGTCGATAATAAATCTTAAGTGATCGAATAATTCCAGCATCACATGGTTGAATTTTTTATGTTGTATTTGGAGGCAAAAAGAACAATTCAACATTTCTCAAGCCTTCAATAACCTTAGGATAGGATAGGCAATTGTCTACTATAAGCAGCACTTTTCTACCTATTATTTTATCATCAAACTAACGAACAAATTCTTGAAAGAGTAATCCAGTCATCCATGCTTTCTTGTTGGCTCGATAATGACAATTAAGATTGTCAATATTCATATTTTTAAAGCATCTAGGATTAGCATACTTACCAATAATCCAAAGAGGTACTTTATCTGAACATCTCCATTGCAACAAACAGCAACAGTAAGTCTTTTCTTGTCCTTTTTTCGTCCCTCTAATTGCTTTGTAGCTAGTGAATGATCTGCTTGCAAACGATAAAATAAGCATGTTTCGTCCATATTATAGATATCCTCCAATGAAATTTGTCCAATTTAGCTCAATTTCGTGCTGACTTCTTCAATATTCTTCATGACAATCGAACCGCTTTCACCAAACCTTCTATAAGACTTAATCCCATGTCTCGCCTTGAACCGTTCTAGCCAACCACTGAGAAGTTAAATTCGGATTTACTTCACCATACATCTTCTGCAGAAACTCTCTTGCTTTAGTTTGAATCATTTCTCCAGTCATATTCACTTTCTCTTGATATTGGAGAAACCACTCATACAATATCTTTTCTAATTCAGGATATTTTGCTGATTTGTGCCTTTTAACATTACTATTTGTTATCTTTTTTGACAAATACTCTGTTGACCTTTTAAGAGTATTTGATATTGTTGATTGACTAATAGAGAGATCAAACTTTTGTTGAATCTACTGTTGCAAATCTTTTGACTCGAAGAGAGATGCTGACTTTTGTACTCATATAATGCTTTTCTCATCTCATCAGTTAGCGTAGACTTTTTACGTCTTTCAAATGAGTAGTCATGGAAAGAAAGAAAGAGTCGAAGAGAGATTCACGTCCAAAGAAGAGAGAAAACGTGAATACCATCTAAACTAATCCTAAAAGACCCTATTTATATTGGAGGAGGTCTCGTAGGAAATGATTTCTTTTCTAAGTAGAAGTATATGTTTCTTTCTTTGTAGAATTAGGATCTTTACAAAGAGAAGATTTCTTTTCTAAGTAGAAGTAGGTCTTTCTTTTTTTGTAGAATTAGGATCTTTACAAGGAGATGATTTCTTTTCCAAGTAGAAGTAGGTTTTTTCTTTCCTTGTCAAATTAGGATCTTTACAAGCGTAATATTCTAATACTTTATATTCTAATGCACTTACATACACTCTATTTTGAATCACGCTAATTTAAGATTAATAAACTTATTTTGACAAGATTAATAAACTTAGATACAATGCACCATCATTAATTAATTGTTTATTTATTTTCTTTTTTAGTTACGGAAAAAACTAATTTTTAATTTAACAAATATAATGTACAAAATAAAAATTATTCTATAATTAATAAATATTAATTTATCGATAAATTAATAAAATATTTATTTATCGATAAATTAATAACTCCGTATAAGATAATAATTTTCAGGTCTCAAAATATTCATTTATAAAAGTTTTACTGTAGACATTCCTAAAGAACGGGTATTCTGTATTTGTGATTAACCAAACACAGCTTTAATAATGACCAAGGAATACGTTGGCCAAACATCGTAACTGATTTTTTTATCACTAAACACTTCTCACTCTTTTGCTGAGTTTACTCTTCCATTTCTCTTCTCTTGTATTCTTCTTTCTTATTCTATCAAATAAACCCTAAAAATATCAACTACAGTTACCAGTTAATTACCCGTATCAATTTGGTATCAAAGCATCGATTCTGCCTATAGTTTACGCTGTGGATGGCTAAAGGAAAGAGAGGACAAGAATGGAGGCAGTTGAAAAAGGGACTACGTAATCAAATGCAAAAGTTAGAGTTGAGGCATGAAAGAGGTATGCAAGAGATGAAAGTGTGGATTACACAGCTGTTTCAAAACGATGACAGTGACAATGGGGTTAGGGGAAATATTGTTCAACTGGTTCCAGAACATGGCAATAGTGACAGTTACTACGGGGTCTTACACAATTCCTACAAGATGTAGCAAGATTGAATTACCTGTGTTTAAAGGGGAGAATTTATGTACATGGGTGTTCAAATGTGAGTAATTTTTTACTCTCGATCACACGCTGCTTGAGTTGAAAGTGGGATTGGTGACAATGTATTTGAAAGGGGAAGCTCTTGCCTGGTATGAGTTATACGTGAGAAATAGTATGCAGAGGGATCCTATAAGCTGGGGGGAATATTTGTTAGCTTTGGAGCAATGGTTTGGGGAATCGGCTTTTGAGGATCTGATTGAGGAACTTAAGGAATTGAAGTAGAGGGGTTCGACTAAGGAGTATTGCGTATAATTTGATTTTTTGTTACAAGTTAGTGATGCCAAAGCCCTACTTGTTGAGCATGTTCTTGAAAGGCTTGAAAGTAGAGATTGAATATCTTGTTAAGTTGGGGAGCACAAGAGCCCTTCAATAGGTCTGCGAGTTGGGAAGAAAGTATGAGATGGTGGTGATGTAGTGTGGAGCAATAGGAAGAATGCAACAGAGAGGGTCATATGTGATGAAACCATTAAATGTAACCAAGTCCTCTGGCCTTTTACCTACACCTCTGCAAGTAAGTCAGAAAAGAGATTGAGAAGTTAAATTGAATAAGACAACATTTAGCAAAGAATTTGATGAGAGTAGAGCTAAAGGGTTGTGTCTTTGGTGTGAATAGAATTATGTGCCAGGTCATAGATGCAAAAGGAAGTTGTTACATATGTATGGAGTTGAGGAAGAGGGAGACAATGAAGATAGTATATTGCCAGATACGGAAGACATGCCCAATATCTTCTTGTAAGCCATGTTTGAAGTGTCTATGGCAAAATACTAGCAAATTAAGGTGCAAGGTACGTTGAATAGGATCGTAATACATATATTGGTGGATGGGACACACAATTTTGTAGATCAGAAATTAATAGATAAATTGAGCAAAAAGTTTAAGGAAGTGAAAGAATTATCCATTCTAGTAAAAAAGTATGTAGGCATTTACAATGACAGATGGGAGGCAAGGAGTTTTGTACTGATGCATTAGTAATTGACATTGGGGGTATCGATATGGTACTATGAGTGTAATGATTTTAAAAATTGGATGATATTGTTTTCAATTATCAAAGAGCATCTATGAAGTTCTGCTGGCAAGGTGAAGAGATGGAGCTGTCAAGCATGGGTGGTAGACAATTGGTGCAAGTAGAGAGGGAATTGGTACTGTACGTTGGTGCAAGAAAACCATCCAATTGGTTTTGAGGGTAAAACACTTTCCCAGTAAGTAAAACAGTCATCGGTTTATGATGGTCCTATTACCTCACTGGATAGCATTTTGTCATCCAGACTGATCATCACAGTCTCTATTATTTAATGGATCAACGAATCACCTCTCCTTTCCAAAAAACTTGGCTTCTTAAGGTCTATTAAATATAAGAAGCGATTGGATAACTCGGTTGTAGATTCTTTATCATGAGTTAGTAGTCTGGAGCTATTTACGATGGTCATTTTGCATGTTCAGATAGAATTATTGTCTGAAATCAAAGCGAGTTGGGGAGAGGATAGATCTATACAGAAGTTAATCCAACAGATCTAGCATAAGGAATACAAAGGTACCATTTACTCTTGGAAAGATGACAATTTATGGTGGAAAGGGTGATTGGTAGTGGGCAATTCAATGGCATTATGCCAGAAAAACATTGAACTTTCTCATTCGGGGTGGTTGGGTACTTACAAGCGGATTAGCACGTTTTTCTTCTATAAAGAGATGTATTTGAATTTGTGCAAAAATGTGAATCTAGTTCATATTTATTTATAATTTGTATGAGAAAAAAATTGGCCGGATTTAATAATAAATTAGTCAATTTTTAGAAAAAAAATCCTACAATTTTGTCAGAAAAACCAGTTAACTGTTAAGCTTAAGAATATGTCAAAATCATCTTTCTCAACCCGTGGGACCCAGCTTCCTCTGTGCAAAGCTACCCATTCTTGTACATTGCTGCAACAAGTATAGATTTTTAATGGTCAAAAGTTAAAAATCTTTTAATTTTAATTCTCTTAAATAATTTAATTAATAAATTAAAAATTATATTCTTTATTTATGTCTTCATATTTTATTAAAAATTGTAATTGCAAAATTAATTACTATTTTTATCCTTAAAAGTACTAAATTTATTTATTTTCACTAATAAATTATCTTTGTCGTCAAATTTTATATTTATCTCTTTATATTTTAATTGAAAATTTTAAATTATTATTATTAAAACTAATAATTATTTTATCATAAATTTGTTTAATAAATTAAATCATTAATTAGTAAGTTTAATGTCCTTAAATTTTTTATTTGATCGATTCAATATGCAGTCCAATTTTTAACACATTAGATAGTATGATTCATGATACATTTCACATTTCGCAGCTGATGCGTCAAGTATCTGATGCAACATCGGTGTCTCTGGTTTTACGTCCATTATCTTTTACGTTCCCCACTCCAGTTGTTATTATGGATAGATCTCTGGTTACTCATTACAATAAACTAACTGTCCAAATTTTAGTTCAATGGTCCTCGTTTAAGGATCACGATGTATCGTGGGAATTCCTTTACAACATTCAATAACACTTCTGTTGGGACCCGATCCGGAGATCAGACTCCAACTGTTTATAACTTAACACTCTTACTCTTACTTTAATTCCACATCTATTGGACCCGTCTCCAGAGCTCAATTTCCGGAGTCCTAAAGCCTTGTGCTTATTTCCTTACAGGGTCCTTAGCTGTAACTCTACATTCGTGGTGAGCGCACGCTATTTAAAAACCAAAATCATGAGTTGAATTATTCATATAAGTTGTAGCTTTATGTCTCAAGTTCGATTTGTAACAAGAATCACCTCAAACGGAGTTGTATAACTCAAGTTATGCTAAAAAAGCCTAGAAGAGCTCATGCTCCAAATATGATCTCCAAACCGACCTCTCACTTATTTTAATTCCAACTTCTTTAATTTAACTCCAAATGGTACAAAGTTTTGTAGGGAGAAATATATATGTCTTAGAAATCTAACGGTTCAAGTCTCACCTCAATTGGAGGTCGGATGAGGGATTTATGCCTAAAAGAATAAACTATGTTCACTTCCAAAATCAAAATGAAACTCTTTTGGCGCGATTTTCATAACTTTTAATCTAGATGTCGGATTTAGTTCGTTCTTTGACCATTAGAAAGAAGACATCTAGATATACAACTTTTATGCAGGCCACAAAACAAAATTCGGCCTCTAACAATGTCCAAAATCACAATATTTCCCGTAGCTGTCCGTTAAAAGGACATCCATGTCCGTTTAAAGGACACATTCGGGTGAAAGTGGCCCAAATGCTTCGAGAATGTTCGTTAAACGGTCATGCAAGTCCGTCTAACGGACATGCGCAGGCTAAGGGGTGTTTTTCACCCGAGGTTGTCTGTTTAACGGACATACATGTCCATTTAACGGACATGCCATTCTTCAAAACTTCAATTCCTCTTCCAACCATCTCACCTTCAACCTAACTTTATAACCACTTGAACACTTCACAAATTTATTCATACCCAAGCCTAAGCACTTCATAACCCTTCAAACTCCAAGTTCAACTCACCAACTTCACAATTTCCAGCTTAATTGGTTCATCAAACCATGAATTTAATCCTTAATCATCAAGGCTATCATGATCTCACAAACAATATTAACATCAAAAAAATGACTTAAACAGATATTTTCCAATTGTCATAACTTCTTACTCCAAGTCCTAAAAAGTACATATTATACCTCAATGAAAAGATAACAAGATGCTCTACAAGTTTCATTAAGGATGCAAAACTCAATTCCATCATTAAAGGAGGTAAAAACTCACTCAAATGCATTGCTCTTGTAATGACAAATGAAACAGTGAAATAGCCACATGAACAGTAATTGATATA